>CM044438.1:65874738-65896731 GCA_024363595.1 Xenopus borealis
ACATTAGCATGGAGTTATCAGCATGTCAGATTTCATCAAAACGAGCCTTTCTCTAGAAAAGTGTTTGTTCCATTCTCAGAATCGCGGTGGAGAGGGTCTCTTCTGGTTATACTCACATCTAGTCCGGAGCCCTGCTACTCCATTTGGACTACAATTCCCAGCATTCATCGGCAGCCGAAGGTTGTCAGGGGGCTTCAGGTGTTATAACCAGACAACAGGTGAGCTGTAAGGCTCCAGATTGGACAATGAGCAGACAAATAAATAGTTATGCTAAAATTACTTCTCCCACCCCCACCTATGAACCCATCGCAGTGGAATACCCTCAGGCTATTATTGACCCAGCAGCCTGGATGCCAGGGAGAGGATTTTAGGGATTCACCATTTTATCGCCCCCTTCGGTGAAGCTGCTTTATCATCTCAGATCTGTGTGTCAAACAATATGACGCTGATCATTTTTATCTGTCCCCTTGTACAAAAAGCCCATTCACAGCCCAGAGCGATTAGTGGTCCTACTATTGCAGCAGCACAACCCTACTAGCATCAAAGCGCATTGGCATGGAAATTGCACTTTGTGCTCTTCCCAAGGGGGGCGCTACCCCCCCATTTGCACATCATTAGCCCCTGACGAAACCAACCGACTCGAATGCACAGGGGTCCAGGAGCCACTTACCTAATACCTGTCCAGCCATACGTCTTTGGTTATTTCTAAGGAAGCCTTTTATAAATGTTTTTTATTACATTGTTATTATATTAGGATCACCTAATATAGATCCCATTTCGCTTTACCAAAACGCACACCTAGATTCCCTGGAAAGTGCCATTTTAAATATGAGGAGTTATTATCCCAATTCAGTGAGCTTTTTGGAAAGACTTTTTCTCCAAAAGTGATACCCATCTGTTTATTAAAGGTAAAGTCTGGGTTTTAGGTAACTATTAGGCCAGACCTTGCATTACCCAGAACAAAAATGTATTATTACTTTATTATCATCACACATGCTCAAATATAAAGAGCTATATGTACCTTCGTGAAAGTTATCTGTTTTTGTTCTACATGTTGGTATCAGAAATGCATTGAAGATATCTGTCATTGTAAATTCTAGAGGGAAACACACTTAAATTATACTTTTTGTCGTTCACTGTTCCCCAGAAATAAAGACTTTTTGAAATTACTTTTCATTAATCATTTTTACTGGTTTTTTTTTTATAGTTTAAGTTTAAAGTTGAATGTCTCTGGTGTTTGTGTCTGGCAGCTCAGTAATTCAGGTGCAGACTCTGAACTGTTACAATTTTGCAACATTTAGTTGATACATTTCTCAGCAGCATCTCTGGAGTATTAGCAACTATTGTATCAATTCCAACAGCTGCCTGTAATGAAACCCAGAAATTCTGCTCAGCAGAGACAAAGATAAGAAATGTATTAACTAAATGTATCCATTTAGAACAGTTTTGGTGGTCGGCAACCCCCCTCCCAGAGCTGCTTTAGAAGGTGAAAAGTGTAGATTTAAACAGCAATATTAGAATAACGGACTCACATAGAAAATAGAAACTAATTGGAAAAAGTTATTTATAGTGATCTATCTGAAATCAACTAGTTGCTTGAAGGTGAACAACCCAAACATTTTAAGAAACAATAACACTTTAAATAAAGTACACTGTATATCTGAAATACATTGTGGGTATTCACAGCTAAACTGTAAAAAATACTTTAATTAAGAAAAAAAAAACCCATAAAAACAGCTAATAGTCACCACTGCACACAGGCTCATATGGCTATGTATGTCAGAGTCTGCAATAATATCTGGGTCTTATTTTAGTAAAACTAATATGTGCTGTATAAAGTCAGGTCTGACCAAAAAAGATCATTGAATTAGGAGTTATTATTCCAGAGATTGCAACTTACAATTCTAAATACTAAATAAACAGTAAATGAGTAAATATGGCCTTAAATGGGATCTATTAAAGGCTATAAAATACACACAGACTACTGTATACACGCTAAAAAGAGGTGGTGCATAGAGAGTTAGAAATTATGAAGTTATCTAGAGATGTGTAAGTGCATCCATCTGACTGCTAATGTGTAATAATATATATACAAATTAAAAATAGCAAGCCTGTGTTAAAGGTAAAATAAATGATCAGCTCACTAAATAGTGCCATAGGAAACTGCAAGCTTCACTTTCCATAGCAGAAAGTACATACACTGTGCATGCCATGCCATATTAATATTTTTGCAATTACGTTGGGAATACTTGGAAAGTTGACTGACTTTCAAACCATTGCAGGGTTGCTAAATTAAGCTGGACTCAAGCAACCAGATAGCCATTGGAAGCCAAAACTCCAGAGCTTCAGAACAACAGGGAATACAAAGTAAATTGCATTTGAATAAATCATTTAAAAAGTTATAACAATTAGACACTAGCTTCCTTAGAATACTATTTCCTACAGCATACTAAAAAATCATTTTCAAGTAAACTGCACCTTTAACAGGTATTAGTACTTGAAACCATGGATTAAATATTGATGAGATAATACCAGATAATTTAATAAAAAAATTAGGTTCTGATATTGCTTGTTGTGACAATAGTGTTAGTTACTAGATTTATGGCACTTCCTGCAGGCAATAACATGCCTTTATTCCTTTATATTGAAATATCAAGGCACACTGTATATATATCGTAAAGACAGTGTCTGTGTGCTTGCTAGTAAACTCACATTATCTTGTGAAAATGCTCTCACTTTGAATAATAATTTGATTCCACTGTGACTATGGTGATTCCAGTTGACTTCAGTAAATCCAAACAACAGAGCACTGAGGAGGCCAGGTTTAAAAATCTTTAAAAATATCCAAATTTATAAAAACATTCATTTAAAATCTCCATAATTACAGCAGCAAAACCACACAATTAGGCTGCCCGCTTGATGTATTTCATGGCTCCTTCCACTGTGACTATGGTGATTCCAGCTGACTTCAGTATAAAGGTTTTAGGGATTTTCCACCCACATAAAATGCAATCTCATGTGCATGGCAAAACGTTACTATCATTACTGCAATAGGTTATGATCAATTTAAAGTTGTAGTTCACCTTTAACTTAATTTTTAGTATGACATAGATAATGATATTCTTATATAATTTGCAACTGGTGTAAATGTTTTTTGTTTTTGAATGATTTAGCTTTTTGTTTAGCCACACTCCAGTTTAGAAATTCATCAGCTGTCTGGTTGCTAGGGTGCAATTTAACCTAACAACCAGGCAATTGCTTGTATGAGAAACTGATATATAAATAGTAGGGGGACTGAATTGAAATATAAGTAATACAAGTTAACAATATCAATAAAACTAAAGTGTCACAGAACAATAATTTTTTGGCTGCCGGTTGCAGTGAACCCCATTTCAAAAGTGGCAGAGCCAGGGCCAGATTTCAGCAGTGGGTGCCCCTAGGCCGCGTGGTCCTAGCGCCGGGTTGCGCAGTCCTAGCACACGCTGCTCTAGTGAGAGCAGGCGCACTGGGGAGCTGCGCGTCCCCAGTGCTCCTCAGCAAACGTCTGGGTGGCATGCCGCCCCTACCAACCTGACGCTAGCCCTAGGCCCGGGCCTATGTGGCCTCACTACAAATACGGGCCTGGGCAGAGCAAGAAGGCAAATCATTTAGAAAAACAAAGAGCAATTGAAAAGTTGCTAATCATAGACTGCTCTATAACAAATTTTAAGCAACTGACACTGTCAGATCAGACTATTTTTTTCAAAGTTGGTTTGCTTTTCTTGATGCAGTTTTTCCCACAGGTCAATTTGTTTCACATAGAAAATGGGGTTCTGTGTTTTTAGCAGCAAGATTGTTTTTCCGTGATTTTCAGTTTTACCAGTACTGTTCTTTGCCTAACATCTGATATGAATTCAACCATTATAACTTTTGGATAACATTTTTGCAAGTTTGAATATTTTCATACCATGGACCCAGGAGAAAAAATTATAATATATTTTCAACTCAACAAATTAATTGAAATGCTCACAATAGATGCACGAGGGAAATAGTGAGGGGAAAATTGTGCCAATACCAGAAATAGGAGTCATGAGCAGAAACTGCTCTTTATTATTAATAGATGAAGGCAATACTTTATGCACACAAAGATGCACTAAGAGCCAATCCATGGGGCAAGACATTACCAGGCCACAACAAGAAAAATCAGACATTAGTGGTGCACCTAGAATACAAAAGGGCAGTGTCCATGAATACTGATATTTAGCATAGTTCAGTAAGTCATAAAAATGAGGCCCCAAAATGATACATAGGATACAGCCACAGGAAAACGTGGTGTTATGATGGTCAGACAGTGTCCATATGCATCATTATCTCTCTCTGTTTTTCTCTCCACTTTCTATGTATTCTTCTTCTTATTCTAGAAAAAAATATGTTAAATGGGGATTATAAGTATAAAATAGAATAATGCTAAAAATGCTGTATTTTGTATACTAAATATAAACATGAACTTACTGTACCACAAACCTAATTAAACAAATTATTAATGCTTTCAAAGTTGACCACAGGGGGCTGTCGCCTTGTAATTTTGTTAACAATCTTTGCTAGACCAAGACTACGCACATGCTCAGTGTGGTCTGAGCTTCTGTTGGGAGGCTAAGCTTGGGGATTGTCATAAATGATCAAAACAGCCCAATAATAATAAATAATATCTGCCATAGAAGCCGATACAGCAAGACTTATTAGAATGTGCAGACTGCACTGCATCTGTGGATACAAATCTCTGCACTGTCGCTGGCTGTTTGAGTTCTAGTAGTAGTAGTAGTCTCCCCCCCACCTGCTGTTTGAAAGTATGATTGCGTCCCTGCAGAGCAGTTAGAGACTGCTTTTGGGTTCTGGGGATCTTTCTGTACCTTGAATCACCATATTTTACGTCTGCTAAAAACATTTAAACATTGAATAAACCCAGCAGGACTGTTTTTCTGCCAATATGGATTCATGCAACTTAGTTAGGAACAGGTTTCCCATAACTGTATTGCATTTGTTTTAGGATAGCAGTAAGTTACATATGCAACGATACCATATAGACCAGGGGTGCCCAAAAGGTAGATCGGGATCTACCAGTGATCGTGATCAGTGAATCTCAAGACACTGTCTAAGAGACAAAATGACATTTTCCCTAGAACAGAATGCTAACATTGCTTTTATGGATGTACAGTAGATCATAAGGGACATCACTAAAAGTAGACCTCAGATTAATAAAGTATGGGCACTCCTGACACTCTAGTTAAAAACTAGAACATATAGACTAAAATGCACTAGCACACTGTCACACTCACACCCACCCATACAGGCAAAGAGTAGAGTGTACAGGAACTGACATACTGACATATAAATATTATATATAAACAGAAATATATTGGAAATATATAATTAATATCTTGCACATGCACACTGGATATTCCTACAATCATTCATTACGCCCAAACAATGGCACATGCAAGCAAACACATAGCTGGAAAAAATATACAGGGATGCTGCAAACAAATAACTACACCTACATTTGTATGTATGCCACATCTGGATGATTAGACAATAATAACTTGTTATTTTGTAACTACAAGTTCTCAGAATATTCAGAATATTCAAGTACAGAATAAATATTTTGGATAGGGTGTTAAAATTACTTTTTATGAATAAGTCAGCTAAAGAGTATCACAACCCAAATAAAACTGAGATAGTGAACATCTATATTATACATTTGCTGATCAGACACCTGTCCAGAACCCAGGTTATTAACATTGCAGAAGATGGGTCACATGGATAGGGGTTGGCACAGAATTACCCTGGCACACACTACTATGCCAGATTGAGGCAATATAACTATCTGAGTTACAGACACTAGTAACATTTACAGGCATGCCACAGGCATCAGCCCATCTGCCCTTTATATGCCACCTTGGTGAATGTCACCCAAATTATTATCAGATGGGTCTGAAAAAAGCACAACATGGTACATGGGCAGCATTGTGCAGATAGAAATAGCAGACTTGGAGAAACCTAGACTGTAGCTGGCATAGTAGTTGTTTGTATTAACACACTTTGATGTTTTTTTATGGAACATCAGAATGCCAAAATCCATATGTATCGTGCTACTCTGCATTGTGCAAGACTCTCTATAGCTGCAAACCAACATACTCAGTAATGAAACGCCTCAGTAACTTATAATAATAATATATAATATATATAATATACAGTATATCCTTATAATTTACAAGAGGGTGTACTTTATTCACTATATTACTAACTAACAACAACTAACAGTTAAAAATAAAATATGAATTATGTATCATAGCAATTTAGGGAGTGACATGACAAGGTTTTAAAAGGTTTTACACTTAGCATGAATGCATAGTAGATTTGATGCACTACGGCTCATGACTAGGTGCAAAAGAAGCATGAGACATGCAGTATAACACAGTGTACCCTACTTTGTTTTTATAGTATGTCTAACTATGTGGGATTTTAGGAGTGCCTGCTCAGTTTGGTTATTATTCTTGCGCTACAGCACTACTTTGAACACATTAAAGGGAGTGTGACATTAATTGAAAGATTGTGAGAAAATTCAGCTACAAGGCATTCTAATAAAAAGGTGTCATGCCATCTATTCAGCCTTCCTTGCTTCTCATTTGGCCACACAGAAACTTCTCTCTCATACAGTAGAATCAATTGCAACTGGCCATATGGTGTTTTAACTCCTGAGAAGGTAAAGGGGATGCAATACTTCTATTTGCAATGTGGTTTGTGGGTTTGATGAGTGAGATTGAGCAATAAACAATTCATATCACACTGAAGTGCGATAGCAAATATGTTAGGGGAATGTAATAAAAAGGTGAATGTAAGAAATATAATAAAATATGTGCAATGCAAGCATTTTTTTGTACACATGTAGTATACGATTTGCAAACCTGCTAAAATGTTAATTTCTTTTCTTGTTCATACAATTTTTTTACCCAAATAACTTTTCTTAAATGCCCTCATTCATCTCCATTAATGTGCTTATCCACTTGCCTTTTTTTTCCTATTTTGTGTGTGGGTCAGAATGTAAGTTATCTGCATGTGAAATTAGCAGCTATGCATCTACCACTAAGCACATTTATTTTTTATTGGTATAATAGATATCATTTTAATGCTTATTAAAATACATCATTTGATATGGATCGTAATTATTTGAATGTGATTAATTAGAGATTAGATTTAACATTACACCACCAAAGTCACTACATTAAAGTTATGTTATAGAAATGAAAGGAAAAACAAAAGAGTTGATTTCAACTTCAGTTTCAGAAGTAGCTCAAATGTTGCTATTTCTTAATCAGTGCACTGGATTTATTTTATTAGTGTTTGCTAATTATATCATACCTCCCAACTGTCCCTTTTTTGGAGGGACAGTCCCTCTTTTGAGAGCTCAACCCGCTGTCCCTCATTTGTACTGGAAAGTCCCTCTTTTCTCTACACTGAAGAGCCAGAAAAAGAAGCAAAGATTTTAACTTAATTGGCTTTTGGCAGAGAGTCCAGAACAGCTAATAGGTGCAAATAAGATACTTTGTAACACTTTAGAGATAAGAAAATAAGTAATTGTAACAGTTTAGATAAAGAGAAATATTTTCAAACTTTCATAAGCTGTCGAATTTAGTAAAATACATATGGTAATTAGGGGGTGCGGCCTCAAAAATGGGCATGGTCACAAAAATTTTGACGTGCTGTGGGCATAAAAACTTTTTGTCCCTCTTTTTACATCCAGAATGTTGGGAGGTATGTTATATGTACACCCTTGTACTCCTTTCTGAACTAAGCTCATACCGGACTTATAACAACCAATCAAATACATTGTGTGTGCAGCAATAACAGAGACACCCAGCAGGAGGAGAGATTGTCCCTCACCTGCTGGAAATGGCTTCTGGCATCTTCCACACTTCCTTTGGTATTCACAATACAACCTGTTTACATATAGCACTTAAGTATTAATTGCAACCCTTGTCTTTAACATTGGCTATTGTTTGGCTAAAGCTGCACCGACTAAGGAATAATCATTGGAAAACAGCCTGTAGCAGAGTGTGTTTAGGTCACATTTACTGAAGGATATCATTGTGTATGCGGGAAGTTTCCCATACAATGTGACTGATTCTTTTACACAGCAGTAATCCCAGGCTTCTCTCTCTTTCAGCTATCCTGTGCTCACAGCATGCCACATCATATGGGCAGGAACATGCACATAGTAAACTCAACAAATATACAACAATATACGTATCTTTCTGAAAAATTTTGTATAAGGAAAACAATTTTTATGAACTGGCATTCATATATATAGGACTAAATGCACAGGAAAACTAATAATATCAAACTATTATTTTTATATATTTATTGTGTAGATATTATAATGCTGTGCATTTATGTGTGATTAATTTGCAAAGAGTTTGATCTTTATTTCTTAATGGATAACTATTCTGAATAAAAACTTTAGCTATGGGTCACTTAAATCTTAATACATGACCTATGAAATGATCTGTTAAAGGTGGCATATTCATATCAGTATATTTTTCCCACCTACATATTAATACAGCAAGCCTACATTTTGTGATGATCTGTCCCCTCATCTACTAAACACCTGACAGGAAATAATGCAGATACTAAGTGCAACAGGAAGAGGTGTGTCTTTCCATTCTTTGACTGATGTAACGTAGAAGGTATGTATTCCCTTAGTTTGTATGTGAGACCAGTGCTTCATACAAACCAGATGAATTTTAACTGCCATACAATACATACCTCCCAACATTGTGGAAATAAAAAGAGGGACAAAAAAAAAAACATTTGGTGCATTTTTCTGGCCACGCCCATTTTTGTGGCCTCACCCCCTAATTGATAATTTTACAAAATATGGCAGCTTTATGAAAGTTTGAACACATTTCTGTGTTCTTTTTCAGTTATTACAGTTTTGCAAATGAAGGTGAATTGCCCTTTAAGCTGTGAGTCTAAGGGGGAAATTCACTAAGATGCGAAAATTCACTAGCGTTGGCTTCGCTAATGTTCGCCGCACTTCGCCAGGCAAATTTTTACCAGCGCTACGCAAATTCACTAAAGTGCGAAGTTACGCTCTGGTCGGCGAAGGGTAGCGTAGTTGTGATAGTGTTACTTCGCCAGGCAAATCGCATTTATGCTAGCTATGCCTAATCTGCATACAATGCGAATTTCAAAGTATAATAGAAGTATATGTTACAGCCACTACATTACACTACACAAGCCCAGGAAACCTTTAATAAATTAAATAAAGTTGTCCTATCGCCCTACATATGCCCCCTATATAGTTGAGTTGCCCTATGTTAGGAAATGCAGGGGTAAAGCAGGGTAACCCCTCCCAAAAAAACAATCTTTTTCAGACTATCACCCTAGAATGGTAAAAGAAACCAGCGTTTTTTTTTCTTCAAACTCCTATCTATTGTATTGAACTTTGCCTGGTCTGACCAGTCGAAGTAAAATCTAGCGTAAGTGGTAACATTCAGGAAAATGTTGATCTTAGTGAATTTGTGTAATTACGATCCTTCATCAGTGCGCAACTTCGCACCCTTACGCCAGGCGAAGTTGCAAAATGTCTATCTACTTCGCTAGCGAAAATTTGCCAGAGTCGGTGTTAGTGAATTTGCGAAGTTGCAAAATGACGTCATGCTGGCGAATTAGCGATAGCGTTAGACGCTTCGCTCTTTAGTGAATTTCCCCCTAAATTCTCCCAAGGGACCGCCTTATCTAAATTGTTACAATTACTTATTTTGCTTATCTCAAATTTGTTGCAAAGGATCTCATCTGCACCTGTTAGCTGTTCTGGGCTCTCTGACAAAAGCCAATGAACTTAGAAACGTTGATTCTTTTTCTGTCTGTTCAGTCGGGACTTTCCAGTACAAACGTGGGACTGCGGGTTGAGCTGTCAAAAGCTATGCGGATTTTCAGTAGCTTACTCATACTATTAAAAAAATATATTTTTCATGAAAAGGCTATATTTATGTGGGTTGTTGTATAGAGACATACAATGTCCAGAAGTATAGCTTCTCTTTAAAATAAATCAATGTACTGTAATTGTTTTCTGTTAGAAGCAATTAGTTAGTACTAGAATGGGTCCAGTTTTATACATATCACTCTGCTTTATTATGGATCTAGAAAGGCAACATGAGAAATATGTATCTAAATTAGATGCTTCCAGACTTTTCAGGTTAAGCCTGCCTTTGGCTTCAAAAATTAATTCCCAGTTACACTCCACTCTCTTAGCAAGCTTACAGCTGTTGAGAAACATTGTCTTAAAAAATGAAAAATCCGCCGGCACAACAGGGATGCTGCTAGCAGGGCAAGCCCTTGCTCGTTTATTACGGATGGCATCCGTAATAAACGAGCAAGGGCTTGCCCTGCTAGCAGCATCCCTGTTGTGCCGGCGGATTTTTCATTTTCTACAGTTTGTAAGGGCTGCCAAACCCTGTTACCACTGAGCACCGGGGTATCCCATTATCTGGACGGCCAGGGTGTGCGAGGGTAATCACTTCCTTCGAGAAACATTGTCTTAACAGTCAAACTGCTATGGATCCAGTCAGGGGTGCTCCTCCAATGAGGCGAAAGTGACCCCCTGCTTACCAGGGGCTGCAAAAATGCCACTCATGGTATGTGCTGAATTTCCGGTTTTCAAACTGGAAATTCGGCTCTTCCAGTGCAGAGCACGCTGTTGCGCCGTGGATCCGGACAGAGGCAGAGCAAGAGGCAGGACTAAGGCTTAATTGGAACCAGGGATTGAAACTGAATTGCTTGTTAAGCTATGCAAGCATTGGATAATTTTTTGAAGAAAAAATAAATACATTCTATGAAGGTTATGAAATTGGTAACTCTGGTAGAAAACAGTACGTCAGCTAATATGAATAATTAGAACAAGGCTTCATGAGCTGTTGTATGCTTATACAATGCTAATACCATGCTTACACGTTTTATAAAATGGCTGAATCTTCTACTTCTATTTTGAGGGTATCATGGCACATTGACTGCCTACAGCAGTGATCCCCAACCAGTAGCTCGTGAGCAACATGTTGCTCTCCAACCCCTTGGATGTTGCTCCCAGTGGCCTCAAAGCAGGTGCTTATTTTCAAATTCCAGGCTTGGAGGCAAGTTTTGGTTGTATAAAAACCAAAACAGAGCCTCAATGTAGGTTGTTGACAATCCAAATAGGGGCTACCAAATGGCCAATCACAGCTCTTATTTGGCACCCGAAGAACATTTTTCATGCAGTGTTGCTCCCCAAATCCTTTTAACTTCTGAACGTTGATCACGGGTTTAAAAGGTTGGGGATCCCTGGCCTACAGAATGTCTTCCACTGACTTGAATATGAAATGCCTAATGCACTGGTGCATTTCAGGCCAACACTGCTCACTTGAATCTTTTAACGATGAAAATGCGTTGGCGCAGGGGTTTCCTATTTAGTTTAGTGGGAGTTGGAAGGGGGAATCACTTTTCTGTCCTCAACCATATTGTGTCCATAGAACAATTCTTATTGGAATATTTCCATATATAGATATGCGATCGAAGCTGCCATTTTGTTTCTCATGACAGAGGCTTTCACCACTGTTTCAGTGGTCAAGTATAAGGAAAATGCCATTGCAATTGCTGAAGTAAGCCATATAGTATGTCTCACTTTTGTATACATATATGCAAATGAGTACTTTTGTAGAGAAAAACAGCCATGACAATGAGGTTCACTTGTATAAACTTGTTTATGCAAGATAATTGACAGTTTGAGGCTGTTAAACTCGGCTGATTTCAGAGGTTGATTTGGCATAGTCCAAATAATAAAGTGCAGCAGAAAATCTTTTCAGTGGTCAGTTTTAATATGTGAATAAAACAGTTATTCTTTCCAAAAGCATAATAATAGGGGAAGCAACCACAATGCCCATAGATTCAGAAGTACAGATAGCCCAGGGATAATAAAGTAACATTTAATTTGTCCATAAAAGGTATGTCTTGGGGGAACACTAAAATAATTCTGCTTTGGGGCACCTTAACTAGTCGTTAAAGGGGTGGTTCACCTTTAAGTTAACTTTTAGTATGTTATAGATTGACCACTTGTAAACAACTTTTTAAATTGTCATTATTTATTTTTTGATAGTTTTTAAGTTATTTGCCTTCTTCTACTGATTTTCCAGTTTTCAAACGGGGGTCACTGACCCCATCCAGCAACAAATGCTACGTAAGGCTTTACTACTCATGTCTCTACTCAGATTTATTTCTACTCTTATTTCTACTCACTTATTCATAGTCCAGTCTCTTATTAAAATCAGTGTTTGGTTGCTAGGGTAATTTGGGATCTAGCAACTAAAATGCCAAAACTGCAACCTGGAGAGGTGATGAATAAAAAGCCAAATAACTCAAAATACAAAAATAATACAAAATGAAAACCAATCGCAAATTGTCTCAGAATACCACTCTCTACATCATACTAAAAGTTAATGTAAAGGTGAACAATCACTTTAATGGCCCTGCATTTCCCAAAGGGTTTCTGGAGTTAAAGGAGTCTTTAAAAAAATTCAGCTTTATGAGCCAGTAAACTTGTATTACTCCACTGACCAAGTCAAACTGATCCACTGGTTCATGGCCCATACTTGCCATTAAAAAATGGAAAAATGAGTAGGTCCATGCCTGGTGATCTCCATTTTCTAATGGGAAACACTAGACTATGGGTGCTGTAATAAAAGACACTGCACCATCTACTAACCAATAACAACCAATAAGATGTTGCTTTCAAACATTACACCCTAATACTAACCACCTAGGATTTATAGAGTATAGTTAGCTTTATTCATGGCCAACCTGTTGTTGTGGCACCAGTAAAACAATGTATATTTGGAAAAAGAAAATCAGTGTCAAGGATAAATGCTCACATTAGATAATTGTGTTGTTTTCCACTGACAGAGGTGAACTGGAAGATGTAGGTCAGCACATGTACAGTATGAGGGTTTAAACCTGCCTTCCTGCATTGTCAGGGACCCCTTACTCTAATGCCATACCTGCTGTCCCACAGATACTGACCCACAGAAAGTGGGGGAATTAAACATTATATACAGTATATTAAAACACTCTACATGAATGCAACAGTGTTAAGTAATGCTGATGGTCTCCTCCAGTTATTTTTTTCTAAAGATTGCAGTGCCCAAAACAAAATATACAATGCGCAAAATAAAAGATTGCAATCAATAATACAACAACCTTGTGGGTAATGAAACAGATGTTTGGTTTGAAATGCTAAAACTGCTAAAACTGCAGCTATTAACTTCTGCTGGAAAGTGTTTGAGGCTTTTTTCTACCTCCATTTGAAAAAAAAAAATAAGCCATGAAAAATGTACCTGTATAACATTACCCAAAATGCTGATTTATTAAGCCCATCAAACTGAATTCTGATTACATGTAAGAATTATCTTCTGGGTGACAGAGAAGCATTCAGTCCTTGACACATTATTTTTTACATTTCTACATCTTAACTGTAGACTAGAGTCCTTTACAGGTAGCTTTAACAGAATGTGGAAAATATTGGTGTTTTATAAATACATATTATTATTATTGTTGTTATTATTATTATTATTATTAATAATAATAATATATTGTATGATTTGTGGGGACACATTTTTCTTTAGAGTAGGGTCGGACTAAAAAAACCCGGTGGGCCCTGACCCACGTCAGCCGCCCAAGAGCTGCAGGCACTGTCTTCCTGCTGCAAGGGAAGTACAATAGTAGTAAGAAGTGGGGGGCTGTCAGCTTTTGGTGGAGCTGGAGCCACAACTGGGGTGGGAGGCCCCCCAGGTGGCAGCCCCAGTGGTCCCCAGACACCTCAGTCCAACACTACTGCCTTGTTTTTGATTCAAATGTAGACTATTGGTTTTTAGTTATTATTTTCAAAAACAACTTATCACTATAAGCAGTTGTGTAACTAAACACCCATGATCCAGAATCTATATTTGAAGCTATAGATGGCAGGTGATCAATATGGCTACCACAGACCCCTAATGCAGGTAAGTGATATTGGTGGTTATTCTAAAGGGTTGAATGGGATGACATTTGTTTTGAAAGAAAATAGGAGACATCTCACTGCCGTTGCTGTGATAGTATTGAGTAATTAACTTTTTCTTCAAATGTAAACCACTTTTCCCCAACTCTACTTTTTGTCCCCAAATACTACACTTTAGGATAATTTTTAGAGACCCATGCACAAAGGACTTTTGAGTATACTTGTGATACCTTACCAAAAATCATTAACAAGGCCCCCCTCCCCCCCAGTATGTAGTGCCACAGAAATGTAACCTTGTTTTCCATTCTGGAAATGCTATGGATTCTGCTCACAAATTCACAAAGGGGGGACCAGATGCAAAGGACTACAAACATGGTGTTTTTTGCCATCCCCTTTTTAAAGGGAGTACTGTTTTCAGGCACACAGTTTGTGCCTTTTTAATTTTTGCTTCAATAAATCTGAAAACTTATATGTCTATCCTATTATCAATAGCAGCAAACACAATGCACAGATAACTGACCAATGTAATGTTAAAGACAGATATGAAATAAGATGTTACTTTGATATATTTTGCATAGTACATGCACAATATTATGTGATAACTCTCAATTCCTAATTCTTTATTTCATTTCAGGTAGAGGGTGAGGGGTTCTAAGACACAGCACCACCCTTCTTGAACATTGATCAAAGTCTACTCTTTTTATGGATGACGAATCCTTTTATTGCAGCATATACGTGAAGTTTTCTCACCATGCTTTGTAAGTTTTCCATTTCTGCTTGTTGTAATATTTGTAATTGTTTTCTTTCAGTCATACTGTTTTGTTGTCCCTAGTACACTGTACACCATTGAAGAATATGGTCCTTTATAAATAAGCTATAATAATAAAAAAGTAAAGGTTCATATGCAGGCAACTCTCTGAAAGATAACTCTACACTAATATATTTGCTAAAACATGTATCCCTAAATTCTCCAGGGTGCATCCAGCTTTAGATTAATCAACATGCAGTTTTTTTTAATGATGTCCTATATGGTCCGATGTATGGTTGCTGCCTTCCTATCTCTGTTTTCATTCTTCGCTGTTAAAAATATTTGCATCAAGGAGGATTGTTTTTGCCAGACTAGTAAAATATTGGCGAGGTGGCAGCCCTAATCTGAGGGTATCTTATTTAAGATGCAACTTTACTAAAAGATATGCAAGCCAGTTCAGAATAGTACAGCAATAAATTTAGGCAAAAATTAATAAGAAATCTACTCTTTACTGTTTGAGGTTGTTTTTACCACTTAATTGTGTAATAAAATGTCATGATAGTTTCCTTTAAGCTAAAACTCCTGTATGGTTGGTTAATTATCCACAAGGCATAATTTGCATATTAATGACCAGAGAAGTATATTATATTTTTTATATTACTAGGAATACAATTTCATTATTTTTGGGTAGCTTTTTTATATAAATAAGTGTTTTATGGCAGAATTTTTTCTAATTCATGCCATATTTTGATTTGCTTCCTGAATTATTAAATGAAATCTAAAGTATGCAAAACAATTAAGGGAATGAAACTATTTGCTTTAAAAAGAAATATTCTCCAATAGTTCAGAAATCAGTAAGAAATACAGAGACAGAACCATAGGTGAAACTTTTTTTTAAATAAACCCTGAGCTTTGTGTGTTCAGATCTAGTCAGCGAAGTCAAGGCCACAAAACATCTAATACATCTATTCCTTTTTCTTAGGTACAGGGCCAGTGATATGGCTCTTGGGTTTGCTTCAACATTTGATCCCCAGGATTCAATCATGGAGCAGTCTTACTAGCATCCATACAACAATGAAGATGTTTCATTCATCCTGGTCATGGTATATCTAATATAAATGAACTGAAGAAGCTGCTCGGATGAGTAGTGAAACTTCTTCAATGATTACTCAGCAAGTCCAGTTGTTTTAGGATTACTTATATTAGATGTAACATCCATACATCAAGGAGTAGATTTACAAAATTTACATGAATGATTAGAAAATCAAATTTTCAAATAGATTCGAATTTCAAATATGCATATTAGGTAAATTCGACCAGTGAATTCAGTAAATTCGAACGAATCGAATGATTCGAATAAAAATCTATTAGAATATTCAAATTACTTCCCCTTTAAATTTTTATTCGACTGCTTAATTCCCCAGTTTCAATCTGCTGAAGTTGTTTGGCTGAATTTTGATCGAATAGTAAAAATTCTATCGAAGGGTTAAAATCGTTCGAATCGATCGATTTGAACGATTTAATCGCTCAATCAAATTTTTACTATTCGATTGTTGAACAATCGAATAGCGGTAAAATCCTTCGAATTCGATATTCAAATTCGAAGGATTTTACTTCCCTTCTATTCACATGGTCGAAATTCGACCAATGATTTTATAGTGTAAAATGAATTTCGGTTCACCAGCTATGGTTGTTTTGATATACTTGTTGCCAACCCGGCCACCTCCACACTTTCCAATAACCTGATACTTCACCAGTACTTATCTATGCGGTGTGGATCTGGGTGAAAGAGAATGATGTAGAGATGAAGGGAAATTAATGGTATTTTTTACACTAATAGAGAGGAAGTTGCTCAAAGAGAGCACAATTTATGGCACTGTTGCTACTATAGTGGCTGTGCACACTGTAAGCTGTTACCACCCAAAACATACACTGTAGCTATTAAAACCAGTTTACATTGAGTGCTTATTTTCTGCCATGTATGGTTGATTAAATATGTAAGCAATTAGGAGCCTTGGGGCAAGTGGTGGAAAAGGTTTGAATTTCACTTACAGAAAATATTAGCTTCATTAGATTAAGCTTTTGGAGAGATCTGTTCTTTTTAACAAATGGAGCCTGGACAAATAGTCTAGGAAAACTGACATGATAGCAAATATCCCCACTGGGTTTTATCTTCCATAGATATAAAAGGTATTATTTAGAAACGTACATTTTATACATGAAAGCATAAATTCTTTCTTTTTAAAAGCATAAATAACTATTTTCCAATTATCAAGGTGAAGGTGTGTGTGTGCATAATTTGCTGACAACCAACATGCCCTTCTGCAGTATGAGATGGATAGAAGATGGTGCGGATGTGAGACTGTCATATGTTATGTTGTGCTTTACTGGTTTTATCTGAAACTTGCTTATTGGGATCTACAGTCATTTTCAAAATGTTTACTTTATAAATAACAGGTAAAGGAACATACCCATATACTCATACATATTATATTTTCATTTCTTTCAGTTGAAAGAAATAAGAAGAAATGAAAGCAATATATTATAAGCACCTTCAGTACTTGCAGCAAAAAAAAAAACGAATTAGAGAAACTGTTTGTATTATGGAGCAATGATTAACTCCCTCTCCTGGAGTGAAAAGGAATATGCAGGCAGCATAAATTAGCATGAAATCTCTCCCATTGTAATTATTGTACAGGAATTATTGTGCAGGAATTGCTTAGGTCTCTCAGTGCAGAAATCAACAGAATACTTTATTATTCTGTACTGTGTAGCTAGTTGCAAATACATCAAGTGTTACTGTGTTATTTTGTTCTTATGTATAATGCAGTATGGATTATGGCCAATGATGATTTTCACTAGGTATATCCTGCTTAGAGTATCTGGTTAATCAGGCTGCTGCTTGCATTTTTGTTTTTATTTGTTTTTCTGAAAGATGTCCCTATTGTTCCAGACATAGAAACATCTTGCAATACCAAATGCATACTTTTTTCTCTCCAAAAAGTGATCACATTTCAAATCACTACAAACGGCTATCCAAAATTTGGTTGATGAAGATTATCTGCAGGTTAGACACAGTCACCCTCTGGCAGAGCTCGTAAACAACAAAATACTGTAAATATATTGTATATCTGTTATAAAGTTTCTTCCTTGCCTTAAGGTTGGAACCATGCAGTCTGGAGAGGCAGCACAGATAAAACAAAAGCGCCAGTGTTAGTGCAGCGAATGTTTGCTATTTTGCAATGAATATATCTACTTCATTTGTACAAAAATAACGCAAAAAAGCTCAACATGTAAACAGCGAACGCAGGAAAAGGGTAGTCTTTATTTCCACATCACTACACACAGACCTATACATGCATAATAAATGTTAAGTATTTGTGTAGGTCAGTGAAATGTACACAGACATATATACTGTCCTAAAAGTTGCATAGTCAGACATAGAATGCCAAGTCAAGGCTGGAATGTGAACCAGAAAAAGGCATAGCACAATTGAAGAGATAGTTATTGTGGTGTGGTGCAGATCAGGTTCATATTGCATTTAATAATTGTGTTGAAATGCAATCTCGCCTGTGTCCGTGGGTTTGAAATGTCCTGTTTTCAGTCACTAACATCACTTTATTAAAGACAGATTTGTAAGAAAAAAAGCACCTTCAGTGTAATAACGCATGGGGTGTTTTGTCACCCACATTAACATCTTTTAGGTGAGTCACAAAACACCTGAAAATACCTTTACATTAAAGAGCATTTAAATCTGTGTATTCCTGCTTGTGCATTAACATTCAAAAACACATCAGTGAGCAGAAGGGGGGCAGTTAGGTGCCCTATCAGAGGCAAGAGGGAGCATGGGCATACTAGCTGATCCAATTTGCAGTCCATGTAGGTGGAGGGGCCAGGGGCAAATGTGAGAGAGGTTTTGGTGTCCAGTGGTGCAATTGGTTATAATGGGCACATGAAGGTCGATCTGGGACATAATGATGATTATGAAACAGGTGAGTAAGATTTATTTTTACTTAGTTAGCAGGGCCCATTGCTTGTTGTGAATGCAGTCATAACAATTATTACAAAAACATGACATGAAACATGTAAAATTATTAACATGACCTATACGCAACTTTTAATGTACATTAATATTAAATAATAACATTTTTTTAGTATCAGTATCACTTCAAGTAATTACTTGCGCTCATATTCATTAATCATTTTAATGCTGTTTTGTATTTTTATTTACCAAATCCAGGGAACTTAAAGGAGAAGCAAACTTTCCCAGTCAGTTTAAAGATTTTATTAGTAGTCATAAAGCCTTTATGTGCAACATATATTATCTATGATTTATGGGCTTCAGCACTTCTGGGTTAGGGAACAATTCATGGTCAATTCTTCACTACCCTGTTATTACATCACCTTTAGGAGCTGAGCAGACACAATCATGACAGGTGTCCCCTGAGTGTTCCTTTGTGGCTCCCCCACCTTGATGGCCCTCCTTAGCATTGTGCCACGCCAGCATCTCTTACGCAGATAAAACAACACCATTACCTTAAAGATGGTTCCTATATTTCAGCTTTTTATACATCTTTCTCTTACAAGCAGCAAGATACATTTTACAATGTATATTATGGAAATGAGTATGGAAATTCTTCTCTCCCATTCTGTAAAAATACTGTTATAACATGTTTAGGGGGACATGACCATTTTTATTACACTGCAATACAATGCATTTGTTTTCATGTTTTATTTATTTTGTTTACTTATCAACTGGTAGTCAGATTAATTAAGAAATCCCATGACCCCTCAAACTGTTTGCCATAACAGCACAGTGTCAAGATTTAAACTGATTATATTTTCACTAACCCAAACCTGAAATTTAGTTCTGTTATATGAAAGACATAATCAAAATTATAAGATAGAATTACAAGGCATTTAATGCCCAGCTGGAACTGCTGGAGGCCTGAGGCAGCCCTGAAAGTCTTTACCCTACTTAAGGAAAAGCCATCTTATATTTCATCCATAGCTGGCATATTCTGAACATATTCATATTCATATTCTGGCATATTCATATTCTGAAGTTTAATATTCTAACTTCTGCAATCTGTTTCCTTTGCAATAAAAAGTTCTAAGTGCAGCTCAGTACATACTATCTGATGATTGGTTGCTAGAGGTGATTGTACCTGTAGCAAACATTTCACCTCTTATCTTAACATAATTCTCCCACCAATGCTTAAAAACACTGGTACACTAGTACAGGTATGGAACCTGTTATCCTGGGGTTTACCAGATAACAGAACTTTATGTAATTTGGCACTTAACAACTAAAGTCTGCTACAAAATTATGTATACATTAAATAAACCCAATAGGCTGGTCTTGCTTCCAATGAGGATTAATTATATGTTAGTGGGATCAAGTACAAGCTACTGTTTTATTATTACAGAGAAAAGGGAAATTATTTAAAAGAATTTGTTTTATTTTCACAAAATCGAGTCTATTACAGACAGGCAATTAGTAATTCGGGAACTTTCTGGATAACAAGTTTCCAGATAACGGATTATATTTTCACTAACCCAAACCTGAAATTTAGCTCTGTTATATGAAAGACATAATCAAAATTATAAGATAGAATTACAAGGCATTTAATCCCCAGCTGGAAGTGCTGGAGGCCTGAGGCAGCTCTGATAACGGATCCTATACCTGTACTAATAAATGTGCTGATTTTATGCAAACAAAATACTCAGGGGATATAGTGCTGGAAAAATTAAGTATGTAGGAGAGATGGCAATAGAGTTAATGAAATGAACCTTCTAGATTAAAGGTAATTGATCCTGCCTGTGTCTTGTGAGACATATTCTCTAAGCCTAAGTTTATATCAAGAAATACGTATATAGAATGCCTGCCTCAATACTATTTTTCACAGAATGACAATATGATTCAAGGTAGTACCAGTAAATAACCTTCCCATGCAAACCTACCAAATATTTGGAAGTACAACACCAGATTCCAAAATACATGTCCCTAGGCTGGATCCCCCCCCCCCCCACAAACGTGTGTTCATGCGTGATCTGATAGATCTGGTAGGGACCTCTGGGTGTCCCAGTGTGAATTAAAGATGCTGCTGGGTGGCATGCTGCCCCTAAAAATGTGCCTGTCTAGGGAAGTAGTAGCCATTATTCAAATACATTTTCATTTAAGGAGGCAATTCTAAGACTCTACAGTTGGTATAATTCTTTGGTGACAACCAGTAATGTGATGTGCTTAATTCAATTAGTAGGAAAGGAAGTCCTGTTTGGCCGTGTACTAGGGATGGACTGAATCTAATATTCAATTCAGTATTTGGCCAGTATTCATCCTTTTTCAGTAGGATTCAGATTCAGTCGAATCCATGTGCTTGGCCAAACCAAATCCATATCCTTAAAATCACGTGACTTTTCATTACACAAACAAGGAAGTAGAAACATTCTTAAATGCACACTGCACGTTACATAGTTACATAGTTAAATTGGGTTGAAAAAAGACAAAGTCCATCAAGTTCAACCCCTCCAAATTAAAACCCAGCATACACACACACACATCTCCACTCTTTCACACAAACCATATATGCCCATAGCTATACTAACTGTAGAGTTTAGTATCAAAATAGCCTTTGTGTTTCACTTTTTCCCTTTCTGCCCCTTATTTGCATGTTCAAATTACGGTTCACATTCAGTTTGATATTCGGAAAGCATATTGGATTCAACCAAATCCAAAAAAGGTGAATTTAATTCATTGATGCCTTCTACCTCCTTAAAGAGATACTGACACCTGAAATTAAACTCTTTTTTACATCTATTATAATATTGGCTTTGAAAGCTACTTCTAACTTTGCCATAAAGTATTTGCATGATGATTTTACATTACCTGTCTGATCCCCCATATCCCTGTATGAGGGGGCTGCCATATTTGTGCAGCAGGAGTCCGTTAGTATTAGAAACTGAAACTAACAGGCTGAGATGGGACAGTCAGATTGGCAAAACTGTCGGGTTCAACTAACAATTATATACAAAAACAAACCTCTCAGAAAAAAATTATTAACATGACCTATAGGTAACATTAAATGTACATTCATGGGGGGCGTGGCCTGAAGCTACATGTGAACAGTCGCACGTTTGCTAGCTCTCCTACCTGGGCCTAAACAATCCTGGAAAAAAACAAGCT
>CM044438.1:65906416-65941236 GCA_024363595.1 Xenopus borealis
TTGCTTAATTCAATTTTGCTGGTACACTTACAGTTATGACCTAACTTTCCCACGAGAGAGGCTGATTGAACATTCCAGTACCTTGTGGATGGGAGCAAACATTCTACAGAACTGGACTGCCAATTTCCATAATTATAGAATTCACAGCCTAATGACCTTAAAAAACAATAAAAAGATCACTTCTTAATTCAATTTCTGCGGCTGACATTCAGAATATTTAATTTCTCTCAGCACAACAAATTTACTTTTTATTTTCGAAAGAGCACTCTCTCCTTTTACCCAAGAATATATTTTCAGAATATGGAAGTCTTTCACTGAGAATTTGCATTTCTGTGTCTTTTAAAAGTGAGAATATTTATGATCCTTAGAATGCTCTGACTGATTTATAGCAATCAATTAAAATAGTGCTTTTTCAAATGGCCCTTTTAAAAAATGAAGAGTAGAATAATTAAAAAGATCGCAAGTCCTCCCTTGCATATAGTTATTTCATTATTTCATTACATTGCAGAAAATGTATTTGCTGAGTCTGGACAATTTTAATTGTGAGAACTCTATAATATTGTAGGGTAGCAGGCAGCCCTCTTACAGCAATGTGATTTCTGCTTTTCCAAATTTGTATTCTGAGCAAGAGTAGTTCACAAAGCTTTGAGATAATACAAATTAAGTATCTAGGTTTTATGGGGGATGTATTACTATTTTATTTAACTGATGCATAACTTTTATTTTAGAATATACGACTTTTCTAATGGTTTCTTCACTAGTTGTTGATGAAATTTATATGGTTTTATATTATATCCAATTAACATGCAAAATAATTACTAACTATTCTGCTTCTGAAGCTGCTAGTGAAATAATGCATAATTTTAGACAATAGAAGAACAAACCCGTGTTACCTTATTTGCTGTGTTGTGCCAAGTGCAATGTTAATTGAAAGTCTTATAAAGTGTAGGCAGTATTTAAAAGGTTTCTGACTTAAGTGATAACAGAGTTGGTTGTTGGGACCCAAAGTAATGGACTATCTGCAGTATGCAGCATGCAGCTGATTAAAGTGGTTGTTCACCTAAACACTTTTTTCAGTTCAGTTGGTTTCAGATAGTTCACCAGAAATAAAGACTTTTTCCAAGTACTTTCTATTTTGCATATGTGGCTTTTTTTTCTAATATTGAAGTTAGGAGTTATTGACCTTCCAAATACTTTTTTTCAGTTCAGTTGTTTTCAGATTGTTCACCATAAACAAATACCTTGTTCAATTGCTTTCCATCTTTTATTTTTAACCATTTTCTCAAAATTTAAGTTCAAAGTTTAAAGTGAAACTGACACTAAAAATTAATTTTAACATATGAATGTACATTAAATGTTACCTATAGGTCAAGTTGATCATTTTTTGCCGAGAGGTTTGTTTTTGTATATAATTGTTAGTTGAAGTTCCTAAGCCTGACTCTCTGACACTCTGACTTTGCGAACCTGACTGTCCCATCTCAGCCTGTTAGTTACAGTTTCTAATGTTAACAGACTCCTGCTGCACAAATATGGGGGATCAGACAGGTAATGTAAAAGCATCATGCAAATACTTTATGGCAAAGTTAGAAGTAACTTTCAAAGCCAATATTATAATAGATCTAAAAAAGAGTTTAAGTTCAGGTGTCAGTATCTCTTTAATGTTCTTGTCTCTAGCATTTTAGACTGGCAGTTCATTGATCCAGAAGCATTCTGAACTGTTAAAATTTGCTATATTTAATCAATACATTAAGTTGATACATTTCTCAGCAGTATCTGTGGAATATTAGAGACCATTGTATTAATTATAACAGTCGGCTTTAATGAAACTTAGGGAATCTGCTCAGTAGGGATACAGATAAAAAATGTATAAATTTAGAACAGTTAAAGGGTCAGTGACCCCCTCCAAAAGCAGCTTTAGAATGTGAAAATTTTAATTTTATACATCAGCACATTTAGAGCTTACAAAGAATGAATTGATGCAATTTGGCCCAGTAGAGTTCAGATATGCTAGGCAACTGCAGGAGCTTTTATAGATGTTTTGAACCTCCACTCCACATCAGATATACTGAATGGCTATTTTATGGTCAACTCTTACCCTGCTGGAGCAATTGCACTGGCATCTCATTTCAAGCCATCTGTAGAATGCCTCAAGAAGTTGGTCTCCTTTTCCAAAAGAGAACCCTGTTCTTACCCCAGCACTTATATAATCTGTGCCAAGGTATATTGATGCTGTTCTTTCCTTTTAAAGTTTTAAGCAAGAAACCACAGATGCTCCATCTTTGCACTACATTACTTGAGGCTGCAGCACTATTGTTCCCCAGTCACAACTGTGTTTTGGGCCACTATAACAGCCATAGCTCTGGTAATTCTTTACAATTAATACAGGACACATAAGAAGAATACACACCAGGGTATGCACTGGAGTACTCCTGCCATGTATTCTTTATTTATGCCCACCATTAGAAGTATGGTATATCATAGTGCATGGCGGTACACCTGTTTTAAATCAGAGACACAACTATGGGCAAAACAGAGCAAGTATGAGACTTCAATATCAGTCTCAAGCTGCTAAATTTTATATACCACTGATAAAACAATAGAAAATATTTTACTTGCAGGCACATATCTACATATTATTCAAAATACATTCGGTCATTCCCTTACAATTGAATTCCCTCAAAATGGTATAGTCATTACTGTCTAGCTCAGTCACTGCTCTCTTAATGCATACATACAAAAAAACACTATATTATTGACCCTGGAAGCCAATCTAATTTAGGTTTTTATAGAGGAAGAATAGTGTTTCTATGGTTGTAGAAAACAATGTATTTAGACTCATGAAAAACTTACTGGGTCTCTTGTTTTTAAGTATGTGTCAGTTCAATGAATGAAGCACTGTTTTTGAGGAGAACAATCCAGCTCCTGACTACTATTGCCCAATATTGAATGTAACAATAAACACTTCACTTTGAATTTGAGACATACAAAGAAGTAGTCTGCTAAGGTTCCAATGTAAGATATTGATCCATTGTTATCTAGGTAAAAATTCAAACTACATGAATTAAGTGGAAATAACAGCAAAACATGATATATGTATTTTTAATATCTGTAATAATTATCTGTATTATCTGTATTAATTACTAATCAGCCTTATATTGTGACATTTCTATTCTATGTGTACTGTTGATTGTGAGTGGGTCCCTTAGCTCAAGTGACAGTAGCACAGATTATGTGCAGTGAATCAGCAGAAAAGAAGATGGGGAGCTACTGGGGCATCTTTGGAGACAAAAATCTTTACTGCTAAAGGGCTGTGGTTGCCTTGGGCTGGGACAGAAGCCCAAAACATAATGAAAAACATTTTTAGTCTACTTCTTTAGTTAGGCTTTAGTTCTCCTTTAAACATATTAGAGCCTTATTTTGTCTGTGGTAATTTGTGTTTAACCTTTATTTGATGTTTTTGGTGATTTTTTCCTGTTCTGTGCTGAATATTTCTTTCTAATAATAAATCTGATAATGTGTACTATGATTTCAAAATTTAATAGCAAAGCAAGAGTCAAATACACAAACAAGAATTTTGTTTTACAGTTAAATATTTCAATAGTTTAGTATGTTTAAGGAATCTTTGCAACATTTACACAATATGTAGAAAAGTAGGCAGCCATGAATGTTCGCCCATTTTGCATGAATGATGGCTGTCTGCACAATTGTACATTGAAAACTATAGTATATCAAATAAGGCTGTTGCTTCTAAGAAGTAAGAGATTGAAGAGGATTTACAGAAAAGTATTAATACATATTTGCAAAATTGCAAAAAATCACTGCAACTCCCCATTGTTTATATGCAAAATTAAACATTTTCTCCCACAATTTGAGCATCACTGAGTGTGCTGCTAAGTGGTGCAATAGATATTGTGCATTGTTTAGTAAACTGCTTGAATTTGGGCATGACTTGCTCCTGAGACATAAGGAGTGGCATATGTGGGGTCATGAATGTGCACTTCAGTTGCAGATGATTTTACTGGTACAAAATAAAATAGGAGCAATTTGCAAATAGAGACCGTCTGGCGATTGGACTGTGTTATCTACAGGTATAGATACCTTCTTTAGTGGTTCTATATATTTATCATCATAATTTATTTATTTAACTTATTTATGCAGGCTTACATAAAGTTACCAGAGAGTCTTTATAATTGCTTTGCCAGTTCGAGTTTACAGCGCAGTACATTGCCGCACTGTATGGGGAAATCCCAGTTACTTTAGAAGTGGTGGTAGGTTTCTATGCAAATTAATAGGAAAGCATGATGTGTTATAGTGTCATTCGGTTTAAAATCAAAAACTTCCAAGCAGACAGTAGGCTCTGAGGTTACTAGATCATTTGAAAAATCAGGGACACTTCTAATAAATGCAAGTGGCCAGCTGCAACGATTGCTAAATGATTATATTGAAATTAGAGCAACTAGTGCAGCAATTCTAGTTGTATCTTCTAGAAGTGTCCCATACATTTTTCATTATATGGTAACCTAATATTTTGAATGTGATATACATGCTGCTGTAATTCCTGTGGGAGGGTCCACAACTTAACATATTTTACATACCCCACTAAAAAATGTAAAGTGCAGGAAGGGCTAGATAAAACTTTCTTTGCCTACACCCTTGGTGGTCATTCTTTTGATTTCCCTTTTATGCTCATTGAGTGTTTGTGGTTGGGAAAGGGTGCATGTTTTGTTTTTTATTTTCTCCAGGTTCTTATGCTAGGCATTCCCTCTTCCTCCATTTTTTTCATGTTGCCCTTTTTGTTTTTTGATCTTGAATTCTATGGTCTTTGGTCTATTTTATCAACATTCAATAAACATATACATTTTATATGTTTGGTAAGACCTCAAGGCCTGAACATGCCAATAGAGAGAAGACAGAGCATTAACAGTGTTAAAAGGGAAGAATGGTTTTGAACATGAGGAATATTATTCAACAAACAAGCAAATGGCCAACTTTGCATTTAAAATCCATGCAGTGAAGAAAACGTTGGCTCAGAGCTGTCTGTTTTCGCTTCTGGCAGATGCAAAGCCTCATACTTGCGCCATCAGTATGTGTGTTGGAAACTTTAATCTGCCCACATTGCAAGTCAAATGCTCTCCTGGTAATCTTTAAGAGCAAAGCAAATTTCTGAAATCATAGATCCAGCCTCTGGTTGTTGCTGTTTGTTAGGAATAGTGAAGGTAAAATGTTGTCTGTTTTACATTAATGTCAGCTAGGAGAGTCATTAACATCCGTGTCTCTTTGAAGTGAGTAAATATGAAACTATATATAAGCAAGCTAGCTAGCAGTGAAATCACAAAAGGGAGTGTATACAAAGTGTTTATTTATTCTCGGGATTAAGTCAACAACTCCTGTTGTTGCCAGATAGATTTCTTGTATGTAGTGATGGGCGAATTTATTCGCCAGGGGCGAATTCGCGGCGAATTCCCGCGATTCGCCGCTGGCGAATAAATTCGCGAAACTGCAAAAAAATTCGCAAAAAAAGAATTCGCTGCGCAAAAATGAGTCGCACGTCGTTTTTGACGCGACGCGCCGAAAACGACGCGACGCGGGCCGAAAATGACGCGACGCGGCCGTTTCACCCATCACTACTTGTATGTACATTTTTATTTCTTCACAGAGCATAAGTTACCCCTTTACATGCAGGCAACATTGAATCTATGGCGCTATCACACGGTGAGCTACAGTTTGAATTGTGCAGTGTAGTGTGTTGTCTGGCAACATGTGGCAAAGTAATATCAAAGTTACCATTTCATCATTGTATAGACTCTGGTGAGTTCAGTCATCTTCCACTTAATTTTCTGCACACAAATGCTTTATCTTGAATTGTGAGAATAACCTGTGCAAACGCTCTCTAGGAACACAGGTTGGAACCAGATGAAATCGGTATGACATGTATAGTATGCCTAAAGGAGATTACTAATACAATATTTTTAAGGAGATCCTGTATCAATGGTGGATTTTGAAAAGGCACATCACCATCTCCAAAGTCAATAGAAACCAGGCAGCCAAATGGGTTAGAGCCATCAGAACTCACCATTACTACTAAAGGGAAGGGATATTGAGAGACAGCACAAAAGCATACATACAGCAAATGTAGCTATTTTAATGTTGAAAGATAATGGAAATCTTCAGTAAAACATTTATTCTATTGTTATTATCAAGTATTTATATAGCGCCAATTTATTTCTTGGCGCTGTATTACAGCATATTCACTGGCACTCGCAACCCACAAAGCATTTGCTAGAATTGAGTTTGCCAGTTTTAACATACAAATTGGAAAAAATCCAATGAATGCGAAATGGTACATGGAAATATTAAGACATTTTAGAAATATGATTCATTAGAAATAACCTGTTGCAAGAAGTGACCTCTAATCCTACTGTTTTAATCTGTGACTGTTTTTAATCTGTATCCGTTAAATTAATCATGACTCCAGTTTGATGTAATATTACTTTAAAACCCATGTATTAATAAACAATTCTGATGTCCATGGATTGTGTAAGTAAGTCATATATCTAAGTATGTATAAAGATAATTATATAATAAATATATCAAAGTCAAAATGTCTAAATGTCATTAGTTATATGTAAGAGATATAATGCATTTTTCATTACTAGGAGATACTAACCAATCCACCTTAAGTTTTCACCTCTCCACTCACTCCATCTTTTTTTATTCAGCGTGCTCATAATGCATTTTTTTTTTTTTAAATAAAGTGGGACTATAATGGGATTAATAGATCACCCCTTCAAAATGGAATTCATGAAAAGCGACATGCTGCATGGCTAGTCAGCTTCTAATTCTACGTGTGATGCATACAGAGTTGCCATCTTTACTTGATACCCTTTACATTACTGATATAACCAGCTATTTCAGATAAAGTGCTACATGCAGGGGAGGCCACATTACCCAAAGTTCTCTTTCCTGAAGCCTTGCTAGCTGAAACTAAAGCAAAACCGAGGTAGGCCTGGAAACCCAACTCTTCCTTATAAAACCATACTAATATAAACGTGACCTTCCACTTCTAATGGGCTTCTGCATGCAGGGGTGAAAAAGATGTATAGTGCAGTTCACTATGACAAACAGAGAGGGATATTTAAGCCATATTCTGGATCATGTTTTAATATGGCTAGCGGTGACAATTACCTTTAAGGATTTGGGGAAATGGTGAAAACTTTATTTGCAATTATTATTTAGAAAGCATTGTATATTTAAAATATGTATACTGTACCTTACTGCTTTTATTATATGTTATCTGGATAAACACTACTTTTCTATTTGAGTTTATAAAGAGGGCTTGGTGAGCCATTTTCGCAATATTACATTGGCCATGGAGAAATCAAACACTTTTGCTGCTTGCAGAAGCCGTTCCTAGGGTTAACAGCTCATCAAAACCTTGTGCTTTGCACAAATAGTTAGGTCCAGGATGGGCTAATCTCCTTCTTAAGTGTCAGTGTTGCACTAAAACAAAATAATTAAATTAACAGTAAGAACACATTTATAATATTCAGTCGGGTATTAATAATGCGGTGTAGCTTAGGGGTAAAACTAGATATTTCCCCTTAAACAGCATTTTTACTGGTCATCTCAGCCGCTGATAATGACTCTGTGCAAGGAGTATGATTTATGCTTCAGCTTGTCCTTGTCACAAGGTTTATGTGCTTTGGACTTTGCAAGAACTGCTGGGTCTGAGAAAATAGGAGAATTATAAGCAATGTTAGGTTTGATTTTCAGTGTTTCCAAATATTACCTCAGTTGGCAAAGTGTTCCATAAATTTATCCTGTTAATGTAGTGCCTTGATAATGTTGTTTCTGCATTCTTAGAAAGAATAAAGTCAAGTAACAGCAAATAATAGTTTTTTGAGTATAGGCCATTATTTGGTGTTAGAATGTAGATTATTGGTACAGGCATGCTTCATTATGAGGTTGATTTAACCAATTTTTATTTATTCTTGCTGGAAAAAAACACTTTTATTGTACAGACTGAATTTCTTTGTATTTTTCATTATTTCTATATCTACTTGACTGTTTTTTTGCATAGCATATTTGGGAGCCACAAGATGTTAAGATCCATTGAAATCAACAAGCAGATCATTATTTCCTAAACAGAAACCCTCTCTTTCTGGTTTTACATATCCATCTACCTACATACCCAGGTACTGTGCTATCTGCTAGGTCCATTCAAAGAAGCTGTGGTTTCTTCTGACATCCCCACCCACAATCTATTTGTAAGGTTTCTTCTTCACCGAAGAAGCACAAGACCAGGACCCTAAATGGAATGTGAGAACATGGGACAGGTGGGCTGGGGGTGATATGTAGGCATCCCCTGTCCTGTATCCTAGCTTGCATGTCATTCAGACACTCAAGTATGGAGCACCTTCTGATGCATAGTGCTAAGGGGCTCTATCCTTTCTGCTTCTGATATATTCTGTATACTGGTATACTATACATTAGGAAACTTTCTAGAAATTTTCAGATACATGCTCATAATTTCATAGGTCTGACTGAATCAGAAAAACACGCATTTATTAACTTTTGCAGTTTAATCCCCAACACCATAAGAACATACAGCAGAAATCAGAAAAATAACATCTGTGATAATAATATGCTGAAGAGAAAGTATGACTGTACTTAATATCAATGCAGGCTTGATTTTGGCCTGATTTGATTTTGGCCTGAAATGTGTTAAAAATTTCCATAACCTGCAAAATTTTGTAAAAAGGATGTGGCCCATACAATGTTCGGCACAATACCCATGACAAATGTTCTTGTCCCTTTTTCTGTTTTACAAATGTTGGGAGGTATGTAATCATTAATAGAAGTTTGCCATTTTAAAAAATAAGTGCTACCCCTGGGATCCAAAGATTCACGGTGCAAGCAAACAACCCATACATGTTAGGTCACATGAGCCAATTAATGGACTTTTGCTTCCACACTTCTTCATGTTACAGTTAGAGCTGTAGTATTTCTGGTTAGGTGATCTCTGAGGCAGCATAGAAATCATCATGAAATGGTGGTTCAAGGCAAGAGATGTAAAATGGCAATATTTACTTAAAGGAACAATTCATGGTAAAAATAAAAACCTGGGTAAATAGGCTGTGCAAAATAAAAAATGTTTCTAAAATAGTTAGTTAGCCAAAAATGTTATGTATAAAGGCTGGCGTGACTGGATGTCTAACATAACAGAACCCAACACAACTTCCTGCTTTTCAGCTCTCTAAATCTGAGTTAGTCAGCGACTTGAAGGGGGGCCACATGGGACATAACTGTTCAATGAGTTTGCCATTGATCCTCAGCATTCAGCTCAGATTCAAAAGCAACAGTTATGACCCATGTGGCCCTCCCTCAAGTCACTGATTGGATACTGCCTTGTTAACCAGGGTAACCAGTCAGTGTAAACCAAGAGAGATGAAAAGCAGGAAGTAGTGTTCTGTTCTGTTAGACTTACAGTCACTCCAACCTTTATACATTACATTTTTGGCTAACTAACTATATTAGAAACATTTTTTATTTTGCACAGCATATCTATTTACCCAGTTTTTAATTTTATACTAAACAATTCATTTAAATGAATATACCAGTTGATGGCACTTAATTTGGTATAAACTATCTGTTGCTTAAGTATTTGTTTTGGGGGGGTATAGATTTTAATGTTAAAATTTTTTATTATGTATCAACCAATTAATATATATATATCAATATATATATAATTTATAATATATATATTTTAAACTGTCAGCAAAGCAGAAATGATGATGTCAAAGATCAAATTTTGCTCAATTAATTTACAGATTATGACCCAAATGACCGGCTCTTGGTACCACATTGTCAGGCCCTTTGCTAGTCCTGAATGTCATTCTGTCAGCAAGCAGGAACAGTTAGAAAGATTGGACCATTTTTAATACAATGAAGGTGTTTAGAGACTTGTTGCTTGTTTTTCTCTCTGACCTAGCATAGAAAAACCATGTGTAATCCACCCAATCTGGGAGTAACTTCCAGGGTCTAATAATATGTATTTTCACATAAAAATGAAATGGATATTTACATAAACAATTGCAGATCCACTCTGGGGAAATTAAAACAACACTATTTGATTGCATATCATGATTTCATATTTTCTAGATGTTAATATTTAATCATAGGCAAAGCTATTTAGCTTAAGTGCATTAATGTTACTCATTAAAAAAAAAAAATAAAAAAAAACAGTAATCGTCCTATTAACTTTCAGTCTGGATGTTATCCATGCTGCCCTGCTGGCAAGGCCAGAGAGAGAGTCTCCTATTGGCACCCACAGAGTTTGCTCTAATCTGTTGAAAATCCTGTTAAAATCTAATTACTTAAGTGAATCATCGGGGGAATATCTAATGAGCTTCATGAAGCCAACTGAAAGAAATTCTGTTGCAATACAGAATTAACTGTCTTACGTCTTCCAATTACTATACCACATGAACTTAATTATATTTTTACAAAATGTGACTCTAATTTGTTATATTTAATTGTATGTCATGTATTTCCTTTAGTCACATGTAAACAGCTAAATCCATTTTCCCTGGAGAGTGAATGTTGTGCGACAAATTTACACAACAGTAAGATAATCTCCATTGCTCATACAAGATGACTAGACGTAAAAAAAAGTTTTTTTTTCAGGATGTATGAATTCTTGGAAAGTATCAAATAATAGATAACATGCAACAATAAAATTGTAAAAAATGTTTCAACAATTTGTAAAAAAACATTCTTGAATTAAATTCACATGGTGTGTAATTGCTATCTTAATTTAATTATCACAAACAGCATTGCAGCTCCCAAGCGCACTGAAATGTAAAGGACAAAGTCATTTTTAAATTAATTTTTGTTTTGAGTGAGTAATTGGAATAAGGAAGACACGATTTGGTGATAGGAATATTTTTTTCTCACCATTGTTTGTATGATAAACATATTTAACATGTATCATATATAAAACTGCAAACAATACGCACCCCTAAAAGGGGCAGCCAAAGGGGCAGATTCACTAACGGGTGAATTTTCGCCAGAGGCCAATTTGCACATCTTGCACCACTTCGCCAGGCACAAATGCTCTAGTAATTTACTAATATGCAAAGTTGCGTCCTAGGCACAGAACGCTGGTGACTTTTCGCTAGCGTTATTTCAGCAGTGCAAGAATTTCAAAGCAAAGACGTGCCAGCGTTCATTTGTGCCTAGCGACAATTCACTATTGATATTACCCTTAAAGTTGGACATCTTTATTAGAAATGTTGGTGCATATGCTTGAAGTGGCCACTTTTTATTACAAATGTCCCAGGAACCTTAAAGGGATACTGTCATGGGAAAACGTGTTTTTTTTTTTTTAAACGCATCAGTTAATAGTGCTGCTCCAGTAGACTTGTGCACTGAAATCCATTTCTCAAAAGAGCAAACATTTTTTTTATATTCAGTTTTGAAATCTGACATGGGGATAGCCATGTTGTCAATTTCCCAACCGCCCCCGGTCATGTGACCTGTGCCAGCACTTTAGGAGGGAACTGCTTTCTGGCAGGCTGTTGTTTTTCCTTCTAAATGTAACTGAATGGAACGCAGTGGGACATGGGTTTTTACTACTGAGTGCTGTTCTTAGGTCTACCAGGCAGCTGTTATCTTGTGTTAGGGAGCTGTTATCTGGTTACCTTCTCATTGTTCTGTTGTTAGGCTGCTGGGTGGGGGAGGGGGTGATATCACTCCAACTTGCAGTACAGCAGTAAAGAGTGATTGAAGTTTATCAGAGCAAGTCACATGACTTGGGGCAGCTGGGAAATTGACAATATGTCTAACCCCATGTCAGATTTCAAAATGAAATATAAAAAAAATCTGTTTGCTCTTTTGAGAAATGAATTTCAGCACTATTATGCATTTTGAAAAACAAAATTTTCCCATGACAGTATCCCTTTAATAAAGACAAAAATGTTAATATGATGCCCTACACATGAGCCCACTGTAAAATGAATGCTCCATATGTTCTCAAATGTCTGGGGAAAAATGTTATGCCAAAAATTTTGTTAGGACTATCGCAGATAATCCTGCTTTAAAAATCTGCATTTTTAACTTTAATGCATTTTCGGCAGACATGATATGATGTAAGTGACAGAAGATTAAGGAAGGTCTAGCTTCATTTTAGCAGTTCACCTGGTCGGAGGTGGTAAAGTCAATTCTGGTGAAAGAGGTAACATTCAGTAAAATTCGTACTTTACTGAATTTGCAAATCAACCATTCTGATGAGCAAATAGTCACCTGGTGAATGAATGCTAGCAACATTCCCATTTGCTAGTGAATTGTTGTTAGTGAATTTATGATGTCCCTGCAAATTGGATTTCTGGCGAAAAGTCGATACCCTTAGCCACTTTGCCCTTTAGTGCATCTGCTCCACAGAGTTAGATGGGCAAATTAACCGACAGAAGCCAGTCAAATGATTGCTTTCATTTTAACAGTTGAACCAGCAGTGCAATCTAACTGCTGCAAGGGTGATTGTCATAGGTTACTAGGCTAGGGCAAATCATGGATACTTGGAAACTTAAATTCATGCTTGGAGTTTTGCTGTGGGTACGTGGTTTGAAACACACAATTGCACCTATGATTCTTTCAAACAAAATAAATAAAACCAAGATATTATGTCTAGGTCACAATGGGATACACCATCATGACATTGATATCATTGTGCAGTGTAAGACACCACTGACAGCATCATGCCATAATAACATATAGTGTCATCTTGGGGGTTGTGATTACTCAAAAACAAAAGTGGATGGTATAGGTAAAAAACATGTAAAAAGTGCAAAGGTTTAAACTGATAACCACCACTTTCCTTTAATGGCATCTAGAACCTTCACTTTATTTTGCTGTAGCCAATGACAGGTCGACTTGGCCTTGTGTTTTGGATCATTGTCATGTTGGAATGTCCAAGTACGTCCCATGCGCAGCTTCCAGCTGATGAGTGCAAATTTCTTCCTGTGCAAATTTCCTCCAGTATTTTTTGATAACTTACTGCATTAATTTTGCCATCAATTATAACCAAATTTCCTGTGCCTTTGTAGCTCACACATCCCCAAAACATCAGCAATCCACCACCATGTTTCACAGTAGGAATGGTGTACTTTTCATCATAGGCCTTGTTGACTCCTCTCCAAATGCAGTGTTTAAGGCTGTGGCCAAAAAATAAAATTTTAGGCTCATCACTGACTTTGTTCCAGAAGTTTTAAGGCTTGTCTCTTTGCTGTTTGGCAGGGATACTTTGTGGCATTTGTGTAATAATGGCTTTCTTCTGGCAACTTATTGTGCATCTTGAAACAGCCACACCACATTTTTTCAGAAAGTCCTGTATTTCACCTGAAGTTATTTGTGGGGTTTTCCTTGCATCCTGAACAATTTTTCTGGCAGTTGTGGCTGAAATCTTTGTTTTATTTGGTTTGGTTTCAACAGAACCCACAATTGTCCACTTCTTTATTAGATTTTGAACAATAGCATTCTCAATTCTGGAAAAAGAGGCTTAATAATGGAAGAATAGAGTATGTAAGAATAGAGTATAGTAAGTAGATCTAAAAGAATAAAGAGAATAAAAAGGTTAAGTGAGGAGAGAAGGAATAATAGTTTGGAAAGTTGGGCCCCTGGTCTAAGGTTTTCTGGTGGGCCCCTGGCATCCCAGTCCGACACTGAAAGTTAGATTGCATGTTATCAGGCCAAACCGCTTGAGTTATGTTATGTTTCGATCAGGGTCATTTGGGTAGTTTGTAGTGACTGATTATGATTTAAAAAGAGTAAATTTCAAAAGAGTAAACAGAGTTGTTTGATAATAAATGGCTTCAGCCAACCACTAACCATGAGTGAAAGAAAAGTTTTTGTTTTATCATTCATATTCTCTGAAAAATGGAGAAGAAATCATAAATTTTGCCAGGATATGTAAAGTTATGAGCACAACTGTATGTATGTTTAATGGTGATGCAGGCCATAGTTATGTTATATTGTTGTATACAGTACTAATAACATTTATATTCTGTGTTAGATTATTCAAAAGTTTTTCACTTCCCTGTCCATGTATTCTATGACTTCCCTATGAGAAATTATATGTGAAGAGTATCTGAACAGCTGGTGTGGTGGAAGGGTCTTAATTATTAAAGGGATACTGTCATGGATTTTTTTTTTCAAAATGCATCAGTTAATAGAGCTGCCCGGTAGAATTCTGCACGGAATTTCATTTCTCAAAAGAACAAACAGATTTTTTTTTTATATTTAATTTTGAAATCTGACATGGGGCTAGACATGTCAGTTTCCCAGCTGTCCCCAGTCATGTGACTTGTGTTCTGATAAACTTGGACTTGTGTTCTGATTAACTACATCATAAAAATCATGACAGAATCCCTTTAAGGAGCTTCTAGAAAAGTCCCCAGCAGCTGAGAATTGAAGCCAAAGAGACAGTGAAGCCATGGAGAGTTTTCCACTGCTTGGGACATCTTGTACTTTAGAATGTGAATTGTCCAGAGCAGGACAAGTATGACAGACTGTGATTGGCTTTGAATAAGTAGAATTTTTTTTTAAGTTGTGAAATAGGCTAAATTTGAGGTCTTTTTGATGGTCTTCCATCAGTGAAAGAAGTTTGGTGGATGCAAGAAAGCTGCACATTTCACACTACCAATCCCACTGATTTCCCTGCTGTTGTTTCTCCATTATTTAAGACACTTATAATTTGGTAGGCACTTATAAGAATGGTAGACATATTCCATTTGGTTATTATTTTTGTTTTAGGAAAAAGTTACATTTTCCTTTCACATGTATAAAAAACACACTTTGGGGCAGACTTATACGAAATTTTTTATTTTTTAATGGTTAAAACTTTCAAATTCAAATTATGAATTATCTGAACTCGATTCAAATTTTAATTTCAAAACTTATCAAACTCTGGCCCTTTAGAAATTGGAATTTAACAATTTGCCACCTAATACCTAATGGGAGAGGTCCAGGGGCCAATTTGGACATAGTTAAATTGGGTTGAAAAAAGACAAAGCCCATCAAGTTCAACCCCTCCAGATGAAAGCCCAGCATCCATACACACACCCCACCATACTTTCCTATAAATTATACATGCCTATATCAATACTAAGGGGCCAATTTACGAAATTCACGTGAAATGATCGAAGTTCGATCGAATATGATCGAATAACGATCGTACAAATTCTTCAGATATTCGTATATTCTAATTTGGCCACTTCGATCATCGATATTCGATAATTCGATCATTTGATGATCGAAGGAATCAAAATTTTTAAATTGTTCGACTGCCTACTTTGCCAGATTGAACCTACCGAATTGCAATAGAAGCCTATTCGTTTGAATAGTATGACATTTTTCGGATGCTCGAAGGAAATTTTACGATTTCATTGAAGCAAAATGATAGCCTAAAACAATTCGATAAGCATTCGATGGTCGAATGATTATCAAATTTCTAATAGGATCGAGCAAATTTTGGGGAATAATAGTAAATTTGCCACTTACTGTAGAGTTTAGTATAACAATAGCCTTTGATATTATGTCTATCCAAGAAATCATCCAAGCCCCTCTTAAAAGCATTAACAGAATCAGCCGTCACAATATCACCTGATAGTGCACTCCACAACCTCACCGTCCTGACTGTGAAGAACCACCTACGCTGCTTCAAATGAAAGTTCTTTTCTTCTAGTTTGAAAGGGTGGCCTCTGGTGCGGTGATCCTCTTTATGAGTAAAAAGGTCCCCTGCTATTTGTCTATAATGTCCTCTAATGTATTTGTAAAGTGTAATCATGTCCCCTCACAGGTGCCTTTTTTCCAGAGAAAACAACCCCAACCTGGACAGTCTACCCTCATAATTTAAATTTTCCATGCCTCTAACCAGTTTAGTTGCACATCTCTGTTCTCTTTCCAGCACATTTATATCCCTCTTAAGGACTGAAGTCCAAAACTGCACTTCATACTCCAGATCAGGCCTTACTAGGGATCTATAAAGAGGCATAATAATGTTTTCATCCCTTGAGTTTATGCCCTTTTTTATGCAGGACAGAACCCTATTTGCTTTAGTAGCTACAGAATGACACTGCCCAGAATTTGACAACTTGTTATCTATAAAAACCCCAAGATCCTTCTCACTTAAGGAAACTCCCAACACACTGCCATTTAGTGTATAACTTGCATTTGTATTATTTTTGCCAAAGTGCATAACCTTGCATTTATCAACATTGAACCTCATTTTCCAGATTGCTGCCCAGTTTCCCAACTTAGACAGATCACTCTGCAGAGTGGCATCATCCTGCATGGAACCTATAGTTCTGCACAATTTAGTACCATCTGCAAAAAAAGAAACAGTACTTTCAATACCTACATCCAGGTCATGAATAAACAAGTTGAAAAGCAAGGGACCTAATACAGAGTCCTGCGGTACCCTACTAACAACACTGGTCCAATTAGAAAATGTTCCATTTACCACCACTCTTTGTAGTCTATCTTTAAGCAAGTTCTCTATCCAGATACAAATACTATTGTCCAGGCCAATATTCCTTAATTTAACCAGTAACCTTCTGTGTGGCACAGGATCAAATGCTTTATCAAAGTCTAAGTAAATCACATCCACTGCCATCCCAGAATTGAGGTCACTGCTTACCTTCCTCATAAAAAGAAATGAAGTTAGACTGGCAAGCTCTATTTCGCATAAAACCATGCTGACACAAACTCATAGTATTGTTATTTGCTATCGTATCCTTTATTAACCCTTCGAAATGCTTTCCTACTACCGACTAACTGGCATATGGTTTTGAGGCTGAGAGCGTGTCCCTTTTTGAATAGTGACACCACATTAGCAATTCGCCAGTCTCTCAGCACCATGCCAGATTTCAGTGAATCCTGAAAAATTAAATAAAGAGTTTTGGCAAGCACAGAGGTAATAAACTCAAATAAAGTTTAGTCAAATTCGATTCAAGTTTTCGAGTCAGTAAAATTTGTGTAAGTTTTAGATATTAGATTTTGTTTTTATCAAATGACTTCCCAATCGAATTTCAAGTATATTCAAATTTATTAGAGTTAAAAAAAACTAATGTGAATTCGAAAGTCAATCTTTGGTAAACTTGCCTCTAGATCTCAGATAGTTCTTACCATCCTAAAATCAAAGCCAGCGAATATTCAGTATGTTGTGTCATTCTTCATTTATACAAATTAGTCAAAGTTAGCATTCTTACTGCCTGGACATTCTCTTTTGAACTAACAAAAGTGCACTTTTTTTAAAAAGAACTCCTTTTACTAAAATCTGAAAAATTCTTATTATTTTCTTAAAACCACTTCGACCAAACTCCCATACACATTTTTACCATATTTATCAATAAATTAACTTGAAAATATCTGGTGCGGGAAAAAATGTGAAAGTCGGAATTGTACAATTTTTTGGGATTATCACACGAACCCCCTGAATTTATCAGATTATTGTATGAAACCCATTGTAAATGGGATATCTGGTATTGACTTCTACATGACCTTGGTAGGTTTAAGATGGACTCCTTTTTTATTCACAAAAATGTTTAGCTTTTCTCCCCTTTAAAACTATGACCAAAACAAATTGGCATTTAATAAATAACCCCCCCTCATGTCTGATTAGAATGCTCAAAATTACATTCCATTTCTTGCTCTAAATGGCTATGCATTTTGCTTACATGGTATAACCACTGGTGTGACACTACTCACAGTTCTTTCCATCCATGGCAATGGGAGGAGCTCCTCAGCATTCATCTAAGTTTTGGTAGCTGCTACAAATATGGTGAGTGTGCCATAACTAAGAATTGTAATGCTGACATGGTAGATATGAACACTTTACTAAGATAGATTATAAATTGCATCAGTGCAGTTAAACATAGCAACCAACAAGATATTTGCTTTAATTTTCTAATTTGTAGTAGTCTGGCAACTAGAAATTGCTAATTATTTACTATAGGTAACTGCACTGTTGAAATTTAGCACATATTAAGTCAGTGCAGTACTAGAAAGGTTTGCACTATCACTACTTGGCAATATTTCCATAGCAATATAAAACATAAATGTATATATCTCAGTTTTGGTACAGTATATTCCCTTTGTGCTATGTCTACTATCTAAATATAATGTTCAATAATTCAGTATGTAATGAGAATGCGTTAACGTGTTTATTTTGCAATGCAACAATTATTATTTGAGAGAAGTGCTAATTCAATTAAAATAAAATTGATATTCTGCAAGATTTTATCAGCAGAGTAAATAGAGCCTAAATAATTTATTCCTTAATTGAGCAATTATACGTCTCTTGCATCATTGCACCAGATCACGGAAGACCCCATAAGGCCCATATCTTTCACTTTACAATGAAAAAGCAAAAGACGCCACTTTCACAAAATAAAAAGAATAGTCAAAGGGGAGACCAGGCATTGTCTTAATGTAGTAAAGTATGTGTTGTGTCTTGTTTATATTTCCCCTCCAGTGTACTGAAATGATACTTTCATAATCCAAATGGAGTAGAACTACTTTGCTTGTAAGTGTAAAACAACAGATGGATTTTATAAACAAAGAAAGTGAATTTTCCAGGCTGTTGTAGATCTTTATACATTGAGCCTAGGAGTTACTTTATCCATTGGACTCTACATTGAGCCCAGGAGTTACTAAAGGCATCGATGTCTCCCTCAGAAAGATGAACCACCTACTTCACTTGCCCTCCTAACACTTTGAAGAAAAAGGCAGGTGAAAAAGCATTACAAAATATATATATAACTGACACATGGTATCAAATATATGGAATGTATATGCAAGAACAGGCTTAATGGGAGGCTTACAGATTGTATTGAATGGTAACAGTGCAGAAAAGAGCTTTGTAAATCTTAAAGTAGCAGTATTTTTTAACCAAGTAGCATTTATTGTTATCACACAGTATAAAAATACTGACATTTCATAAATCTGCCAACAAATATTGTATAAATTCCCTATGTGCTTTGTATTCTGATTTATGTTTGTGCAACTTTAGAGCAATGATAGCTTATATTCTTTGTGCTTGATTTTAAGTTACCCATAAAAAACCCAACTTTGTTTTTATTTGTTTCTAATGGTTTTAATAGAGTCAGTAATAAGACAAGTGATTGCATTTGACATGCAGACATTATATCAAGAATATAGATATTTGCAGTATTGAATCATGCATTTAAACATAAGAGAAATTGTGATAGAAACAATAGTACTAAAATGTGATAAGTTTTTCTTAGGTTAATAATGTATGAGGGCAATTATTTGGTTCATGTTGCAAGTATGTAGAAATACTATATATTACTATTGATGTTTGTTCAGTACTATAAAGTCTGGGCCACTGTGGGATAATAATATAGTAAGTTATTCCATGCATTAATTTAGCATGGTGTTATTATGGATTGTCAAGCAATAAGTACTTCATTCTCTTAATCCCTTCCACGTTTTCCTGTAGTTTGCTCAATTGTTGTCTCTATTTGAGACAAATAATAAGTTGCCTAGCTGCTGTCAGAATTAAGTGCAGAATTATTTTTCCCAGTACAAATATCTATGGATTCAGTTGTATCCTAGTTCTTAATAGCTTATGTAACAGTTCCTCTATTGTTGTCCAAAAAAGTGATATTTTACATGCCACATTATGGGGCCGATAGACTAAATTCATGTGAAGGATTCAAAGTTCGAACGTAGGATTTCTTCTTTTGGTCAAATATGTGAATTTTGGCATAGTCGATCATCGAATAGGGAATGGTCGAACGATCGAATACATTCGAATAGAGTCGAATGGACGAATATTCAATCAGTCGATCATTCGATCAGGGAAGGATTACATTTTTTAAGTTTCTTAGATTGCCTACTTCGGCAGATTGGACCTACCGAATTGCAATAGAAGCACTCCCATCGAATAGGATTCCTACGATAGAAGTGTTCGATCGTTCGAATCGTACGAATCATTCGAACGATCAAATGATTTCTTCGTTCAGTCAAATGATTTATTCGACTGATCGAATAGGTTTGTATTCGATCGTCGAATAATCGAATATCGAATAAAAGGTAGCCTAGAACTATTCGATTAACATTCGAAAATTGAATGCTAATCGAATATCGAATAGAAACTAATTTTTTTGGGGAATAATAGTAAATTTGCCCCTATATGTGCCAGAGTTTCCTGTTCCCCACATTTTCTTATACTTCATGGATTGTATAAAACAAATTCAGAACAGGCATGGGATCCCTTATCCAGAAACCCATCATCCAGAAAGCTTTGTGGGGAGGTCATCAAATAATTATACTTTTAAGGATTTTTTCCTTTTTCTCTGTATTAATAAAACAGTAACTTGTACTTTTTCCTAATTAAGTTGCATCAATCCATAGTGGTGGCAAAACAATCCTACTGGATTAATTTAATGTTTAAATTATTTTTAGCAGTGTTCTAAACAGAAATATCTCTTATTAGGAAAACCCCCAAGCATTGCAGAAAATCGATCCTTTACCTGTATTTTTTTTTTTGCCTTGCCCTAATAGTCATATTTGCTCTGATGGGTATGGTGTTATTGTAGTCTGGTCTCTGGTATGTTTTGTGATGGAGTGTGATACCTGAAAAAAAAATATGGTTGTTATTCACACATTTCTTACCATATTGTTATCTATTGTAGTTTTAGGTTTGCCATACCAGATCCCATAAACTTCAAAAACCTTTACGTTGCTAAATTGTCTGAAATGATTGGGGTTAACTATGAACAAAAATGTGAAAAAATATTTATTCGAATATTCGACTATTCGATGGTCGAATTACTTCCCCTTTAAATTTTATTTTATTTATTTACTTCGCCAGAGCCAAGCTACCGAATTGGGAATCATTAGTTTTGATCAAATAATAAAATTCGATCGAACGATTTTTATTCGATCATTCGATAGTCGAATTCAAAGGATTTTACTTCCCTTTTATTCATATGGTCGAATTTCGAATTTTTTAAATTCGAAATTCGACCAGTGATAAATCTGCCCCTTTGTGTATGGTGGTAAATAAAGTTTGCATTTTGCAATGTATTGATCCAGCTTCTAGAGTTGATTATGTGTGAAAGATATTTAAACTCTGTATAGTCAGATTTCAAGTTTTCCAGTTCAGTGGGTTGAAATATAAGAAATAGAGCTTGTATACATGCAATGTTTTCCTGGCTTTATTAAAGAGTAAAGTCAAATTCAATTCAAAAAGATATATTTTAAACTACCAGTCATATCTGGATCTGTACAGAGAGGACAAGGAATCATTTCACAGCATAGCATATGGGATTTAATACCTTTATTAACTTGAATAACTAAATTGGGTTTAATAAACATGAAAATCACCCCAATAATAAATGTGAATGACACCCTAATTAAGAAAATGAGCAATCTAAATAATAATATTTCTTCTGAATTATGACTTATTATTATTTATTTTTTACTTTTTTAACATTTATTAGTACATGTATTATTTCTTTTATTTATTTATTTATTTATTTATTTATTATTATTTTTTATTTGTTTAAGTATAAATAACCAGAAGAAACCACATTTACTTACCCTCACAACTGGCTTTTGGCAGAAAAGTCTTGAATAACCCAAAGAGTTCTTAGAGCTTAGCATCTACTATATTTCTTAGGCTTTTATAGGAAAAAAATAGAAGAGAATTGGATTTCTAGTAGACACAGAGCCAAGAGAGCCAATGGATTTGATTATTCTAACTCCAAATATTAGGGGAAAGGGCTGCTTCTCTTGACAGAAGATGTCTCATAAAGTCAACATTTCAAAAAAGTCTTTTGTTCCAATAAAAGGGTCTTTAATTTTTTATGTGCACCCATACTTTAGTATGCATGAGTTTAAGGAATATTAGAAGGCATGTTTATAATAGGACTTAATAGATTATCTTCTGCATTTTCCAAAGATGTCAGATTCTCTCAGCTGTGATGGAGTTTTACTTAATGTAAATTTAATTTGAAGTGATGTATGTAAGGCTTGAGGTGGTTCTGTCTGATTCCCTAACTGCTTAGAGAGGCTCCGTTGGTAGCATCTGGATTTAGCTGCTCCTAATGCCCAACAGCCTCTACTAACTAGGATTAATGAGGTGGCCGCTCAACACTGATCCAAAGGAGGTATGCTACATTTACTTCCAACAATGTGAATAGGAGGGTCAGTTTCTTTTCATTGTGCAATGAAATGTACTGATGGTGATGGTTATAGCAGCCATGAATAAATGCTATTGATTGCTCTTTTAATTTGGCAAATTTATGTCTAAAAAACTACTATGATATAGACCATTATGGAAATGTGTCTTCAGCTGAAATGGTTGATGATTTGACAATGAGTGTGAAGTCAAGAAAAAAGACTTGCTGTATTGTTGTATCATTTGTAAGAAAAAAACCATGTTTGGACAAAAATATATAGTACAGGTAGCACCATCAATAAAGGCTGATATTCCAGGACATGATAACATTGACAGCCAGTTATCCACTTGATAAGCCAGTGTGCCACTGAATAATCACTGAGCCACGCTCTGCAGGGCTGATAGCATGAAAGCAGGTTTTACCTGCTCACACTACTATATAATAGTGCATCCAGCTAGGGTATGGCTGTATTAGAGCAGCAAAGCCTTATCCTATTTATGGGGCAGATTTACTATTGATCGAATTTAGAATGAAAAAAAAAATTCGAAATTCAACCAGGGAAAAGTGGGGGAATAGTGGGGAATTAAAAAAAATTCAAATTCAAATTTTTTTAGCGCAATTCGATCGATCGAACGAAAGATTGAATAGGGAAAATGGAATCGATCAAATCGAATTTGAATCGAATATCCGAACGATTTTTAAGCGATCGATCAAATTTTTCTTATTCGATCTTAGGGAATGATCCCCATTTCGGTAGGTTTAATCTGGCGAAGTAGGTGATCGAATTTAAATTTAAAGGGGAAGTATTCGACCATCGAATTGTCGAATATTCGAATAAAATTAAATTAGAATATTCGAATCATTCGCATTTGATTATTCGATGGTCGATTTTGGTCGAATTTGCCTAATTTGCATATTCGAATTCGAATCTTTTTGAAAATTCGATCGAATATTCAAATCCCTCATGTGAATTTATGGGAATTTAGTAAATCTGACCCTTTGTGTCAAGATCTGCTTAGATTATGCTCCTATCTATTGTTTTTTTTTAAAATCAAAATATTGATCTAGACTTAATTACGGGGCACAGTGGGAAAATTAGCTTTTTGTAGTGCTGCATAAAAATATTCGATGGTCGAATTTGGTCGAATTTGCCTAATTTGCATATTCGAAATTCGAATTAGAATCTTTTTGAAAATTCGATCGAATATTCGAATCCCTCATGTGAATTTATGGGAATTTAGTAAATCTGCCCCTATGTGTCAAGACCTGCTTAGATTATGTTCCTATCTATTGCTTTTTTTTAAATTGAAATATTGATCTAGACTTAATTACGGGGCACAGTGGGAAAATTTGCTTTTTGTAGTGCTGCATAAAAGTATAAATAATATCTATGTGGGGGTATATATATACAGTAGATTCTTTTTATTTTTTTAAAAGGATATATTGTTTTTATGTTTATTCAGTAATATATCTATCATCTATCTATAAGTTATATTTCATTAATTGGAAATATTTGAAAGCATTAAGTTAATGATAATGTGTTGCCATTAAATAAACAATAGACAAGCCTTTGTTAATATCTGTCTGTTCTGATTTAAATGTATGCATTTTATGTTGTCTTACTATCTAACCGCATTAAAAAAAAAAACCTTGGCTAATTTCAATCTTCCATTGTCATAATGGTATTCAGCCAAAAGTCTGTAATAAATGATCAGGGGATGAGCTGAGACTGAATGAATAGTGAGTGGTATTCATCAGCCAAACATAGAGTCCAGATCCAATTATATGTATTCATTAAGTGATAATGATATCATGGTCTTTAACTAGGAAGAAAGGAGTGTAATTGAATAATAACAGTTGTACAATCCCAACGGAACACACTTCCCATCCCAGCACAGCAACCCTCGGGGATGAGATTGGATTGATGGAATTCTATTAATCTTTGATAGATTTATTATGAAGGCTGAGTGGACTTGCTTCTCCACTTTGTCACTCACACTAATCAGTATCGTAAGGCCCCGAGCGTGCAGCCTTTTGTATCCCTTTAACAAAGACAAGGTTAGCAGAGGATGACAGACACCCAGACCTTTACAAACCCATACAGCAGGATGAAATAGGCCAGCTGAGCTCTGAGCAGGGAGTGAATTCCTAATTTGTTTATGAATGGCTCACATGTGAAACACCATAAGGATATTTGTCAGAGGACGAACTCAGCGGATAAATTCTTTTGTTTAGCAAGTGGGGCTTAGGAAAATATTTACTGAACTGTAAAAAAGAATAGTCAGTAGAAAGAAAGTAGAAGGACTGAACAGCAGAAACAATGCATTGATTGCTGTAAATCAAACAGATAAGAGATTGGCTTTTTTTTATTAAAAGGCATCTTTTTTTCTTTGAATATGAATTAGTCAGGCTAATTTGAACAGCAATTATTTAGTTTGAAGATCAATTTATGGACAAATTACATGCAAGCAGATTACATGGAATAAACACTGTATTATGCAGATCCAGCTTGCTTTTATGAGGCTACAACTCTAATGATCACTTGACAGCATTATGAAGGTGTGATATCCTATTAATTATGTAGCATAGGCACAAGTTAATGAAAGGTAAATAATGAGGATCATTTTCAGAATATGGACAGAACACTGAGAAAATATGGTTTCTTGCCATACAAAGTGGTGTGTTTATTTCTTGTTCTGTTCTTGCAGAGATGCTTGTGTGTTTTTTTTTAAATATGGGATTCATTACATGTAGTGGCTCTAAATGAATATACATACAGTTAGATATTAGCCACTTACCTTTCCTGTGGTGTGTGTGTGTTTTTATGTTGGAGGAGCCAGCACAGTTTACAGTGACTGCAGCTATGATTGACTTTATTAGGTACAAGGCGAATGGGGCTTGTGTATTGTACTGAATATCAATCTCTTTACCCAAACCAGGGGTGTTAAACTTGCAATTTCAATAAAGATGTGACATTTGCAAAATGGAATATCAATTATTAATGGAATTGAGAGGAAGGCTTGAGCCTCATTATTACTCTGCCAGTGTACATGGTGCTACAAAACATCAAAAAAAAAAATCAAACTTTTAAAGTCAGCTAAATCATAACTTTATATTATTTTATTCATAAAATGATGGCACACAGCATTCCATTGGCATACCTAGTCACTGCTCTGCAGAGCTTACAACCTTTTGTACAGGATATAAAATGACAATGCTGAAAGTGGGGATACATATGCTACACTGCTTAAAGGATAAGTAACACTAAAACATGCATTAAAAGTAATGAAAATTGAATGTGCTGCACTGGTAAAACTTGTGTTTGCTTCAGATATATATATATATATATATATATATATATATATACTGCTGTGTAACCATGGGACAGTGATTCAAAGCTGAAACATGGAGAAAAGGCTCAGGATAAACAGCAGGTAACAGATGATCATTGTAGTATACTTATTTGTTATCTACTATGTATCTACTGCATGACTGCCCTCATGACTACCCAGCACCTTGTTTATATAAACCATAGTTGTTTTTCTGAAGCAAACACACCAATGTTGCCAGTGAAGCACAACAATACATTATATTGCCTTTCCTTTTAATCACTTAAATTTTTTGGTTTTAAGTTTTAGGTCATTTATAATGATGGGCGAATTCGGCGCGAATAAATTCGCGAAACGCCAGCGAAAATTCACGAAACGCCAACGAAAATTCGCCTGGTGAAAATTCACCAAAAAAAAACGAGTCGCGCTGCGTTTTTGACGCGACACGATGAAAACGAAGCGACGCGCTACGAAAACGACGCAACGCGCGTCGAAAACGACGGGACGCGCGTCAAAAACGTGTGGCAACTCATTTCGCAAATTTTTTCACCAATTTTTTGGCGAAGCGAAACTGGGTAGATTTGCCCATCACTAGTCATTTACATTACTGGGCAAGATGCAACAAAATTAATCTGGAACTATGAGTTTAACAGATTGTACTGAACGGAGGGGCCAAAGTTTCATATATTGCTGAGAATATTGTTCTATGATGGGGCCGATGTGTCATATGTTGCTGGGGTCACTGGATCAATCAATGCTTTGCCCATTCTGTCATAAGATTCTAAGATTGTACTGCAAAGTAAGCCACAACATAAATAAGATAGATTATTGCTTTTTGGTCAATGCCAAAGCCAAACATAAATTATATATGTGTCTGTGTATGTGTGTACATATATATATATATAAATATATATATATATGTATATATTGAAATGGAATATGAGCCAAATGTATTATGCCCCAAAACACATTGTACAATCAATTCTGTGCCAATAAAATTAATATTCAATGAATACACACAAAGACAGTTTGGTAGGAAAAATGTGTCTTCCACATAATGCCACCAGAACACACAGAATGATACATGCAGTGCCAATGTAAACATATGACAACATAAATATAGTTCCAATTTAAAGTATAATATACATAGAACAAGGCACAACAAATATAGTGCCAATTACGTCTATTATGAGCCAATATACTTGTCACGTTTATGTATAATGTCCCATAGTACCTGTCAGTAAGATACATATAAAATAAAGGCACAAGTACTTCCTCCCTCCTTACCTGTGCATAGAATTTCTTGTCTAAGGACATGCACTCTAATTACTGTGTGTACTGCTCTAAAAAATGCCAATAAGTCAGATGACTCCTACCAGCAAAATGTGAACAATAATTCATTGTTATTCAGTACATAAACTTGGCAAAGGGTCCAACAGCAACAATACAAATGTATCCAAAGAATACTGTTTTCTGCTGATTCACTGCATATGCTCTGTGCTGCTGTCACTTACTGAGCCTAGGGACTCACAATAACAGTACACATAGCGGTAGATTTATCAAAGGTCGAAGAAAATTCATATAAAGAAAAAATAGAATTTCAATTTATTTTGTGTACTTCAACTAGGAAATAGTCCAAATTTGATTTGAATTTGCAAAAAATTCGAAAATTTGAATTTTGAAATTTATCATGTACTGTCTCTTTAAAGATTCAATAGCAACCATTCGCCATCTAAAACCTGCCGAATTGCTGTTTTAGCCTATAGGGGATCTCCTAGGACCTATTTGGAGTCAATTGATGTATTTTGGAAATTCAAAGTTTTTTTGGGAAAAACGTCTAATCGAATTTGCAATTACTTCGATTCAAACTATTCGAATTTGAGTGAATACGGACCTCTTCGATTGAAAACAGACCTATTCAAATGGTAAAAAACTACTAATCTATTTTGTTTGGTCTTTTTGAATTCGAATTTCAAAATTTGACCCTTGATAAATCTACCCCTTAGAATAGAAATGCCACAATAAAGAGCTGATTAATAATTAATACTGATAATTACTACATGGCAGTACAGAAACCAGTGCATCTAGCATCAGAATTTAATAATCAGCCCTGTAGCTTCAGCTTGTATTAAAGGACAACCTCATTTTCTGCTTGATAATTTGTGACAACCCCTAAGCTTAGCTTCTCAACAGCTGCTCAGAGCTCACTGAGCATGTGAGTGTTGCAGACACTTTCCAAGATGGTGACCCCCTGTGACAAGTTTGAAGTCCTGGATCACTGCTGCTATTGACAAGCTGAAACTTTAGGCTGATGCAATAAGTTCAGTATATAAAACGTGGCAGTTTAAGCCATATTCATTTTTAGGATTGAGTTATCTTTGAACAGAAAATGTTTCCCTGCCTCTCAATGAAACGTTTCCGGCCTACCAAATTCTGTGTTTTATTTCTGCCTGCTGCGCTTCCTTGGACAATATGTTTTATAAGTTCTATCATCGTTCTATGAAAGGTGCTGCAAAACCAGTATAGCCTGTATATGTGCAATTCCATTACAGACAGTTTAACAAACCTAAAAATATAAAAGATCTGAAATGTATAGTATCTTAGGAAACTCAAAAAAAGAATGGTCTCTAATATGGGATAATCTTAAGGGCAGTTCCCTAAATGCAATGATAAGGTTTTATTTCAATGGTACCTTACCCCAGCTAGAATAGCTAAAATCTATCCATGGACAAATGAGAATTGTTTTCAGGGTACCCCTTTCAAGGAACAATGGCCCACATATGGTAGGACTACCCAAAGGTGATTCGTTTCAGGATATGAATGTATTATTTGATATTCTCTATTTTACACATTAATCTAAAAAGTGACCCCTGCCTCTTCCTAGCAGCACTACAAGTGATGGCAAAGTCTTGGAAATCCACTTTCATTACCTTTGCGTTAGTAAAAACTAAAATGGACTGGATCCTTGTAACGAGAAGTTAACCAGTATTTAAGGGATAAATATCGTAATTTTCTCCAGAAAATCTAACCATGGCTTGATTATAGGTTTCAGGGTTGTCGTCCCAGCCATCTATTGACCTTAAAAAGAAGAGCCAAAGAAAATGCTTTTATAACATTCCCATAAGTGTGGGGCGTTAAGGCAAATTATGTAACAAAAGTATTTTAGGAAGGTAATTGTTTATTTTTCGTTATGCTTTTATGTATGTTTTGTCTTGTATGCTTCTATTTACTTTGTAACTTACAATATTATTGCAGGAACCCACAGGGGTTAATCTGCTCCAATGGCTTTAAGGGCCTATCCTTTTTCCGTCTCCCTAGTTACTAGGCAGAAGCCTATGTATCTAATTCCTGTTTGCATATACCCTGCTATTGGCCAGGTAGCGCTGTGACCACATCCTGCCTCAACCTGGTATAGTGCTAGAAAAGGAGTGGTAGCTAGTGATGGGCGAATAAATTTGCCCTAGGCGAATTCGCGGCGAATTTCCGACATTCGTCGATGGCGAAATGCTCACGAAAATTCGACGCGTGTTTTGTTTCAAACACAGTCAGTTGACTGATTGTCCAAATACAGTATTGCATTGGTAATTATGTTCTAGTCACCAATTTCCTGCTGGTTTCCTTTTCGAAAGGAAGTAAAAATGAATGAGGAAAGTAATTTTTTCTTGAGTGGCCTGCAAACTTTTAGTAGGCCACTGTACGTGATTAACTTTATTGTCAAATGCAAGAGGTCCTCTGCACTCAACCCATTATCAATATATTTAAGACATTGAGACATTCTGTGCATACAGCTACTAAAAAATGCCTCAATTTTCATCTGATTCATTAAGAATTCCATTACTTCATTAAATATTTTACAAATGGTTTTAAAAATTAGTGGTGAGCACAACTTTTTCTTGTTTGTTGTAATTAACTTTATTGTGCCATATTTTTGATCTCCTAAGAAATGCAATTTTGGATGCATGTAGATCTTGTAGTTTGCTTGTATTACTTGTATTGTTTGACATTCGATGTTCTGATAAATAAATGCCACAGGATTCTCTATCTTCCTTCAGTGCAGTCCAATTGAGGAGTAAAATAAACCTGATTAGCTTATAAATATTTCAATACATTAACAACAGTACACAATACACACGCCAAACTAACCACACATACATAACAGCGATGATAAACCATAAACATTAATGGATTTTTATTAAATTTAAACCAGGAGCATCAACGGGTTTGCTCATTTAACCTGTCTTCCTATCACAGTTCTGCTGTCATTTAGCTGCAGGGAGGATGTGTTCTGACTTGGCTATTAATCTGTTTCAAAATGCCATAACATTTCCATGAGGAACTTCCTAATTTTTTTTTCTGGAAATTAAATGTCTGTTTAAAGTTCATTCCCTCCTGCTGCAACTAATTGAAATGAGATTTGGTTTATCTTTATGACATGGAAATGGGAATGAGTTTCAGAATAATAACAATAATGATAACTCTTTATATTTTAAGACTCCTAGTTAATAATTAGACTAATATGTAGGGATTACAAAAGAGTAATGCAGCATAAACACATCATTTGTATTTCATAAAGTATTTGTGTGTCTTTTGGAAAACAGAACTTGCTTTCAACAAGTTAAATAATTCATATTGAGAATTTTTTAAAACATTTTTGTAATTCCAATATGCACATATACTGTAACCTTTTTTGCAATTAATACCATTGGCTTTTTTTGCAGTTCCAACCCATCCTGTTATTGCCAACATCTTCTGTTTTAAGGGTCTGTATTATTTAATTCTTCTTCATTTTCCTATTACCTCACCACAGGGATCCCCAACCTTTTGAACCTGTGAGCAACATTCCGACGTAAAAGGAGTTGGGGAGCAACGCAAGCATAAAAAATGTTCTTGGGGTGCCAAATAAGTGCTACGAATGGCCATTTGGTAGCCCCTATGTGAATAGTCAACCTGCATTTAGGCAGTGCACCTGGTTTTTATACAACCAAAACTCACCTCCACACCTGGAATTTAAAAATAAGCACCTGCTTTGAGGCCACTGGGAGCAACATCCAAGTGGTTGGAGAGCAACATGTTGCTCACGAGCTACTGGTTGGGGATCACTACCTTACCAGCTATATTTGCTTTTATTCATTTAAACCTAATGTGGCTGGCTCCCTAATTTCTCTCCTTTGTCTCCCCTTCTCTGCTACTATTCTGTCCCGTTCAGGGCTGGACTGAGAATTAAAATAGGCCCTGGCATTTCAGGTACACAAGAGGCCCATCAGCCCACATAGAGGCCCAAACAGCCCCCACCAGCCCACTAAAGACTGACTTTCTATGGGACCTTATAGCAGCCCCCCTGGTCCCGTTCATTTTACTTCTTCTCTGCATCAAGCACAAAGCAATCCCAGTTGTACCCGGTACCCTTAGGCGCAATTCTCCTGGTAGGAAACAAGGACAAGGGTACAAGTGCTAAGTGTGTGGACTCTGAGGGTGACATTTTGCTTCTGAGTCTCCAGCACTTGCATTCCTGCCCACAATAAAGGAGCTCTGCCCACCTCACTCTCTTCCTTTTTCCCCCTTCCTTTCAGCCACTTATCATACTGATATGTGAAAAGATAATGGGCAACTATGAAAATGTTTTACCATAAGACAATAATTGCTTATTGCCCTGGATTATATAATCGCCAAACCCTAACCTTTATTTTACCATAAAGGAAAAAACATACCCAGAAACCATCATCTTGGTAATGGCAGTTTGTTTAAAAAGGTGCTCAACTTGTCAACTTTCAATGTGCACCAGATTAGCTAAGGATTACTTTTTGCACTCCACTGTAAATCATACATATACATCTAAGATGTAAATAAGGCTATATTTCTTTTTGCACTGCACTCTAAATCATACTTAGATATTTGAGCTGCCAATTAGGCTATTTAAAAAAGAAACATACTGTATCAACCATTGGTCCTTGAGATTGCATAGCATTAATGTGAAAAAATATCTTTTTAACTGAAATCTAATACTAGCCATACTTGAGAGGATCCAGTCAAACATCCAAGTACAGATCTGGTTGAATGAAAGTAGACTTGCCATTCTGCCAGATGCTACACTTAGATATTTGTTTTTAAATGTATATACAAATAATAATCAGCCTTATGGCAAGCTTTAAGTCCAGGACCGTGTGTGATTGTGTGCACCCTACACCTTGTGCTTGATGCACCATTAAAGGTACAGCTAACAGAAGGGCACAGTTTACACAAGCACCTGACACAAATGTGGACTTTTGCACATTAGCATAAGTAAATGAACTCACGATATTTTACAAATATTTGCATATCTTGTGAATGTAAATATGTTTATAAAGTGCTCTTTCCAGAAGGTACAATGAATATTTTTGTTTAAACATTCCAACTTGTCTTTCTTTTGCAATTACACAGTCCAGTAAAATACAATACCAAGCTCAACCTCACTCGATTGACAACTCTGAGATGCTGTCATCGTCTAGTAAGCTGATAAATTGCTACCATACAATAATGAAGTTGAGCATTTTGGGTGTACACTTTCTGGACCAGGAGAAAGGAACTAACAGTGATAATCAATTCAAGTCACACAGTCATACTGTATGAGAGGAGAATTCATTTCCCCTAAGAACATCTAATCTATGTAGATGTTCTTTGAACAGATTGTCCTTGTGATTTCTGAAATGACAAAACCCAGACAGTGTCCCCATAACGGAGTTGCTTGCTCTTAATGCTTTCTCGGTCATAGAATAAAGATGTCATCCATAAACCAACAGGTGACTTTGTTTAACTATTCATTATCAAAAGATGAAGAAGAGATTATGTTTATACACTCTTTTAGAAACACATCATAAAACTGTTGCCCAAATAGACCACAAATACCTTTCTACTTTAATGAAGGCAATAAAGTCATCACCGATTTGCAAAACTGGCAAGGTTAATGATCAATAAAAAGAAGGGTATGTAGTGCTTGCTGCAACATATTGGCAACCTTACAAAATCATCAAGACCAAGGTGATATACTGAACCAAAAAGAAATCAGCCTTGAGGTCAATCCCAAAAGTTAAGCTGCAGTATCCATTATTCCAGGCTTCTTGCCCTACCAGAAATGGGAAAGTATTTTGGTGAGGGTCCTATTTACATTTAACTATATGGTCACCTAAACTCCAACATTAAGTGTAGAAAGGAATTTGTAAGTTAGCTTTTTATCATATAGTTTGATAATGTTTATTATTGGGATCAGCCAGATTTCATTGTATAAATAAATAGCCATTGGATACAATTGTTCTCTATGATCACATCTGCATTTTATTATGTTCCTACTACTATCATATCACAATGCTACAACCATCATGCCTGACGTTTAGCATTATTTACTTTACATATTACATCTGCTGTGCACTGTCTTGTCCTGTCCCTGCACTATGCTGTCCTGCCTTGCAGTTGTTGCACATTTTTGCACTTACAATTTTTGTCTGTTGTCCAGTACTTCTATGTTGTGTGTAGTACTATGGTCCTAGAGGAAGGTTGTTTTGTTCCACTGTGTACTGTACAAAGTATATGGATGAAATGACAGTTAACTATCTCTTGACTCCATCAAATAATAGGCATGCTTCATGCAACCTAGCAGTTCCAGCCCTGATTGTGTGTAAATATTGTTATCATAGGACCCAAGGCCCATATAGAACAACAAATTAGAACTGCATTACAAGAATGTTGTAAAAGTGCTTTGATCTATAGATCACCAGCAAAGTTCACAGTAGAGAAGAGTAACTTGCTCATGGTTCTTGCTTTGGGGAAACTGGTGCTAATGTTTCTCCAGCAATAAACAATATAAAATAGATTTCAGTAACTTGCTATATAACTCTAGCAGTAATTCTCTGTACCCTAAATCTTAAATAATGGAATAACTGATAACACTATGCAAGGACTAACCAAGCTCCATTTCTTTCACCAGAAATGTCAGATAGCTCTTTGCAGTGACTTTTTTTTTAGCACCAAGGTATTTTGCTCTTCTATTGTCTCTTCTGAAATCTTTCCACAGTATGTGGTAAAATCTGAAGGATTCAAAATGTCTGCATGAAGCACTTAACCATGGTGGCAGTCTCTTCAAACATAGTTCTTTCAATAGAAGTCATTTGACCCCTGACCACAAACATCATCTAGCTTGGCAGATGCAGAATCGAAGTAATTTGTATCATTTCAATTAGTTACTAGCTGCATAACATGAAGGTCATGACTTTCTACAATGATTATTGCCTATGGCAACCACACTTCAATGTACCATCAGTTTCCAAATACTTTAGCTTAATAAATGTAAGTTCATAAACAAGGCTCAATTGTTACAGATACAAGAAATCTAGCTCTCTGCACTTGCTACCAAGCGAGCGGAAGATGACATAACTTTGTCGGCACAGATCTTTTATTGAAAAAATGTTGCTGATAAATAGCTTCTCACAGAGCCCCCTGAAAGAACCATATTGATTTGGAGAAATTTAGAATAGCGGAAAAAAGGCAAGTTTATGTAAGAGCACTGTTGTTTTACTACTGAAAGACGGTGGTTTGCATTCACAGTTTGTTCTGTGCACCAAAATTCAAATATTCTAAAATCAATGTTACCATTGTTGGCCAATAAAGAACACCATTACCACAGACAATGTGAAGAATTTCAAAATATAGATAGCTCGTTGATACACACAGATATGATTGTATGAAACACAGGGTTGTTTTCGCTGCTCGAAGAAAGACGGGTTTGTTCCAGGAAAGAAACAACGGGGTTTCTACAATTCCATGAAACTACATGAACCCAGAGTAATAATTCAACTCTTTGATATGAAAAATGTTTTACATGTCATCTTCCACATCTGCAAATATCTTCACTCTCCCTTGATGCCAGCCAGTAGCAGCTCGACTGGCAATGTTTTCCGCTGGAGTTAGGCACGTACAGAAGTTTTGCTATTTGGCTTTTGTTTTCTGATTTAAAACAAAGGTTTCCTTCTCTCATGTCACAATCTATTAGCTGCTAGTAAGACTAGCATCACAGTCTCATCCTCTTCAACCATGCATTCGGAGTAAATTTGACGGTGTGTGGAAGCTAACACAGGCAATGCCCTGTGACTACGTCACCTGTAATCACACTGAACTCTTCCTCAGATTAATCATGACAGAAGGCAATATTTTCGACATTATTAGAAGAGAAACTTAATATTTTGAGACATCAGGGATCTTTGAACTGGTGTCTATCAAACAAGAACTTTAATTTTCTACTTCTTGGATGGATAGGTTT
>CM044438.1:65967769-66012254 GCA_024363595.1 Xenopus borealis
ATATATATATATATATATATATATATATATATATATATACATGTTATCTAAACTAAAATGTGAACAAAATCTTTATTATTTCCATGAATGGTATGTATGTATGTTATATATACCATGGAAACAATATAAGAATCTTTTTCACATTATGGCACTTGGTGCTGGTTTATTTTTGGTTTTTATGTATTTATTAGATATTCTTGCAAAGGGGCAGCTACAAGGTAGCTTTATGGTAAGAGGTGCTGTCCAAAGATATATATATATATATAAGTATGAGACCTGTTATCCAGAATTCTCCGGACATCAGGTTTTCTGGATAAGGGATCTTTCCATAATTTGGGTCTACATACCTTAAGTATGCTGAAAAAGCTTTTAAACATTAATTAAACCCAGTAGGAGTGTATTGCATCCAACTGAGATTAATTATATCTTAGTTGGGATCAAGTACGAGGTACTGATTTATTATTACTGGAAAAAAAGTGAATCATCTTTAAATATTTGAATTATTTGATTATAATGGAGTCTATGGGAGACAGCCTTACTGTAATTCAGAGCTTTCTGGATAATGGGTTTCCAGATAACGGATCCTATGCCTGTATCAATATATATATATATATATATATATATATATATATATATATTCATGCATAGACTGTATTTAAATGTGCTGTGTTTATTTTATGCAAGGTTTTTTTTTTTTCTACCAACAAATTATAAATTATAAATCTATGTTTGTATTTCTCTGTACCATGCAAAAATAAAAGGCATTCATTACCAGGGATCCAATGGAAGCTGGGAGATACAATAAATCTCATTACAGCTACTGTCATGTTTTTTGGTCCCTGGTTCATACAGTAAAATAGTTTGGTATTATTATTAATGTCAAACAAACATTTATTTCAGGTGCAGAGCCTAAGGATATTTAATTGAAAACAGCGACTTTGCTGTTCTGATGCTTACTAAGTGGGTGGGAAAAGGGTATTGTGACCCCTTTACCCTTCCCACCAGTCTCCCTAACAGCTTTGGCCTTTGGGTCATCTCAATTTCCCATCCACTGAGTGTCCATTACTGAGCTGTAGTGTGATAAATGCTTTTTTGTAAGAAGCTGCATTGCCAGCAGCCAGCACTAGGGAGTAAAGATGTCCTGTGCTTTGGGAATTACAACGTAGGAGAACTGATAGACAGGACTGTCTGCACATCATTTGGCTTTTCTTGTGATACGGCTCTCGTCACAAATATGAGCAGCTGCAAACAAAAGAGTTAGAGAAAGAAAGGTGAAAAGATGGAAATGAGAACAAGGATTTGAAGCTCAAAAGTTAATATTCCTAGTTTAATAGCTCTCTTTTACTTAAAGGAAAACTATGCCTCCAAAAGATTCTTACCAAACTGCAATATATATTTAAGTAAATATTGCCCTTTTACATCTCTTGCCTTGAACCACCATTTCGCGATGGTCTGTGTGCTGCCTCAGAGATCACCTGACCAGAAATATTTCAACTCTAACTGTAACAGGAAGAAGTGTGGAAGCAAAAGACATAACTCTGTCTGTTAATTGGCTCATGTGACCTAACTTTATAGTTTGTTTGGTATGTTTGTGTGCACGGTTGAATCCTAGGATCCCAGGAGGCTGTCCTTATTTTTTAAAGTGGCAATTTTCTATTTAGGATTGCCCAATGGCACATGCTACTAAACAAGTATATTATTATAAAAATGGTTTATTTACATGAAGCAGGGTTTTACATATGAGTTGTTATATCTTTTTATAGAGACCTACATTGATCGGGGGGTATAGTTTTCCTTTAATTGCAAATCAACTTACAAATACAAATTTAATTTTACTTTTTTTTTTCAACTTGGATAGACTGACACAGTAGATCAGGGCAGCTGGAAGGGGGCATTTGCCCAGAGCTCACCATTAGAAGGGGGAACACCATAAGCCCTTTCATTTTTTAAAGGAAGCATCATACAGAAATTGAAGGCTGCTTATTGTCATCAGTCAGAAGAGCTCATGTACATCTTTATGACAGTAAAATTTGTCTTCCTATCAAGTTTTGAGGGTTTTTTTTTACCATCAGGGGATTATATAAATAGATTAAAGTAATGTAAATTTGTAAAAGTGCTAAGAGAAAGTTTTAGTTGACAAATCTTTTAATTTTTGAAATGTTTTGTTGGATAAACCTGATTTGATGATGATGATGATGATGATTATGTATGCCATTGCTGTCTTATTTCTTTTCATGTGCGACATTATTTTACTGTCATTTCATAAAGAATCTTCCACCTTACTAAATGATGGTCCCCTGCAGAACCTCTGCACCTGCCCAACCTTCTTTCACTTCTCTTCATGGTCACACCAACCAGCGGCAGCACTCTCTCACAGTTATCTTGCCGAATACAATATCTTTCTAATATAACCTGGAAAATTATTAAACATATAATTCATTTTCATAATATTAGGTCTATACTGGGTGTATATTTTAGCTTGCAAAATGAGTTCATGAATTTTTGAACCATAATTACACTATGAATGCAATTACATTAGTCTTCTTCTTTTCATGTCAGGGTAGGAAAAAGGATGTATTTGGAGTTTGGTGTTTGGCAGCTTATACCTCCCCTGAGTTGCAATATATTCATTTGGAATAATGGTTAAAAAAATGGATGGCCCATTGACCTCAGAGTGTTCAGCTCGAGGCAAATCCCATTGACTCAATGATTTTACTTTAGTACTATGACAGCAGTAGTGTGAAACAAACAGAGGCTGTGGATTTATGGATTAAAGCAACAGAGAAATGTTAGCTGTACAGCAGCCTTCAGTTGGCTAAAAGTGACCAGGAAGCACAATTATTTAGGTGCTTAATTCTTGAAGCTGTTTACATTTGAAAGGATGTAAGAATGGGAGACACCTGACCTGTAGTTATGTGCAATGTTCTCTGGTATTGCTGTAATTATAAAAAAAAGATCTGTTGACTAGGCATGATGACTTGGGTTTTGTAAAACAAATTGATTCCCCATATTAGTGTAATATTCTTTGATACTAAATTGTGCAGAGCTATAGGTTCCATGCAGGATGCTGCCACTTTGCAGAGTGATTTGTCTAAGTTGGGAAACTGGGCAGCAAACTGGAAAATGATGTTCAATGTTGATAAATGCAAGGTTATGCACTTTGGCAAAAATAATATAAATGCAAGTTATACACTAAATGGCAGTGTGTTGGGAGTTTCCTTAAGTGAGAAGGATCTTGGGGTTTTTATAGATAACAAGTTGTCTAATTCTGAGCAGTGTCATTCTGTAGCTACTAAAGCAAATAAAGTTCTGTCTTGCATAAAAAAGGGCATAAACTCAAGGGATGAAAACATAATTATACCTCTTTATAGATCCCTAGTAAGAACTCATCTGGAATATGCAGTGCAGTTTTGGACTCCAGTCCTTAGGAGGGATGTAAATGAGCTGGAGAGAGTGCAGAGACGTCCAACTAAACTGGTTAGAGGGATGGAAGACTTAAATTATGAGGGTAGACTGTCCAGGTTGGGGTTGTTTTCTCTGGAAAAAAGGTGCTTGCGAGGGGACATGATTACACTTTACAAATACATTAGAGGACATTATAGACAAATATCAGGGGACCCTTTTACACATAAAGAGGATCACCGCACCAGAGGCCACCCCTTCAGACTAGAAGAAAAGGACTTTCATTTGAAGCAGCGTAGGTGGTTCTTCACAGTCAGGACGGTGAGGTTGTGGAATGCACTGCCGGGTGATATTGTGATGGCTCATTCTGTTGATGCTTTTAAGAGGGGCTTGGATGATTTTTTGGACAGACATAATATCAAAGGCTATCTTGATACTAAACTCTACAGTTAGTATAGCTATGGGCATATATGGTTTGTGTTTGAAAGAGTGGAGATGTATGTGTGTATGTATGCTGGGTTTTTAATTTGGAGGGGTTGAACTTGATGGACTCTGTCTTTTTTCAACCCAATTTAACTATGTAACTATGTAACTACTATGCTGTTCATATTCTACATCTAAATCAATTCACCTGATAACTGTAAAAATCTAATTGGATGACCTTAACTTGCCTCATTGCATCAGTGCATATGTCAATAGCAGTCCGACACTTGCATTCATTGGTGAAACTTTTCTAGCTTCCCTAGACCATTACTTTAAATAAGCACACTTCTGTACCCATGAGATATTTGTATGCATGCTATTCATTTCACACCACAAAATGAGAATTGGGGGTCACAACCTTGGGACCTATTATCCAGAATGCTCTGGACCTGGGGTTTTCCGAATAATGGATCTTTCTGTAATTTGGATCTTCATACCTTAAGTCTACCAGAATATCATGTAAACATTAGTGATGGACGAATCTGGGGCGTTTCGCTTCGCCGAATTTTTCACAAAATTCATGAAAAATTTGTGAAATTTGAACTACTTCACTATAATTTCGTGAATTTCAAACAATTTCACTACAAGTTCGTGAATTTCGAACAGTTTCACTATAAATTCGGGAATTTTGAAAGTTTTCACTATAAATTCATGAATTTCAAATGTTTTCACAAACAAATTGTGAAAATCGGAAATTGATGCTGGCGAATTTACTCTGGCAAATTTTCACGGCCATTTCGCGAATTTATTCGCCGGTGGCGAATCTCAGGAATTCGCAGTGAATTCGAGCTAGGCGAATAAATTCGTCCATCACTAGTAAAGATTAAATAAACCAAATAGGCTGGTTCTGCTTCCAATAAGGATTATCTTAGTTGAGATGAAGCACAAGCTGCTGTTTTATTATCACAGAGAAAAATGTTTTACACATTTGGATTATTTGATTATAATTGAGTCTATAGAGATGGTCTTTCCATAATTCGGAACTTTCTGGATGGCAGGTTTCTGGATAAGGGATCCTATACCTGTAGTAAGATGATATTATTGTACACTGGCTTTGGTGAGGTTAGTGGCGTTTTTCTCAATCTCAAATTCTATTAGAAAATGTATACTAGAGTTTCTTAGCAGATGGAATTAGGTAGATGCAATTCATATAGAACATCTGAATTTCTCCATTTGGGGACAGGATTATGTGAGAAGGAAAACATATTCTAAGGGCAATATTTAGTAAAATAACTTGTTACTTAACTTAAATAATTCAAATTATGCATCCCTGATTTATATGTCCACATATGATCATAGTATGCAGTAGAAGTGACCATTTAGTAAAAATATACCTTGAAGTTAGGCATGTTATTGGCTCTGCTTTATTTAGTATTCTATATAAAAATCCCCAATTGGAGTTTTATGAATCAGCGTTCAGCTGAATGAACAGGCAGAATACTTCTGCTATCTTTTCTGCTAACAGACAAAATCAACACAAGCCTGTTTAAAAGAATTTAATTTCTCGGCTGCTATATATTTCCTTTTGAACTCTTTGGGAGCTACATAAAATGTGACATGAAATAGTAAAATAATGAAAGTATTTGGTCTCTGCGAGGGGCTTTCAAACAGCATCATTGCAAAGGGTGAACCCTGTGGCCTTTGCAGTCTATTTAGCAAGCTCTGGGTTGTGTAAGTACATTATCTGCAAGGCTGGTAAAGAGCGCTTAGGGAGGATTTGTGGGTCTGTGAGAAGGACAAAGAAAAATGTTTTCTAATAAATTATTCACCATTCTACAATCCCTTTTGGGCAGGTAGCTGCTCTGTTTGCCCCAGTGCTCTCTGCCTGTATGCTTCTCGCATTAGGATGCACGCTTCTCTCACCTCCAGAGAGCGGCACAGAACTCAAACAGGCAGCTGCAGCTAATGGTGGCAATTAATAACTTGTCATAATCCGGAGGATGAAAGGGGGAAGGCTCTATATCAGCATTCAGGGAAGGGAGACTCAGAAAGGCAAATGAGGTGCAGGTGTTGTCCAGATTTTTGAAATTACCAAGTCACAGACTGTGCTGCCCTCCTGCTGCATCATTTGCTGAACTAGATGCCATCCTACCAGGTGCTGGTGACGGGCAAAGCTCATTAACACTTGCATTGGTGGAGGCCAGGGCAGCACATTACTGGACTGGACATCTATTGGTGATAAATATTATCCTGCATGCTGTCAGCTTCTTCTATTACCCTAGGTTTATTTCTGGCAGTTAGAGTTAAATGACAGTTTGTTCCCACAGTATAAAGTAAGTAGCAGGGGCAGTAGATTTATGCAAAATAATAATATATATACATATATAATAAATATGTTTTGGAAATATTTCTCAGTTCTAACCTACAGATGGTGGGGGGGAAATTGTGGCAATGTACCTGCCAGAAAACTTTGATAAGGTTGTACTAAGAGAACAAATAATGTATAATGTATTTTATTATCTCTTATTAACAATGTCAATATGCAGAATATGCAATCAGCAATAAGCTTTGTGCAATTATGATTATGAATGTAAAATCCATTTCAAAGTGTTTGCTGGGGGGATATCCCTTCTTCTACAATTTGTACCCCCTTTATAACTGTTATAGGTGCTATTTTCAAACAGGGAGGAGAGTTAGAGCATCTGATTATGTCTGAATGGGATGCAGATAGCCTGGGGTAGAAAAGACTCCTTCTAGAAAGAAATAGCCCTCAGTAAAGGGAGTGATCAATCTTATCACCAGTTTTTTGATTACCTAATGGGATCTGCATAGTCAAGAGCACCCCCACATTTCAACATTTTGCTTTTTTTTAAGTACAACAAGGATTCAGACAATTGTACTCAATATTACAATATATCACAATATCACTAATGTAAAGAATACCATTACCGGGAATGTTATTTTACAGTTAAAGATATACAGGGCAAGTTGAATTAAAAGGACCACATTGAAATGGATATTGCACTAGTTTTTGGAGTATAATTTTTAAAGTGTTTATGAAATAGCATTACAGGTATCTAAACCTGTTATCCAGAATGCTTAGGACCTAGGGGTTTCCATATAACAGATCTTTTTATAATTTGGCTCTTCATACCTTAAGGGTAGAATTAGACAAATGTTTTCTCCACAATACTGCCGGATCTGATGCTCGGTAATAAAATGCATGCATCAAGTGGGATGCGATGGGAAACAAGGTAAGTAATAGTAATGTCGGATGGTGTTGCAGTGTTTATCCGACATAACACAACAGTTGGATGCAGATGCAGCTTGCAGCATTTGCATCCAACAGTCATGTCGAATGCATGATGCAACACCATCCAACTTTTGTATTACTTACCTTGTTTTGCCGTCGCATCCAATTTGACACATGCATGTTACCACCGAGCATCAAATACGACAGTATTGCGGAGAAAACGCTCATCTATTTCTATCCTAGGTCTACTAGAAAATCAGGTAAACATGAAATAAACCCAATAGTTTTGCTTCCAATAAGGATTAATTAGATCTTAGTTTGGCTCAAGTACAAGATACTGTTATATTATTACAGAGAAAAAAGGAATACTTTTTAAAAATCTGGATTAATTGCTTAAAACTGAGCCGATAGGGGAAGGCCTCTCCTGAGCTTTCTTGATAATGGGTTTACAGATAACGGATCCCATATTTGTATTAACTTTATTAAACATATTCCACGGTCCCTGCCTTAGTGGAGTTTACAGTGTCCCTATCGCCTTCAATTTTAATGAACCTGCCTGTTTGTTTTTTGGAATACGGGAGGAAACCAGAGCACCCGGACAAAACCAATGCATGCATATGCAAACACCTTGCTGATAGTGCCCTGGTTGGAGAGAAACATCTACCAAGAAGAATCAAATTTACAATCAACTTTAAAAGGCTGGTGCCAGTGCCAGTAGCAGAATACTTGTGTAAGCCACAATCAACTGAGGCACAGACAGTAATTCCCATTTATCCCTTAAACTGTTGCATGCTTCTTTTCCAAAATAGGGACCGAGGGTTTCATTGAAAAGCAAACTGTGTCTTTCAATGTCATCCATTTCCACTGATGCATCAAAATTATATGAATGATTATGCAAACAATACTCTTTCAGTATAATAGTGTTATTACTGCACACGTTCCCTGTTCAACCTTGAAGATCTGAAACCTCATTATGCTCATGTTAAACAGCAAACTGCAGATTCACTTATTTTTCGACAGTGTGGCTGCCTTCCACTTATCTATTCCTGTGGGTCAGTTCTGCTTGAAATGAACCAAGTTTACAAACCTCTGCTGGTTTGTACACTCCTATTATGCAGACTAGGTTCTGCATTTGTAACTGTCACACAAGTCAGGGTGATACAGTACTCCCACTTGACCCTATTCATTTAAATGGGTGCATGGTGGTGACATTGATTCATGTTATGCTTTATATCAATGCATTATAATCTTTTTTGGTGTCACCCAGCCATTCATTGTGTGTTTAATCTTCAATATAAACAGAACGGAATATAGTCAATGGATTTTCCCAGCTAGTTTAAATAATATTAAAGTGTGTTTGGCTTGACTGAAGGTCTAGAGCATTTAGCGGACATTGAGGTTTCTCATTGCCCTGACTACAATACCAGGAATCCATATGGGGTGAAAATCAACTGATGAGGGGGATCATACACATTTATCATTAAAATACTTGAATTAATGTGATAGAGGTTTTGTATTTTACATAAAGTATACCACTTGAACTGATGGTCAAGTCTTGTGCATGATCCATATACTAACATAATTACCACTGACAAATTACTCGTTCAAAAGCTGTTATGCCTTCAATACATTTATTCCACAGTTTGCAGTGCAAGCAGTAACCCCAATATGTACTAAACAGAACAAGAGGGGGTTAGGGAACCCAATACTTCAGTTTTTTAACTCACGATGAAGAAAATGCCTGTGATATCCTGTTGTGATGAAGAAGGCATGCAGGAGTATTAAATCATAAAATGCAGGCAGAAGGAAGCAGAAAGATTGGATACAGGCCTTGATGGGCAGTTCTAGATATCATAAAACAAGCTGCAGTGCTTGGTCATAACAGGTAAAAGATTCTGACTTTAGGGCAGGCAAAACAGCTTTATACAACAAGACAGGCAAAGGTATTGTAATTAGGTTGGCAATTATGAAGAAACTGGAATAAATAAAAACTGATTTTAGACATAGGAATTGATCGTGAAAGGTGTAAACTATACTATATTTATCCAACTGATCACTATAAAACAAGGCATCATAGACCTTACTTATGTTGTAAAACCCTGGTGTTCAGTGTGTAACTGGTTACTTTTAGCCAAAAATACACAACTTTTACTATGGTATATAATTTCATCTGACATTTGTTTGAAATACCATCACAATAACAGTTTCCCATTACATTTTCCAAAACATGTTACAGTTTGTTGATTCATCTAACACTCCATCAACTGCAAAGATGTCACTCCACTTCAATCAATCAATCTTGTACCCTGCAGCTACTAATATATCTATAAAATATCCCAAAACACAGGACAAAGTGGGCATTTGGAAATACCCTACAATGAAGTGTCTTTTCCAGAAACGTCCTTGAGAAATTATAAATGATTCAGTATGGTATTGTGATATGAATATTTGGAATTTAGCTTGTGATGACCAGCAATTCATAGTATCCCACACAGACAGAGATCCACAAAAGCTAGAGGCATGTGGGAAGAATAAGTCTCTCTTGGGCTTGGGTGAAATGGGCACTAAGCATCCCTGCAATGTCCAAGGCAATGCTGATTGTGTTGAAACCTGCAATAAATATTTAAATACATAAGCATAAACTGAACTTATTATAAATGTTCCCATGCGTCAGTTTGTCACATTACTTACTTACTAGTAAAATGCTATACTACATAGTTATTATTTCCAACAGTGGAAACTGGTATAAAATACAAACTTGGTCAATACTTGGTTTAATAATCCTTTCCAACCGATTAGAAGTGGCATTTACCAGCCACCATAGGTGTTATGGCTTACTAGACCTGGTGCAAACATATTGGGGCTCATTTATAAACTTTGCTCAGGGCAGATTGGTTGGCAAAGTGAATATATTTTCCCTGCGCCTGGTTATATTTATAAAGCTGAATAAGAGATTTGCAAATTTGGTTTTCACATTGCGAATATCTGTAAGAGCTTTTTAGATATGGCAAAAATTCCAAATTGTGAATATTTATGCAAACACTCTGGGGCAGATTTACTAAATTCACATGTATTCACATCAATGATTTGAAATTCGATCAAATTTTCAAAAAGATTAGAATTTGGAATATGCAAATTAGGTGATTTCGACCACTGAATTTTTTAATTCGATCGATTCGAATGATTAGAATAATTCAAATGAAAAACTATTCGACTATTCGACTATCGAATTACTTCCCCTTTAATTTTTTTATTCGACTGCCTAGTTTGCCAGTTTTAACCTACCAAAGTGCCTTTGGTGAATTTTGATCGAATTATAAAAATTCGGTCAAATGGTTAAAATTTTTATAATTCGATCGTTCTACCAGTCGAATTGCGGTAAAAATCCTTCAAATCCGAAGGATTTTAATTCCCTACCTATTCACATGGTCGAATTTTTAATTATTTTGAATTCGAAATTCAAACAATAGTAAATCTGCCCCTCTGTGTTTGAATTAGGACACAACTTTGGTGGCAGAGAAAATATTCGCAAAACAGTTTCGCAAATTTAAGTTACTATCAAAGCTATTTTCTCGCACAGCAACATTGCAAAGTGCCTGTACACACGCAAAGACCCATCTCGTTTGCAAGTCACTTGCGAAAATGTATTCACAATGCGAATTCGACGGGCACAGCAGTGCAATGTTTTAGCGTTCAGGAAAAAGCATGGGCAAAACAACTATTTGTGAACAATTATGCGCTGCGCAAACTTCATAAATTACCCCCATTGACTTTTCTTACCTTACAGCAGGGATGTCTAACCTTTTGGCTTCCCTGGGCCACATTAGAAAAAGAAAAATTGTCTGGGGCCGCACATGAAATACACAAACACTTTTGTAAAAGTAAAGAAAATTCACAGAAAGGACTACAATACCAGCTGGATAACCAGATGGAGCTATACAATGGAATATGGGACACCTGGATATTAATTAGACTTATTATTATATTATTATTACTACTAACTGGGCAATGGGCAGGGTTCCCCCTCCTGCCTACTCATATATCCTTTGCAACATGATGTTTCCTTGGGAACCAAGCCTTTCAAGCTGGGCCACATTCATATCCATCCTGGGCCGCAGGTTGGACACCCCTGCCTTACAGTAATTATTGTCCAACTGATTTAAAGGGGATGTCCCGATTATGACAGCAGGAGCTGACTTAGGCGTTTTCCTAAGTCGCTGGAAATTGCCTTGTGAGGCAATTTCTTGCGATTTAAGAAAATGCTGCGCCACATGTGAATAGGCGCAGGCGACTTTTGATTTTAACTGGCGTGAGACACGGGTTAGCGATTCAGGGAGAGTAGTCGCCAGTTGACAAATCTCCCTGAATCTTCCCATGTGGACTAGCCCTAAGAAGTGGTTGGATGGCTTTTTAGCAAGTGAGGGAATACAGGGTTATGGAAGATAGCTCATACTACAAGTTGATCCAGGGACTAGTCCGATTACATTACATTTGTAAAGTGTATTATGTCTTCTGAACAGTTCATAGCCAAATTTGTGTCTGACTGGGCTAAAAAACTCCTATAAGTTTAATTATAAAAAATAAACAATAGATTAATTTGAAAAAAAAAAAAAGATACCTGAAATGTGGAGGAGGATTTAGGGGCAAATTTACTATTATTCACCAATTCTAAAAGCCCTCGAATTCATCCGAAACTCAATAAGCATTCGACTATCGAATGCTTATCGAATAGTTTTAGGGTATTTTTACCTCGATATTCGATTCCTCAATTAAATCATACGATCGAATACTGATCGTTCAATTTCATGAAAAAATCGTGAAATTTCCTACGATCCCTCGAAAAATTAGTACGATTCAAATGATCGAAGCGTTTGATCGTACGAATGGTATTCGAGCAGGTGATAGAAAAAAAAAGCCTATGGGGAGATTCCCACAGGCTTCTATTGCAATTCGGTAGGTTCAATCTGGTGAAGTAGGCAGTCGAATAAAATTTTAAAGTCAAAGTACTGCGATCATCGAATGGTCGAATTATCGAATATCCGATCATTCAATCTATTCGATACGGTTGAATTTTGGGTATTCGATGATCGAAGTGGCCAAATTTGCATATTCGAACATCCGATAAAATCGCACAATCGGAATTCGATTGAATTCGATCGAACTTCAATCTATTCAGGTGAATTTCGTAAATATTCCCCTTAATGTAGGATGGCAGTGTTTTGCGTTAAGGCTGATTCAATAATGCAACGAAGTAAACTGAATGATAAAAGTTAGTGTTAAAGATAATTTGGAGGCATGCATTATTTGAGAGGTATGGTATTACAGGTATGGAATCTGTTATCCAGAAACACATTATACAGAAAGCTCTGAATTATGGAAAGGCTGTCTTCCATAGACTGTATTTTATCTAAATAATCCAAATGATAAAAATATATTTGCTTTTTTTCTGTAATAATAAAACAGTCATTTGTACTTTTTCCGAACTAAGATATAATTAATCCTTATTGGAAGCAAAACCAGCCTAATTGATTAAATTAATGTTTAAATAAATTTGTAGTAGACTTAAAATATTAAGAAAAAATTTTATCTGGAAAACCCCAGGCATTCTGGATAATAGGTCCCATGCCTGTACTGTAAAATAAAATGCAGACTATTATATTACTATAAAGGCTGGAATTTTAATCGGAAGACCGAAACAATACAATAGAAAGTGATTTTTTCCAATACTGAAATACAGTATAACACATTATTGCAGTGTTTTGGAGTGTGAGCTCTGGCCAATTCAGCATAATCTTATATTTTTAATTATAGGAGCTCTATACCTTTTCTACTGTTTTCATTTTTGAAACACAATAACAAATTTTAAATAAGAAATAATGGCCATTATATTTTTCTTAAATTATGGTGACGTCTGTCAAAACTGCAGTCTTTTGTGTTGCTGTGAACTATCACTCCCTACATTCAGCAGAGCATGCTGGGAATTGGAGTTTGACATGTAGCTCATAAAACTGAGTGTTTCTGGGTGTCAGATTGATGTTGGAGAGATAAGCGTGGAAACACAGCTTCTGCTAGTAAATAAATAAATAAGGGAGGGAGCCCTGGTTTTACCCCAAGCCCTTTCCTGCAAACATCCCTGAAAGAGGGCAATACACACACAACAGTTTGCATTTCCAGCAATACCAAGGTGTGGCTATTAAAGTTTTGTAGGTAAACTGCTTCTCAGGGAAATAGTTTCCTTTAACAGCGTGTGTCTCTTTATTGTTGCTCTTAGTACAATATAAATCACTAATATGTTTTTAGCTGGAAAGAGCTCCCTTTTCCTATCGTATTCACAGATTTAGTGGCATTTCAAATAGATAAACACAAGCAACATCTATCAACACAAACAAAAAGGGGGCCTTAATCACAGCTCTGGGTCCCAGGTCTCAGCATCTCCATTTACCTTGAGATAAATCCATTGGTGTGACCACCACAGCACACAGTGACAAATCACCCCAGTCAGCTGAGCGGTGCAAGGGCTTATTGGCCTTTCTTTAAGTGGTCTTACCCTTCAACGAAAAGGATGATGCTTGTCAGGCAGGGCCAGATTAAAGTTAGACAAAAAGGAATGATCTGTTATTAGAAAACAATGATTGAAAGAAACACTGAAAGCACATAAAGAGCAAAATGTGTGTTTGATTTTCTGGATATTGTGATGAAAACTGCAACTCAGGAAGCCGCAACTGTGACATAGAAGAGCCCATTCTATTAGGGCACAGAGACGACACTTCATGGATATACAGGTCACATATCATCAGGTGAAATCCTGGTTAACCATTTCTTATGTAGCATGTGATTTACACACAGATCACTGCTCAGGGTTAGCAATGTTTGCAAGTGAGTAGAGCATACAGGATTATACAGACAAGATAATACAGAGAAAACCAAGGGCGGTTGAAGGTTAAATGTCACACAGACTCCATTAGATATATTTTGGTCTATATTGGGACCTGACTCTAGTAAATAATATTCTACGTATATTTACCTCTTGAGACCAAATCATAACTATTTCCTCCAAATATACAGAGGTTTAAAAGGACAATCCTTTACCATTTCTCCAGTCATTTCAGGCACACTTTTATATTCACAGACCACAGCCAATTAATATACTATCAGGGACTTTAGAGCCCTAGGATTAAAGCATCATATATTGTATGTATTTTGACTATATTTTGAAAATGTGATGGCTACAGTCCTTAGTTTGACACCTTTCAATTATTTTATTAGTTATGTTTTGATGGGTAGAAAGATATTCATCTAAACATAGCTTATGTACATAGCCTAAACATATGAAAGACAGTTTTATCTTGTTCAATCAGCTTTCTCATTGTGCCAGTTAATAAAGACTGGCAATATGCTGAAGCTCAGGGACACATCTTTAACATGAAGGAACGTACTTACAGTTATATAATCATCGTCCAGCTGTTATATGGCTCACATGGGGCACATCAATGGAATTAATTTTATTCACATGGGAAAAAAGTATATTTCGTACAATATGACTATTTAAGTGCAAATATATTTCCTTTTGTTAACAATCAGACCATACAGGGGCATATACTGTACATACCCATCCATACCTGACATGATCGCCTGTGCTATCGCCATGCAGGGGCTAGAAAGCTCAATAGGGGACTTTTCTTAGATAAATAATTTTGTTTCTCCTTTTTATAGTGTGGACTCTGGTAGGAGAAATAATATTTAGGAGGAAGGTGCCCTTGCCTGTGCAAAAATTACACTTAGCATACAATTTATATTTTGCCAGACATGTAATACTGACTCAATGTACATTACAACAATGGAGGTACAATTCAGATTTTGTATTTAAAGGGGTGGTTCCCCTTCAAATTAACTTTTAGTATATTGTAGAAGGGCCAATTCTTGGAAACTTTTCAATTGGTCTTCATTATTATATTAATATTATTTTTCATAGTTTTTTAATGATTTGCAATTTCCTTCTGTTTCTTTGCAGCTTTCAAATGGGGGTCACTGACACCATCTAAGAACAAATGCTCTGTAAGGCTACAAATGTATTGTTATTGCCACTTTTTTTTACTTATCATTCTATTCAGTCCATCTCCTATTCATATTCCAGTCTCTTATTCAAATCAGTGTAGGGTTGCTAGGGTAATTTGTACCCTAGAAACCAAATTGCTGACACTGCAAACTAGAGAGCTGCTGAATAAAAAACTAAATAACTATAAAATCACAAATAATAAAAAATGAAAACCAATTGCAAATTGTCTCAGAATATCACTCTCTACAATATACTAAAAGTTAACTCAAAGGTGAACAACCCCTTTAAGATGTGAACACATTTGTTTTTGTTTTCAGCGCACACGCTAGAAGTAAATTCGCCTGCGGCGACTTTGAAAATCGCATCGCCGCGTGTGAATAGGCGCAGGTGACTTTACTTCTAGCGGGTGCGCGCTACGAGCAAGCCATTCGTGGAGATTAGTTGCCTCAAAGACGTGGCGTTTTGTCGCCAGGCGGTTAATCTCCGCGAATCTGCTCGTCTGCATGAGCCCTTAGGGATAAAAGTCCTGAATCGATTCCTAGCTCACAGCTAGATTTCACTTTACTGTACAAACACTGCTTCCTTCTGTTTTAGCCACTGATAAAAGCAAAATTCTACTGAGAAGATACAAAGAATACAGACAGATTACAATATGGCATGTAGCTCTTTAGTATTCCATGTACAGTACATGCACTTAAGCTAGGGGTGGATTAATAAGGGGTGGATTAATAATAGGATATCCCATCACCTACATTACAAATAATTCACTCTATCATAAAAAAAAATTTCCTATACCAACAATTGTATTTTCTAACTGTAGCATTGGTGTGCAGGCACTCATTTCAGGTAATTGTAGCTGATCGTGAACTTTCAGAAAGAACCAGCTCTCCACTGCTTTGAGATAAGCTATTGTTTCTCCTACTCATTGTAACTGGAGGAGTCTCAGTGGGACTCAGTGTTAACTACTGAGTACTATTCTCATATCTACCAGGGAGCTGTTATCTTTTGGCAGAGAAATATTATTAGGTTACCTTCCCATTGTTTTCTTTACAGGTTGACCTGTGGAGCACATGACTAAGGGCAGCTGGGAAACTAAAAGCACATCCAGCCCCATATCAGATTTCAAAATAAAGTATTAAAACATCTGTTTGCTCTTTTGAAAAACAGATTTCAGTACAGAATTCTGATGGAGTAGCACTATGAACCAATGCATTTAGACAAAACATCAATTGAAAGAGTTTGGGTGTTTGATGACATGACTGATACTGGTGCTGTGCCAAACAGGGTGCAACTGAATTTTTGTCCTCCAGTATTTAAATATATGTGTACGTACAAGTATGATAGGCTTTCAGCTGGTATCAGAAGGGGATCAGGATAATTTGGGGAAATTACTACTGGCTGAGGAATATTTTTTAAGGGGCAAAAAGAATAAATGAGGAATAGCAGAGATCCCTTTTCTAAAATCTGCTTTTATGATGTCAGCTCCATCTTACTCTTTGTATGTATTCCATTTCATAGCAGCTCTTTTCTTCCCCCTCAGTGCCAATATGACTGGAGCAGACACTTCAAGTGCAATTCATTTTTTTTGTTAAAAGTATGCACTGGACTAAATTGGATTAAGCCATATCTGATTTCATCCCACACTCCACTTTGGGGCAACTCCTATCTCTACCATTTTAGGAACCTCCTGGATTTGACATATTGGCCCTATAGGCAGATTAAGACCCTGGGAGACTTGCTTGGTCAGGGCACTCTCCTGACTTTGCCTCAACTTCAAGGGAAATACCCAGATGAACTAATAGACCCACACTTTTAAGGGACAATTCAATGGATACAGCCCTGTCTATCACAAATTTGAGGTTAATAATGTTCTACACTCACCAGAATCTCAGAAAATAGTTTCTGTTCTATATAAGTCCCTACTAGAGGCAAAGTCCTCTAGTAGGGACTTCAGAAATTGGCAAAAGATCTTGCCCACAATCACAGAAGATATATGGGAAGAGGCTATTAACAGCGCATACGATTATCTAATCTCCACATAAAATAGATTAATTAGTTTTAAGATATTACATCTATACTATTACTCTCCTAAAAGACAACATCAAATTTTTCCAAACAAATCTCCCAAATGCTCCCAGTGCCAATAGCCCTCAGCAGACTTTTTCCATGTAATCTGGACGTGTCACAAAATACAGAAGTTTTGGGGAAAAGTGGTAAAATGTCTTAATGATCATTTGCATCTGCCTTTATTTCTCCTGAAGCCTGTATACTAGGGGTTGTAGACTACACCAGAATTCTATACAGGACACTAATATTTTAAGCTAGGAAAGTCATAATTCAACATTGCATACAATCTAACCCCCCCCCCCCCATATGATCATTGGATAAATCTGGTGAACCGTATGCTCCCAATGATTAAGATAACATATGAAGCTCGTGGAATGTCTAATTTACCAAAATATGGGAGAAATGGCTTGACGCATACCCTCTAGTGGGATAGGTAACTTACTCAAAAATGTTATATATGTAATATATTGGTATCAATCTTGACAATAGAGTAATAAAAACTTTAAAAAAAAAGTATGCACTGGACTTTATTTTTAACAAGTGTTCAGTGATTTGAAGCTCTGTAGTTTAGTTAATTTATGGCACAAATGCTCACTTTCAATTCTAGAACACATAACTGTGTATACTAATCACGATCTTCTTGTTTTTGTTTACTTCTCCGTGCTGTGTACTCCTGCTACTTGATTGACCAATTATCTAATGATTTAAGCTGGTGATGTAATTGCGAATAATAAAGGCAGAGTTTAACAATCCATTTTACTGAGCTGTAACTGAAAAGTGATAAAATGGACTTTAGCATGAAAGTTTAAATTGCAAAACCTAAGAATAAATTATGCACGGGGAACAAAATTAAGTGAGCTGCAGCTTTTATCTGATGAGGGTAAATGTTTCTATAGTTCTAATAAATTTTACTGTGCTACTAAAAGTAATAGTAAAAAAAATTCTTGATTGCACATCTGCTCCATGTTCAATAGAGTATCTGATAATGAGAGAACAGACTTAGCTATTATAATTCAGACCTAATGTTGCTATCACCATCATGCTCTCACCAAAATTACCATCTACGCCATGGTTGCCATATTTCTTCTTTATTAAAAAAAACTCAGTTGTCCAGGGCACTTGGGTCCTGAAAATAAATTGGCATGGTGCACTCTATTTTATACAATTAATTAAAATATATGTTAGTAACCCTTCAGCTGTTGTTTCAGTACAACTCTCAGTATCGCACAGACAACCGTTTTTGAAAAGATGATGGCTGTTTTAGTTCTGCAACAAATGAAGGCTTCTATGTTGAACATCACTGGATTATATTACTTATTATTTATCACTCGTCTATTTGTCAGTTATCAATAATTCAATAACAACCCTATAGTTTGACATCACTTCCCACAATGCCCAGGATCACGCATTCCTACAGGGAATGGTAACTATTTGTCGGTGACCGGTCTTTGTATCAGTCTATGCATCTATTATATATCATTGCATGATGAAGACAGCATTGCTTCCTTTGTTTAAGATTGTATAGAGTGTTTTATGATTAAAAAAATTATACTATTATTTTGGCCATTTTACAGTTTTCCTACAAGCAATGTATTTAGATACATGGAAAAGATTCTCTATAATACGAATCATTGCATATGTTCAGCTCCACATGTGCCGCTGTTGCATTCAGCTCCAGTTAATCTGTAGATGGATCCTTAGCTTTAATAGAAAATAGTTGTGTTTTGTAGCCAGAAGATAAATAAACCTCCTTTTCATTAAAACATAATTTGTTATATAGCAGTGCCATTAGATTTCTAACATTTTCCATGCTCACGTTCTGTAATGAGAAGCTATTGATTTTGGCTAATCTTATTCTAGTCAACCTAAATATTAAAACAGTGGGGTGATTTGGATTTCAACCATTGCTAATTTTCCAAACCGGAAAAGTAATCAACATTGTGATTTATATTTATTTCTATAAATTCTGCCTACTGCCTTCAGAGCGATATCTGATTGGAGCATTTGCCTGCAGCTATTCCATCAGAATTTTCATTTAGCCAGGTTGTTAAAATAGGCTCACATTCTATTCTTGTTATGCACTTTTATTTACACACAGTAATACCATGAAGCGTTCAAGGAAAACAGTTTGATAAAACAAATAACAGGTTAAACTGTAGATATGAAAGGCTTGCTTGATCATTTAATTCTATTTATTATATAAATCATGTAATAATTTATATGTGTGTATTCTACTAACTATACTGTTTCATTTAAGAAAGGCAATAATGTTAAGGATAATTCCAAATCCGAACAGGCTTTCCAGTTTAATGATGTTTTGCAGTTACACATACATTCATTTGCAATAGATACATCACATCACAGAATGTAGTTCATTACCAAGGAAGCAGCTTCAGGGATGACCAATTACAGTTCTAGAAATGAAAATCCTCTCTGATTCCAATACCAGATAATAAATAAAATCTCATTAAATGTATTCCTGACTAGGCGCCTGTTGACTTGTCTCCACTTTCATTAAGCTTGTGCATTATCAAAGTGATTTGGTATTGAATGCAGTTAATTAAAAAGCAAAGATTTTGCCATGCTAGAAGTCATTTCAAATATTAAGTGAGCTGGAACTGAAAATCCTGTATAAAGCTGCAGCTAATTATTAGGCCAAATTGTGTTTCTAAGTTTTTATTTCATTGATTTCCATAATGACATTAGCTAACAGTGTTATTGAACATTGTTCTGCTTATGGGAAAATTGAAGAATGTATGCTCTGTATAAGGCAGTGCCTAGTTTAACCTCTGGTATGAGAAATATTAAAATGTTAGTTGTTAAAAAATAGGTCTTTAAGGTAAATTTAATAAAAAGAAAGATAGTTCTTGCTTTGAACATATATTTAGGCTATTTCTGCAAAGCAGGAATAAACCTAAGGTGTTACTGGATCTGCTGTTTTTATATCCATCTAGAGATTTATGATTGTAATTAAGCAAAAACGCCGCTACCTTCATAAGCTGGAAAGCCTAAAGATAGATGCCAATCTGCAAGTTAATGTTGCATCTTTGTAACACCAGTCCTGAAGGAAAATTGAGTCTATTACAGGCTAAGGTAGCACAAAGTGACTTTGCATGGGTGATTAAATCCAGAAAGCCCACTCAAAATCTGGTCAATAGCTGTCAATATGGAGCAGAACACACAAAAATCAGCCATGACACTTGTCACTTGTGGAATCAGCTGGCTGGATTCTTCCATGGCATTTCAAGGTGTATAGATTGTAGTATGGGCTTGAAAACTACATTGTCTTTAGATGGGCAGATATTACCAGATTTGGCCAATTTATACAATAATGCCCAGCCATCAGGCCATGTACATCTTCTTGGGAATTAATTTCATCAGACCATCCTGCAGTCCTATTGGTCGATCTGTGCTCACTGCAAATTTCATATATTTATTCACCTTCATGAAATTGCTTCATGCAGGTCCTATAATTCAGGTCAAATTGTTTTATTTTACTGTGTATCCTATTGTACAGAGTGAAGATTCGTTTTTGTATCCAGAAAAAAGATACATTTTTGAAACAATTAAAATAAGAGGCTTTTTTGCAGATAGCCCAGAACACTGAGTCAATGCACTTCAACACATTTGTAACAATTTAAGATAGGCAAAGAAACAATTACAACTATTTAAGATAAGCAAGTCTCTTGGGTAAACTGAGACACAGCTTAAAGGCAAATTTCTGCTTCATTAGAAAAACTGTTGTAAAACATGGCCTTAGAAATCTGTGCAAACTTTAACCTGCCACATTGTGTAAAATAGGCATGGTAACTGGGGGTGGTGCGATAAAATGGGTGCAGTCAAAAAATGTTGCCACGATATATACGGCTGATGTTTTTGTTAATCTTTACATTTTTCATAGGTTGAGAGGTATTTTATTCCTTCCAGGATAACACTCTTCAATTTTAAAAAACCTTTACTTTACTATGTCCAAATCATAGCACCCATGCAACCCTACGTCTAAAAATGGAATGAAATGAAGGGCGGTTTATGTGCACTAAGGGGCACATTTACTAAGGGTCAAAGTGAATTTTCAAATAAAATTTGAATTTTGAAGTAATTTTGGGCTACTTCGACTATCGAATACCCCAAAATTCGATTCAAATTGAAAAAATTCGGAAATTCGAATTTCGAAGTACTGTCCCTTTTAAAAAATTCAAATTCGACCTTTCGCCACCTTAAACCTGCCCAATAGCCATTATAGCCATGGGGGACCTCCCATAGCCTTTAAGGCAATTTGGCATATATAAGGGATATCGTTCGAATCTAACGATGCGGTCGTTCAATTCAAACAATTCGAATTTGATAGAAAATGGCCGTTTTTTATTGAAAACGGTCTTTTTCTATTGAAAATGACCCCCCCAAAAAAATTTATGTGGGTGAATTTCAAAGTTTTTTTCACTTTGAAGTTCAACCATTAATAAATGTGCCCCTATGTGTCCATTGTATGTGTGAGCAATCTTAAAGAGTTGCCTTACTGTGTAAACATACCTACAGTATGATTTATACCATATGAAAATTTCTGCTTTTCGAGAAAACACAGAAGATTATTTTGCTTGCAGTAACAAATTTTAAAAAAAAGTTTAAAAAAGTCTCTTCAGGCAGGGTTCAGTCCTTTAAAAACCATGACATTCAATCTCTGTTCTGCAAGGGAATGTCTAATGAATTAGTAAATTAGAGCACACTTCACCATGGTGCTTACCTCTCATTTCTGTGTTAGTGTTGAAATGAATTAAAATGTTGAAACTGCAGGAGGCAGGTTACCTCCTTGAGACCTAACTCTGCCCTCCAGAAGTCAGTCTCCATCCAGCAGTGATTTATCTTGCACAGTTTAGGGAGTTTAAAAGAAAAGAACAGTCAGGACAAATGTGTCTTCAGTGGTGCTTAGCAGCAGGAAGACCATTGAGGCCTCTCTTGTAGTCTTACTGAAGTGTGACATAATAATAAAAAAGAAATTGGATTTGCTTTGAAAACACTAATAAAATAAGACAAACAAACAAAATTGCTTATCTTAGTTAAAGCATTACCAGAAATTTGTATCTAGTTTTGCAGTTTTAATTCATATATATATATAAGCACCACCTTTAACATTATCTGGAGGGATGCAGATGAGATGCTGATTTCTCATTCCTTATCTATGGAGAACACATTACCCTACACTATACTTAACTATATTGTACATCAGTAGTGTCTGAGATGCATACTATAACCATTTAGGTTGGGCATGTTTTTCCCCCAAAACACTGCACTGTGGGCTCTGAAGCTTTACTGCTGACTGGTACTTTACTTTACTTAGAAACCTACTTTTAATACCATATATTCAAGTCAATTCAACTTAAATCAAACTTTTCCTTTTCCACCAAGAGCTAATGAAAATCAAAACTCCAGTTCGACTGGAGTTTGTCTATCTATCTATCTATCTATCTATCTGTCATCTATCTATATCTATATAGTACCAAGTAGTCAAAAATTCTCAGTTCAATTAAAAAATTTGTAAATGCTAGATCAGGGGTATCAGGGTAATGCTAGATCAGGGGTATAATTTAGGCTTTTGCCCCTATTTCTATAAAATAGAAAGATTTTACATTAATTTATAGAAATCACAAGCCTATGTCACCACTCTATTTCACATCTATGGAGCCATTTTGAAGATGTACATTTTTACATTCAGAAATTCATGACAGTTATAATATTTTGCTAAAAATATACAACAGGTACCACAACTTCAGAAAAAAAAAATCAAGTTCCAGCTAGACGGAGCTAACCTTCATGTTAATCCAGTGATACAGAAATGATCTCATTAGGAGAACATATATTACGATACCTGATGGAATAGTTGCACCTCTAATGAAAAATAAATGCATGATGGCACATCTATGACAGATGATATGTTGAAATTATTTAGAAAAGGATTATAAAATGCAATTTCTCTGACATGATAACCACATCCCATTCTCTTCTGTTTTATGGACTCGGTCAATAGGCAAGCATGATGAAAATTATTTGAAATCCAGCTTGCTTATTATCAATTCATTGGTTGTAAACTAAAGATCAATTTGTAGCATTTACTTAGACTGAAGGATTTCTAAATCATTGCCTCTTAAATCATGACATATTTCAGACTTCATAAATTTACACTTATTTATTTATAATTTAAGAAAAACCTGCATGACAGTCTTCTTTTTATTTTCCTTGGTATAGATTTTTTGTCATTGTGCATGTCAGAGGTCAATGCCAGAGTGGCCCTATGGCAGCCATTAACTACATTCTGCAAACTTGTTCGCTATTGATCGACAATCTCAAAATATCTATTATGTGAATATAAAAACTGGTTTTCACATCTTTCTAAACAGATATCTCAAAAGGGCCAAAGGGTCATGCCTTGTGATATATTGTTTTTTCACTGAATCACAAGCCAAGAATAGGATGAAAACAGCAAGTGACCATGTCATCCCGAACTAGCAGAGAGACGAACACCCTCTGAACTGTATAAACAAACACACCAGCATGCCAAATGCATAAGGACTATTTTGAGTTGAAATCAAATTTTGTATATTGTATAGGTTCAACTTTATATCCCTAGCAAGCTACAAAGTAAAATAGGTTTTGAAGCTACCTCTTTGTATTATTAATCAAGAAGGAGCATTAATTCTTTGATGAAGAATGGCACTCCTAGTGGTAATAAAAAGCATTGTTCTACCTGTGCATAATTGCTCTGCAGAGTCAAGGAATACATCATGCCAACTAATGTGTATATGCAAATAGTCGCAGAGGGGATGTTCTGTGCAAACTCTTGCTCATTCATTTAAAGTGTGAAAAATTGCTTCTGGGCACTGACCCATAGGAATCAATCAGTGTCAGCAATGTTCAGACAGCTGCAGGGAGATCAATGAAAACAAAAATATGATTGGCTGCCATGGACTACTGCACCTAATGCAAATGTGACCATTGTTAGCAACTGGGCACCATCCATAATAATACAAACCCTTATTTATGGAAAGGATATATTTTCCTTTGTATAAATAATAAGAATTGCTGCTTCAGCAGAATTCTGCACTGAAATCCATTTCTAAAAACAGCAAACTGTTTTTTTTATATTTAATTTTGAAATCATGGGGCTAGACATGTTGGCAGTTTCCCAGCTGCTCCCAGTCATGTGACTTGTGCTCTGATAAACTTCAGTCACTCTTTACTGCTGTACTGCAAGTTGAAGTGATATCACACCCACCTAGTGTTGGACTGGCCCATAGAGATACCAGGAAAACTCCCAGTGGGCCCAGGTGTCAGTGGGTCATCTTGCTTCTAACAATTTAGCCTATTTCATGTTCATTCCTTATTTCTTTATGTGGAAAAAGAGTCTTAATAATGGAAAAATAGAGTATAGTAAGTAGATCTAAAAGACTAGGAGAATAAAGAGGTTAAGTGAGGAGAGAAGGAATAATAGTTTGGAAAGTTAGGCCCCTGGTCTAAGGTTTTCTGGTGGGCCCCTGGCATCCCAGTCCGACACTGCCCCCACCCTTTGCCCCCAGCAGTTTCACAACAGAACAATAGGAAGGGAACAAGATCGCAGCTCCCTAACACAAGATAAAAGATCTAAGAACATCACTCAATAATAAAATCCAGGTCCCACTGTGACACATTCAGTTACACTGAGAAGCAGAAACAACAGCCTGCCAGAAAGCAGTTCCAGCCTAAAGTGCTGGCTTTTTCTGAAAGCACATGACCGGGCACAATGAGATGGCTGCCTACACACCAATATTATAATTTAAAATAAATACACTTGGTGGTTCAGGTCTGACCAGACGAAGTAATGTCTAGCGTAAGTGCTAATGTAGAGGAAAATGCTCATCTTAGTGAATTTGCGATTTTACGATCCTTTGTCAGTGCGCAACTTCGCCTGGCATAAGGGTGTGAAGTCTATCTATTTCGCTAGCGAAAATTCGCCAGAGTCTGTGTTAGTGAATTTGCGAAGTTGTGAAATGACATCACGCTGGCGAATTAGCGCTAGCGTTAGACGCTTTGCGCTTTAGTGAATTTGCCCCATATATGTGTATATATATTTATATATATATATATATATATATATATATATATATATAATTTATTTTTTTTAAACCATAGGATAAATACTATCTAGTACTACCAAGTAGCCAAGAATTCTTAGCTCCATGACACTAGTTGTAAAGCCTAGTGTAGTCGTATAATTTGGGTTTTCACACTTTTTTATATAGATATCATCAAAGCCTTACATTTTGTATCATTCATGGTCCTTATTGGTGGTTTTGGTGCCATGTATCAGGATTCACTGCTTCAGTGGCAGGGATGGGCCTATGAAGGACATATTTATAGTGCTCCATGGGCAATAACAGAAGTTGCTTTAAAAAAAAAAAAAACATATGGTGGGTGAACATTGGATCACAGTTCTAAATTGCTATATCCACTTTAAATGACTGAATTGGAATTCAATACATTACTTTTCATTCAAGTTAGTGTATCAAAAGGGAAATCATGCAGGAACCCAAACTGAACTATTTTACTTGTTCAAAATTAAATGTATATTTTGGACATTAATTCTTAATTCTGGGATTTTCTTTTCGGGTCTTACCAAATGTAACTATGATAAAGAAACCAGTATTTTAGCAGGAACCTTTTAAAACAAATTGAATGAGGGCATTAACTGCAACAATCAGTATGGCAGATGCTCATACGCCTTAATTAGTGGCAGCAGTTAGTTAATAATCAAATATTAGTATTTGTTTGTTAAGCATCAGCAAGTGATTGTAGAGTTGTGTAATGGGGAAACAGCTGCTGTACAAACAAAAATCACACAAAGTACAGTATGAAGACCAAAGCAATCTTCACATAACAGACTTTCTCAATAAAATTCAACTGTAAAAAAAACCCTATGAATGCCTATTTATTAAACCTCAAATGTTTGGAGATTTATTATGCTCTAAAGCTGCTAAAGAATCAGAATATGAAAATACTCTATCTAATACCTGTCAAAACCATGTAAAAGTCAATGGAAGATGGTCCCTTTAACAATTGGAAAGCCCTTGGTCCCGAGCATTCTTGGTCCCTTGTCTGTATCTAAATTCTCTCTCTTTTGATCTTTCTCTGAGTTGTTAGCAATGTAATTCTACTTACTGTTACACTGTGGGCTAACAGTGGCAGTATTTATGCATTCACCCCGTGTGTTGGAAGGGATACACCCTGAAGCACCAGGCTTACCGAAACTGCAGAAATTGATGAACTGTTTAAAAAAAATAAAAAACATGTTAGGAAGGTAAGTGCGTGGCTCATGGTAGTGTTCATGGTAGGCTGACCTACAGTATTGCGTCCAATAATGTAACAATTTGCATTACAGCAATAACAAAAACAAGTGCAATTGGTCTGCCCGGCAGGAGCCAAGGAAACTGTAAAGTCTTGTTTCCAGTAAAAGTTTTAAATATTGGAGGGGCACTTGGAGGCATTGCATTCTCTTTTGATGACACATTTGTTTGAATCTGAAGAACACACAAATATGAAATAGGTAATAAAAAGGCCCAGTGTTCTTTTGAGCACTTGTATTCCCCATAAACTTGAATAAATGTTTCATATTCATTTCTATGCTATATTCTAAGCTGTATATTATATACAAAATATTAACACAGTCACATTGAGTAATATAGCTGTTAATGGGAAGGAGCATTCATCAGTGGCCATTGGATGTTGAATGGCATTATTGTGTAACAGTCTTTGGACAGACAGAAAACAGCAGTTTTAACCACTTTTATGTTGCTGCTAACGTAAATAAGATGTCCAGTCAAATAATGGAATCCCCACCAAAACTCAGTTAGCTCCTTTTCATGGCAATTAAGCTCATTTGATACAGTCTGAATGCATCAGTGACTGCCTGCTTAGGAGAAGGTTTTTTTCTATTTCTTTTTTTCAAGCAGCAGAAGATGACATCAGATTTAATAAAGCATTGCTGATTGAAAATCCAAATTACAGCATCTTTTACAAGTAGTTTGAAGTAACAGTTTAGAAAGCAAAATTACAAATATGCTTGTCTTTTTAAAACAAAAGCTAGGAGCATAAGCTATAGAAACAATTCTATTTTATACTATTTAGTTTACATAATATTCTCCCCACAAACACATACACACAGACCAATTGTATATGTTGCCTGTTTCTGTATTTTTTTTCCTTTATAGTGGCACTCCAGGAATTTCTGTGCATCACTTCTACTCAATGGAAATCTTGCTGGCATCAAAACACAAAATGTGAAATTAATATTAAGTGGAGGGCACTCTAAGCTAGGAAAATACCTTCTAAATCAGTATTCAGGTGCTAGATTTAGTACCAATGTCCCCCACACATAACATGGTGGCATCACTTGATGTTGTCAACCAAGTTCTGTATCAACTTTTATCATTTCATATATATATATATATATATATATATATATATATATATATGCTCTTTTTTTATAATTATAAAAGTAAAGCACAAATGCTGCATATAAGCATATAAGCATAACAAAAGTCTGACCATAGGAGGCAGTGAATGTTAGGCCCAGGCAGGATTAATAACTAGGGATGCACCAAATCCAGGATTCGGTTCGGGATTCGGCCAGGATTCTGCCTTTTTCAGCAGGATTCGGATTAGGCCGAATCCTTCTGCCCAGCCAAACCGAACCTGAACCCTAATTTGCATATGCATATGCAAATTAGGGGCGGGGGGGAATTGCGTGGCTTTTTGTCACAAAACAAGGAAGTAAAAATGTTTTCTCCTTCCCACCCCTAATTTACATATGCAAATTAGGGTTCAGATTTGGTTCAGCCGAATCAAAAAATAGTGGATTCAGTGCATCCCTATTAAGAACAAATACCTTTTTTAACTTACCTGTATGTACAATAGTATAATAAAAGCATAACAAAATGATGCAAAATAAACTAAACCCATCCATCCAATATCAGCTTAATATTATTTTTAGATTTTTTTTGGTAAAATAAATAAGATTGAGGTACTGTCTTACTTCGACTAATGTTGCACTGCTACATATATATATATATATATATATATATATATATGACTTTCAAACAGTTGAAAACTGAGGTACAGGTGCCATTTGTACCCATTACATTTTATCTACAAAAATAAATTCTATTTACAAAAATATTCCCCGTACACAGAATTACAATAGAAATATATTACAAAAGTAATTGTGACCATATACACTGGTAAAAAAAATATACACAAGTCATAGTTCTAGTGAAGAATGAGAAAATAAATTGTGCACAATAGGATAGAATTATATTGCAAATTCCATTATGTAAATTTTAACAAGCATTATGTCTCACAAATATTTAACATTCATATAAAAGAGCCAGTGAATACTTAATTAATGAATAATGTAAAAAGAAAAACTTAGTCAAAATATATTATCGTGTAAATTACTAGCATATATCAAGCTAGATTGTAATGACAAAATAGATACTTGTGACAAAAAGATTCTGTAGCATAGAATGTATGTGTCAAATTACTGAACCAATAAGAAGCAAACAAACAGTACTCATTATCCAAAAAAAAACAGGTTTTAATTGGAGTCAATTTAGTTGTCTTTTTATTTTAATTGGTTCTCTAAAGCACTAAGTCACCCACACATTTGCATAAAGAAAGATTTGATTGTAGGATTGTTTTTACAAAATGAAAAGCTGCCAGATATGGTCCACATGACTGCATCATCCCAAGTGCATAGGATACTATCTGGCCTGATGTAGAGGGTGCTCTCTAATGCTCACTATGCTGCACAGAAATAAACATGAACAAAGAACAAATAAAGATTTCTGAAAATACTACAGGTTATCCCTTGACATCCCTTGACTTTTCAAGGGATTTTGTAGCTGCATATGAATCTTAAAGGGATACTATCATGGGAAAACATGCTTTTTTCAGAACACATCAATTAATAGTGCTGCTCCAGTAGACTTCTGCACTGAAATCCATTTCTCAAAAGAGCAAACAGATTTTTTTATATTCAGTTTTGAAATATGACATAGTGCTAGACATTTTGTCAATTTCCCAGCTGCCCCTGGTCATGTGACTTGTGCCAGCACTTTAGGAGGGAACAGCTTTCTGGCAGGCTGTTGTTTTTCCTTCTCAATGTAACTGAATAGAACACAGTGGGACATGGGTTTTTACTATTGAGTGCTGTTCTTAGATCTACCAGGAGCTGTTATCTTGTGTTAGGGAGCTGTTATCTGGTTACCTCCCCATTGTTCTGTTGTTAGGCTGCTGGGGGGGAGGGAGGGGGGTGATATCACTCCAACTTGCAGTACAGCAGTAAAGAGTGATTGAAGTTTATCAGAGAACAAGTCACATGACTTGGGGCAGCTGGTAAATTGACAAAATGTCTTGCCCCATGTCAGATTTCAAAATGAAATTAAAATCTCTTTGCTCTTTTGAGAAATGTTTTGATCTGTTGTTACATTGCTGGGGGGTTAAAGGGAGGGGGTGATATCACTCCAACTTGCAGTACAGCAGTCAGACAAGAGTGACTGAAATTTATCAGAGCTCAAGTCACACTGGAGGCAGATGGGAAACAATATGTATAGCCCCATGTCAGATTTCAAAATTAAATATAAAAAAAAGTTTGCTCTTTTGTGATATGAATTTCAGTGCAGAATTCTGCTGGAGCAGCACTAATAACTGATGAGTTAAAAAAAAAAACATTTATTCTTATGAAGATATCCTTTTAACTAGTGTATATGGTTCCAGTTAAATTTGCACCCTGAGAGACATTCATTCTATAGACTGGGATATTTTTGTATACAGAATGTATTTTTGTAGAGAAAATAACTGGAGACACTCTGCATACTTCTTGGGGTATAAGGACTCTGGCTATTAAAGATGGCAATAATGGTACATAAGTAGAGGAATAACTCCAGAGGACCTGCACATATTTGATACATTTGCCCACTCATGTAAACAAATATACATATTACAAGTATATAAGATGACAACACTTTGTTGAATATACATTAAATGCTGCACTTATTCTTGCAAGGAGTCTTTCTCACATCTCTAGGGTCAAAATGAAAGAGACGGGAAAATAATTTAAGGAGTACTAGTGACTTACAGCACTATGATGACCTGGGCACTGTCTTCAAGGAATTTGTATATTGTCTGTGTGTCTGGTTTACTACCATCATCCAAAAGCCTTCAGACACTGATGAGGAAAAATTGCACCCTACCTTATATAAGGGACAGCATTTGGGTGGCTTATAGGTCCCCATATCCTCTTTCTCTCACATCATTATGGATTTGCAAGAACAAGCACCTTTGGAAATTGAGTTTCCTGAGGAGATAAAGGCAGGCATTAGGTATAGAACTCCCTTGAGGTTTGCTATGCCCCCTGCTCCAGGTTTGCCAATGAAGGCTCAACTGGTGTAAGGTACAGAGCACACTTTTGATTGCTAAAGAGAATCACTTATAATGTTGTGCCCCTTAGCATCTTTAGAATTTGTGTATCTATGATATTATTGTGTTAATGGTTTTTGCAGTCTTCTAAATATATGAAAATGTAAAAAAACAAATAACATGCAGTGAGTCCACCAACCATTGCATGGTTCTGTATTTACCTCCTGATGAAGGGAGGGTTGTGGGAGGGTTGTCCCCCCCCCCGAAACGTTGAACCTTTGGTGAAATAAAAGGGGAATTCCCCAACTGCAATAGCATGTGTGTGTGGATCCGATTTCTTCAGTATTGCTCTTTATTTACTACCGTCATTTCATAAACTGACCTCATATTGAAAAACAGAACAATGCAAGTGTAATTTACATAAATAAAGTGTAGTTGTGGCCACTGTGCATCTGGCAATATGGACCATGTAAAAATGTGTACTTTAAAAAGGCAATTAAATGGGACAACCCAAAATGTCATAATGAGAATATATCTCTTTTGCCTGGGGTATGTAATAAGTAAAACATTTACCTATTGATTGACAGCTGAACTTAAAGCACCTGATTATTAAACAACATCTTCTTTGCATTTAGAGCTTGGCTTCTTTAAATAAATTAAAAGTCCTCCCTTGTTTACACAGTAGCCAATGTCCCCACTAGAACCGACTCAGTGTCTGGAAGCCCTACTGAGATGTGAAATGAGTAAGTCTCCATGCACCTGAGCAGGCCCCATTAGAGCCTGAGGCTTGTCAAGCTTGTATCTCGCTGCTTCTAAAGAGCTGACATATATCCTGTATTAAAGACAAGAACACTGTAGCACAGCCAGAGTAATAAATTACAGGTTCATCCTTAAAGGTTTGCTCTTTTTTCCTGCTTCAGTTTTCATTCCAGTATAAACTTTCCTGTCAAAAAGACATTTCTGATGTGTCAAATTCTCAGCTGTAATGAACAGGTTGACAAATGTTAAAGGTGATGAGGCGCATGGGTTTTGTACAGCCGTATGCAGCCACAATGGAGTCATGCTTTGTACAGGGATAACAAGGGGAAGAGGGATGGCTCATACATGCCACACAACAGTCCTTCCATCATTTCTAATTAAATAGCCTGTGTTTAATTATGAATTCAGATGGGAAAAAAACAATTTTTGCTCATATTTCTTTTACGCATATTATTTACAGTCAAATCATTCAATGCATACAGAAGCACCCATAACCTTTTCTCTGCCAAGGAATTCTGTAGCCCAATTAACAATTTGCTCTCTGAATGTTATGACATTCATACAAATGTCTAAAAGAAGCAAAGAGGGTTTAGCTGTATATAGAAAAGTTAGTTAATAGGTTCATGCAATATGCATCTTCAGTCTGGCAACTACACAGTTAACTATACATATTTTGACATGTGATGTCTTCCATGAGACATCATTTGTGGTTATGTGTTATCAGCTATAAATAATGAGAAAAAAAGAACATTATATTCATACAGAAAAGTATCCCAAATCATGGGCAATACTGCAATAAGGGTATTCTAGAGGTATATGTGTCAAAAAATGATAACATAATAACAATTTTACTTCTTCCTGCCTATTTATTATTAAAAATAATAATAATAAGTAATAAATAAATTTAAAAATTTTATTTATTAAAAAAAAGGCACAGATACACATGAATGTTAGCTATACACATAGGGCTATTTTCAGAACAGTTTTAATAATACTAACCAGTACTATGCCAAAACGAACAACATACCTACATGTGGATATGTGCAGGTTGCTCTTGGGAGGGGAGAGAATTTTAAGGGGCTGTACAACAGTCAAATAACATGTCAACATCTTTTACCATATGGTTAAAAAAAAGATAAACAAGTAAACACTTTTTTTAATGGAGTTTCATGAGATCTGGAATTATTAACACATTTTCTTGTTATTGTGATTAAAATTAAATGATGTTCTAGGCGCGCTGACAAATGAATTTGGAATGGTTACACTAATGACATTACTTTAAATTATGAAAGTGAGGAGGAGAAAAAAAAAAGAAAGAGGGGGGGAGAGCAGGCTAACGAGAGACAAAGAGGGAAAATTGAGCCTAACAGCCAGATCCTTAACTATTATTTACCTATTATCTGAGAGAATTGAATCTCGCTGTGCTGAAGCAGAGAAAAGAATAAAAGATTTGTAGTCGTTACAAGGCCCTATCCTCCCATCCAGCAAGCCTGGATTCCCAGGGGCTCCATTGCTAGCACTGGCTCAGCTTGTCTGATCATTTATCCATAATTAGAAAATTAATATTTTAGATGGCGCTATGATGAACCCATTATGGTGATGGGCCCCGATATCAATTATAACTTCAATTTCAATTTCACTTACAGCCGCGTAATGGGTCCTGGTGGCGGTGTAGTGATGGGCTAAATCCGCAGTGCGTGACGAATACAGATCACTGCACATTAGGATGAGCAATTATTTGAACATGTATAAAAACTATTTACAAGCAATGTAATTGACCGGGGTCAGAGGGAGATGCTGAAAAATGGACAGGTTGACAAATTCTTGTTCTATACCAACAGAAAGGATTTATTAATTTCTTTGACTGTAATTGAATTTTTGAGAGGTTCTTGTTAAGCTCCCATTGCTTTGCTCATCTGCCGTACTGACCTTCCATAGATCTGATGCTACAAGGCTTCTAGTTTCCTTTAAAACCATTGGCAGGGAGATTGCTTGATGGAATTTATATATAAAAAAAAGAAAGAAAAAACACACACAGACATGAAACCAGGCTGAAAATAGATTCAGCAGACAATCACCAAACAACCGGTGCGCTCTGCTGCTACTTCTCCTGGGTAAAAGAAAAGAATTTAGAATTCTAAAGGCAATATAGGGATTTGTAAAATTCCTGCAAACAGCGAGGGGCTTGATTTTTTATATTTTAGCAGTCTTATGCCAAACACAAAAGGGCAAATTCACTAAAGCACGAAGCGTCTAACGCTAGCGCTAATTCGCCAGTGTGACGTCAATTTGTAACTTCGCAAATTCACTAACATGACTCTGGTGAATTTTCGCTAGTGAAGTAGATAGCCTAGCGCAATTTCGCACATTTACGCCAGGCAAAGTTGTGCACTGACGAAGCATCATAATTACGCAAATTTACTAAGATGACCATTTTACTGAACATTACCACTTATGCTAGAGGTCAGACCTGGCGAAGTTCAATACAATAGATAGGAGTTTGAAAAAAAAGACCCAAAAAAACGCTGGCGTCTTTTACCTTTTGTAGGGTGATAGTCTGAAAAAGAGCGAAATTTTTTTGGGGGTTACCCTCCTTTCCCCCTACATTTCCTAACATATGGCAACACAACTATATAGGGGGCACATGTAGGGCAATAGGACAACTTTATTTTATTTATTAAAGGTTTCCTGGGCTTGTGTAGTGTAATGTAGTGGCTGTAACATATACTTCTATTACACTTTGAAATTTGCACCATATGCAAATCAGGCATCTCTAGCGTAAATTCACTTTGCCTGGCGAAGTAACACTAGCGCAACTACGTTACCGTTCGCCAACCTGAGCGTAACTTTGCACTTTAATGAATTTGCGTAGCGCTGGCGAAAATTTGCCGCTTAGTGAATTTGCTCCATAGAATGATTTAAAGATGCAGTAACCTTTCCCTAATAATATCGCAAGGTTCAGTACTAATAAAACAATTTTATAGCTATATTGAAAGTACAGTATGGACATCACTTGTGTAGGTACCATCCAACTCTCTAATGCCTAAGGAGTAAAATACAGTCTCTTCCCATTTTCATATTAACAACTGTGTTATTGGCATTTATTTCAGCTTACTGAGAATGAGCTATAAATTTCCTAAGGTAGGTCAATTTACTATGCCATCCTAATTAGTCATATGAAGGGGACACATATAAAGAGAAGCACTAACATTGTATTTCTATTCCTGATGATCACAACTCTACGTAGTAAATAACCGATGTAATTAGCTAACCTTTAACAAAGTCCTCACACTGGATTTTAGTAAACTTGAAAACAGAGCCTCATCATAAGGAAAGTTAAAGAAATAGTTTTGTAAATGATACCCCTACTCAGGTCTCTTACCCAACCACATCAACTCCTACATAAAAGTCAACAGCTTAACTGTACTCATTGCCAATACACATAGCTACATATCAAGGTAGGCACCTGTCTTGTAAGCACCTGCCAAATTTGTGTGATTTCTAGTCCCCGGCTCCATGGCAGTAATCACTAAGCAGAAAAATGCTCAATGGGCCAGGACAACAGGCCAGCTTCTAGAATGCATGTGTTGGCCACCAGTCACTGCTTTAAGGTGGCCATACAGGGCAGATAATGCTGCCAAAATCGGTTGTTTAGACCAATTTGACAGTTTATCTGCCCGTGTATGGGGGCTTCCGATGGGTCTTCCTGATCGATATCGGGCTACAATATAGATCGGGAAGGTTTGATTTTCTCATGACTGACCTGTCGAAGCCCATTGCCCTCGTCGTAATCTGATCGTTCGGGCCATAGAGCCAAATGTTCAAATTTCCCCCGATAGAGCCCTGCCATTAGTGGCATATAGGGGAAAGATCAGCTTGTTTGGCGATGTCGCCAAACGAGCGGATCTTTGCGTCTATGGCCAGCATTAGAGCATGAGTCCCGAGGCCACACAGCCTAACATGACACATTTCATTAGTAGTTACAGGAAATGTGAGTTTTTTAGGCAGTGTGGTTGATGCAACTGGGGAGAGGGCAGTGTGGTTGGTGCAACCATTCGGATTTTTTCTCTTATTGTCTAAGTTGCAATTGGCTAATGAAAACAAATTGCTTATCCAGAGTCAGACTGGGCCTGCGGGACACTGAGAAAAAACTCATTTCCCTGGCCCTTGTGGACTATGCTGACCCAGACCCTCTTCCTGTCTGAAACCCTGAGCACTGCCACAAGAATAAAATGTAAGGAAAGCATGGGGGTCTGGCATAGGGGGGGTTGTGGCTGGGGTGGGGCTTGTGGGGAAATCCTGGTGGCCCCTGTACCCCCAATCCAACAGTGTGTTTATAGGATGAGGTCTATGCAATAACCAGATATTAAATTAGCCCCATTATCATTCTTGCAGAAGGGATCAGTAGAATTCAATGTGCATCTATTTATCATTAGCAGTTAATGGGTTAATACAAATCCAAGTGGTCCTGTGGGAGCTTGAGATCTAGAAAAAAAACCATTGTAGACACATGATGCAGCAGGAGGGAGCGCTAGCAGAATGATATGAAGACAGAGCTTTATTTGTTAATTTTCAGTGGTCTTGCCGTGGCTCTGCTGTTTTTTCCGAGGCATTGCCTCATGCATTTTCCTTACTTTTTTGATGTCGGTTTAATTGTTCACTGTCAGGGGTAGAGCAGCAGATAACAAGCTTAGCAAATGATGTCTGCTGTTGCAACACATTGATTAATATTTTACATGTTATTATCCTCTGTCCATTACGACAGCAAATTAAACTATAAATCACACCTTCTGCCTATGTCACTGAATCATAAATTGTCTCTACCTCTTTCTCGCTCTAATGCTGCGGCTTGCAAGGTCCTCACGTTCATGAGAAAACAGTGTGTAGAAAAGTGCCTGTGTGCTTTAATCTGAGTTATGGACTAGTCAAAAGCACAGTATACATCAGGTTCTATGAAAAATGGGGAGTTTGTTCTGCTATAAAGCAGAAGAAAACTAAGCATCTGGGTAAAAGTTTGAGTCTGTAATGGAAAAACAATATGTTATCTCGAAAAAATCTGATGCTTTTTATGAAACGATTACAACAGTGGCAACAATAGCTCTTACTGCAAAATGTGCCTTTCAGGGATAAAATGGGAAAGGACAGAGGGACTATAGAAAAGAAGGCTATAGTAAACCATTGATGAGAAATCCTCATCCTTGTAATGGATTACAACTGGATGATAAAGAAATGAGTGCACTAAGACAACTGTGTACTAAACAGCAAGCAACGAGAGAAAATATGGGCAAAACAATGTTTGAAAAGATCCTTAGTTTTATAATCATAATTAATATTTACAGCAATATGTAAATGGAATTATGCTCCCTCATAACTCACGCATAAATAGCATTGTGATACATGAAGCAAGACCACTGAAAACCTGGAAAATGGTGGCATCATGCCTTTCTAGGAAATTCCAACCAGATGGATTTCTACTTGACGACCTTCCACGCATTTTGATTGAAGGTGCTGACTCAAGGGGCTTCTGTCCACATACTATTAAACTGTATTGTTATTGCCAGCAGAAAAGTGATCATCCAGTTCACCTCACTCAATGTGTATGCGGTTTTAAACGGAATTATAAAAAGTTAATAGAAAATGTAAATGTATTAGCTTCCAAATCAAGAGTGTGTAGTAGAATAGAACAAAAGTGTTAAGGACCAAATGTTTTCATTACTAAATTTGATGGATTTGATGAACTACATTGCATATTCTGAATTTGTAGAGCATCACCTACACCTATTTGGCCCCTTTGAGGTCCTGTGTAGACAAGGGTATTTTGAGCCCCCACAGATTCCAATAATCAAGGGCCTCTGACAAGTACTAATCAGAATTAGGAACTGGTCTGGATCTTTGGAACTGTTGTAAGTCAGAGTGAGATAGAACATGCACAAAACCATTGATGATGTCTTTGTTGCCACTACATTACTACTGTGAAAATACATGTTGTTTCTTGATAGACCACAAGATGATTGTTAGAAGAAGCAATCAACATTCTGAGGAAAGGAGCTACGGGATATGCAGGATTTGAGACTGCACCAGAACATCAAGATGGGCAAAAATTTTAGATTTTTTTCCAAATCAAAGGCTTGCAGGCTACTTATGAAAAACAAAATAAGGATCTGCACAAATGTTTACATTGCTTTCTGCTACAAACACATTCATTTATGATAAAATCCATTGCTAATACATGCCAACTTGATAGGGTTGCCACCTGGCCAGTATTTTACCGGCCCGGCTGGTATTTTTTATGGTTCATCCCAATGTTATTAAAGGAAAAAAAAAGATAAATATATAGGAAGGCCGGTATTTTTTTCAAGAAAAGGTGGCAACCCTACAACTTGACCAGACTTTTTGTAATAATGTCATTCACATATTTTAATTTGAGGATCCAGATTTTACGCACAGAGCTTGGATTTATCCTCATATCAAGAATTGCTCTAATTAATCTTCAATCACTTCACTATCCACCTAGCGAAATCCCCAGTACTGAAACCCAAAGCTTGCCTTTATGGGTGGTTCAGTATTTGGTCTCCTACATTAGGCAGGAAATGTACATTTTTAATGTCAAAAAGGATTTGGAAAAATGGTGTCAGTGTATTTGGAAGCAGATGCTTTAGTGGATATTTAAGGTAGAGTATGATCCCATAACCAGAATGGCAATCTGTGGCTGTTGTAAAATGCAATAGACAGTTACTATTGGGCTGGTGGGGACTGTTTGAGCCTCAGTGTTTCTAACATGCCAGGGCTTATTCCCAGTCCAGACCTGCATGATCCCTATCTTAAGCTGGCGATAGACGTAAAGATTTTTGAAAGATCCAATTGTTACCGCGAGACCACGATTGTCTCAAAACGATCGTTTAAATGTCTGATGTGTCCATCAACTAAAAAGACCATTTCAGGCGATATTGCCAGCAAAACTGTAGGATCGCAGCCTGCTTGGCCCTGCATACATAGGTAGATTGCATGGGGACCGATAAAGATTTTCTAACCTGGCCGATCAATCATCAGACCGATGTCGGACGAAAAATCGTTAAAAAAATGTACGATCGTTTGTATTCCACTAACCGCACGATAATTTGAGAGAGTGGTCGGATTTCGCTAAGATCGGTCGTTTGGCAGGAAAAGATTGTTGCGTCTATGGGGAGCTTAAGAATCCAAGTTGCTAATCTTAAGCATGTCAACAACCTTATGCTTAACTGTGTGATTTTGTGTCCTTCCATTTTTTTCAACCCTAAAATGAGTCCCAGTTCAAGATAGAATTAAATTTTTCTCTACAAGATAATGACTTAAAAGGAAGACTGCAAAGAACCTATATGCTTATGCTTCTTCAAACATCCTCCATCTCCTAATTTTCCGCCTTGTTCCCACATTTGTCCTTTAGTAATCAGCAGATCAACAGTACATCTGAGGTCTCTCCTTGACCTCTACCCTGCAGCTCACTCAAGTGTAAAATACCTAATTATGCAGTATTAAAAGTGTGTCATATGCTTAAGCACAAAAGCTATAAATGAAGCACATAATATTTCCCTTTTGTTCATAGTTACTCAATTCAATTCCCCTAAGACCTTTGTGAAATAAATAAATGGACATCATTCAAAGGTCTTAACATGACATTTGGATAAAAAGTTAATAGCTACCGTAATAAACCAGATCTTAGCCAAAAACCTATTATGCAAATTCTCTCAAAGGCAAAAATAATGGACTGAAGAATATCATGCATAATTCTTAGGGGGGGAATGTAATTTAAAACATTGCGCACCAATAAGAGTTAAAATCCACATGCCGCAATGTAATATTGTTCCTTAAACGGTATTGCATTGCGAATCATAATTGCGCATTGTGGATTATAATTGCTTGAAGGTGTCGTAATCTTTTGGAGCAAACATTGTGACTTTGTGACTTTTTCAGTAAGAAGTTTTATTACATTGACAGCGCATTAGGGCAAAGTATAAAATTTGCAAATGGCCTTCCGCTGGTGGAAGTGGTCACTAAACAGTTTCTGGGTTCGCAAAAGGTATACTACATTCGTGCAAAGCAAAATTTGTTCGTGCAATTTGTTCGTGCAAAGGCTTAACTTTTTGCGTTGCAAATAGTTTTTTCGTTACTGATGTATAGTACATTCCCCTTTTAGTCTTTCTGGACAACAATTGCTATTCATTTGGAAGCTGTGTAAATGAGCTGTAGTCAAGTGTCCCTTTTATATATATATATATATATACAGGTCCTGCATTTGCAGGGGGACACATTTGGCTACCCAGGCATGGGCTGGGGCCACAATCTCAGTGGAAGAGAGATGTGCTTCTGATATGACTCTGTGTGTTTGCTAATCTAGCATGCTCTGGCAGGTGATCAGGATTTCCAGCAGTATAAGAGCATGGGGAGGTACAGTCAGACCTGTATTTCCAATCTGACCTGTCCTAGGCCACAGGGTCGTGACGTCTGCTCGCATGAGTATGCCCCCCCCTGGTACCTGCCAGAACACTGGGGAATACACATACAGGTGAGTTAAAGTGCTTTGTGTCCCCAGTGCTTCTTAGAATGCAGCTGGGTGGCATGCCACCTCTAAAATTCCTCCCTAGGCCCGAGCCTCCTTACCTTAATTCCTGACCTGGGTAGAGTGGGGGGGGAATGTAACTTTTTGGGGGTCTTTAGTTTCCACATCAGTACGTACACACGGGCACATTTATTCTTATCAATAAGCATGTTTATGCTTTAAAATACATTTACATGCATTGTTTCAAATAATTGACTGATCTATCTGAAATATCTCTCTGAGTAACCCACATTGATTTGATGTTGTTTATAGAAAAAAAAATTGTGTTCCTTAGGACACAGGTACCCAATCATTGTTTTGTAGCTGAAGCCTATACACAAGGATGCTTTGTGGCTGCCCCCACTGCACACATAAGCCCCTTGCTCTGTTGTTTTTTTATATAGCCCTGCGATGAGTCTCGTAGTTCAAATATAGCCAGTGTACCTGTTGGGCTATGTCCTTTCCTGTATTTCTTAGTATGTTTGTCAACCGTATTTTGGCAGTATATGTGTTGGCTAGTGATGAGCGAATTTATTGTCCAGGGGCGAATTCGCAGCGAATTCCCGCGATTTGCCGCTGGCGAATAAATTTCGCCTGGTGAAAAGTCGCTAAAAAAACGTGTTGCTCGTTGTTTTTGACGCGACGCGTGTCAAAAGCATGCCGCGACTCGTTTCGCGAATTTTTCGCCAATTCGTGAATTTCTCTGGAAATTCGCGAATTTTTCGCCAATTCGTGAATTTCTCTGGAAATTCGCTAATTTTTCGGGTAAGCGAAACTGGGGAGATTCGCCCATCACTAGTGTTGGCCAAGGGTATCTGAGATGATTCAGTTGCAATGGATGATAACAAGACTAAATTAACTGTAACTAATACCTGCTACATTTTAAAGTTCATTCTTTACCTTTTATACTTTATTTTGTCTTTATTTTTACTGCTACAACAGAAATACAGTAAAATTCCAACTTAAGACAAAAAATAAGACTCCCAAAATGTATTTATGTTCAGTCGGAAGCACGTGACCACGCAGGTAGTTATTCTTCCCATAGAAAACAATACTATACTTTGTTATTCACATGCATGTTATGTTTACCTGCTTTTACCTGTCTTTGCAGCTGTTTGTGCCCAAAAAGGCATCACATTGATCTAAAATGTGCCAAATGTGTCAGCTGCATGGGTGCTGCCAAGAAAGATGGCGGAGAGGAGTTTGCAGCAAATATCTATAGAGCTTCACTGTGCCTTATGCCAGTCAATAAAATGCAATAATAAGATGCAAGTCAATATCTGATGCCTCTTCAATACGTACATAGCTCCCAACAGCCAAATGCAATTATAAGGTAACACAATTTGTATATCATTCTATTGTTCTAGTGCCTTAAACATATGATTATTTGTAAGTAACCAAAAATATGTATTGAAAAGCAAACTAAGTATCCAGATGGTTGAAAGGGTTAAAACAGTGGAACTATCTCACATTGTGACATTACATAAGATACAGTATAAATCAAATTCTTTTCAGAGCTGGGGGGATTGCATGTCCATTTTTAACTTTGCATAAAGTATTTCATCAGTCAGCTTGACGTAACTCAGGGTAAGCAACTTATTATGTTTATTGCATGTTTAATATGTAATTGAGCTACTGATGTCACTTCGATTTAATTACATTTTAAAAAATATATTATAATCACATGAGTGCCAGTGCATGCTCTAACTTCTCTCAGCCGTTACTAATGGAACAAATTTTGATAGAGTTCCTTCATTTCAAGCATATCTTTTCTGAATTATACATGAGACAAGAAAGCATAAATAGGAAACATTTCACTCATAGTTATAAGTATTACTTTGACCTTAAAGAGCAGAGACATGAACAATTCTGAGCAGGTCTAAAAGGAAAAGTTAAAGGGGTTGTTCACCTCTGAGTTAACTGTTAGTATAATGTAGAGAGTGATATTCTGAGACAATTTGCAATTGGTTTTCATTTTTTATTGTTTGTGGTTTTATAGTTATTTAGCTTTTTATTCAGCAGCTGTCTAGTTTGCAGCGTCAGCAATTTGGTTTCTAGGGTACAAATTCCTAGCAACCCTGCATTGATTTGAATAAGAGACTGGAATATGAATAGGAGAGGGACTGAATAGAATGATAAGTAATAAAAAGTGACAATAACAATACATTTGTAGCCTTACAGAGCATGTGTTTTTAGATGGTGTCAGTGACCCCTATTTGAAAGCTGCAAAGAAACAGAAGAAAATTGCAAATCATTAAAAAACTATGAAAAATAAATAATGAAGACCTACTGAAAAGTTTCTTAGAATTGGCCCTTCTACAATATATTAAAAGTTAACTTGAAGGTGAACCATCCCTAAGAGGAATTATATTGATATATATGAACAGGCTGTTGGAATGGTAAAATAAACCCTATGCGGTGGATCTTATTTATTGCTATAGAGCATATTACATAGTAACATAGTAAGTTAGGTTGAAAAAAAGACACACGTCCATCAAATTCAACCTTTTTTTTTTTAACCTGCCTAACTGCTAGTTGATCCAGAGGAAGGCAAAAAAAAAAACAATCTGAAGCCTCTCCAATTTGCCTCAGAGGGGGAAAAAATTTCTTCCTGACTCCAAAATGGCAATCGGACTAGTTCCTGTATCAACTTGTATAATGAGCTATCTTCCATAACCCTGTATTCCCTCACTTGCTAAAAAGCCATCCAACCCCTTCTCAAAACTATCTAATGTATCAGCCTGTACAAATGATTCAGGGAGAGAATTCCACATCTTCACAGCTCTCACTGTAAAAAACCCCTTCTGAATATTTAGGTGGAACCTCTTTTCTTCTAATCGAAATGGGTGACCTCGTGTCAGCTTGAAAGTCCTACTAGTAAATAAAGCATTAGAGAGATTATTATATGATCCCCTTATATATTTATACATAGTTATCATATCACCCCTTAAGCGCCTCTTCTCCAGCGTGAACACCCCCAATTTGGCCAGTCTTTCCTCATAGCTAAGATTTTCCATACCTTTTACCAGCTTAGTTGCCCTTCTCTGTATGCCCTTATGTAAATGGATTCTATTATGATTTTTATGATTAGTGATGGGCGAATTTATTCACCAGGGTCGAAATTCGCGACGAATTCCCGCGATTCGCCGCTGCGAATTCCCGCGATTCGCAGAATAAACGAGACGCGCGTCGTCTTTGACGCAACGCGCCGAAAACGACGCGACGCGCGACGGAAACGACGCGACGTGCGCCGGAAACGACGTGACGCGCCGAAAACGATGCGACGCGTCGTAAATGAAGCGAAAAAGTTGACGCGACGCGCGTCAAAAGCGTCCCGAGACTCGTTTCGCGAATTTTTCGCTGATTCGCAAATTTCTCTAGAAATTCGCGAATTTTTCGGCGAAGCGAATCGCGGGAGATTCGCCCATCACTATTTATGATGTATTATTTATTTCTAAATTACACTGTTGACAGTGAAAATAATTCACTGTACAGTATAAAATGTTGTTCCTGAACCAGCAAGTGTATTTTTTTAGTTGTAATATTGGTGTGAAGGCAGCTATTTTTTAGGTCATTTTGCCTGGTCATGTGCTTTCAGAAAGGATGGAATGGCTTTGTAGCAGGCTGTTGTTTCTCCTACTCAGGCTCAGGCCAGACGGGAAGATTCGGGGAGATTTGTCGCCTGGCGACTAATCGCCTCTTCTTTGGGGCGACATATCTCCCCGAACCACTTCCCCCTGCCTTCCAGCGGCTTTTCCGGTATTTCAGGAAAGCGCAGCGCCGCGTGTGAATAGGCGCAGGCGATTATTCATTTAAGCTGCTGGAAGGCAGGGGGAAGAGATTCAGGGAGATTAGTCGCCAGGCGACGAATCTCCCCGAATCTTCCGTCTGGCCTGATCCTCAATGTAACTGAATGTAATGCAGTGTTACATGGGTTTTACTATTGAGTGTTGTTCTTAGATCTACCAGGCAGCTGTTATCTTGTGTTAGGGAGCTGCTAGTTTGTTACCTTACCATTGTTCTGTTAGGCTGCTGGGGGATTTGGAAGGGAGGGGGTGATTTCACTCCAACTTGCAATACAGCAGTAAAGAGTGACTGAAGTTTATCAGAGCACAAGTCACATGACTTGGGGCAGCTGGGAAACTGACAATATGTCAGATTTCAAAATTAAATATAAATAAATCTGTTTGCTCTTTTGAGAAATGGATTTCAGTGCAGAATTCTGCTGGAGCAGCACTATTAACTGACGTGTTTTGAATTTTTTTTCCCATGACAGTATCCCTTTAATATATACATATTGTTGAATGCAGAGCTTCATGTTGTTGCTCCCATCATCCCCAACTTTTGTCTAGTGATCCCAATGATGATAAGCAATTATATTAAGATGTGTTTAAATTGGCATGCTCTCATATGGATACAGTGTCATGTCACATGATCTTTGTCTGCTGATTAGGGATGGCGCGAACCGCCGAAAAAAAGTTCGCGAACATGTTTGCGAACTTCCGGA
>CM044438.1:66012354-66049854 GCA_024363595.1 Xenopus borealis
CCAACTGAAGCGAACCCAAAATGGCGAACGTCGCGCGACGTTCGCGAACTTCCGGCGAGTTCGCGCCATCCCTACTGCTGATGCAGAAGTGTTAATAAACTAACTTGTTACTTACTCCTCCTTCTAGGTCCTTTCCAGCGGAATTCACGGCGCCATCTTGTCACGAGCAGTCTTCTTCCTGAATCCATTGGCATCTTCTAGCACATGCGCAGTAGTAGGCATTTGCTGTTTCCTGATCTACTGCACATGCGCTCGAAAGTCACAAACTCTGCTTGTGACAAGAAGACAAATACAAAAGATCACTTTGATGTAGTTTGTCCCCTTAAATATAGTGCACTATATGGACAAACAATATCTGTTTTGTTTAAAGGGGTGGTTCACTTTCAAGTTAACATTTAGTATATCGTAGAAGGTCCAATTCTAAGAAACTTTTCAATTGGTCTTCATTATTTATTTTTCATAGTTTTTTTAATGATGTGCAATTTTCTTCTGTTTCTTTGCAGCTTTCAAATGGGGTCACTGACGCCATCTAAAAACAAATGCTCTGTAAGGCTACAAATGTATTGTTATTGCCACTTTTTATTTCTTATCATTCTATTCAGTCCATCTCCTATTCATATTCTTAGGTAATTTATACCCTAGAAACTAAATTGCTGACACTGCAAACTAGAGAGCTGCTGAATGAAAAGCTAAATAACTATATATATAACTATAACTATATATAAGTATAACTATATAACCACAAACAATAAAAAATTAAAACCAATTGCAAAGTGTCTCAGAATATCACTCTACATTATACCAAAAGTTGACTCAAAGGTGAACAACCCCTTTAAAGGTAAGGCATTTTCTATAGTCTGGTGATCCCATTGGTGTCTAATAAAAGGGCAACCGAGTTTGGGAGTTTTACTTTGAAAGCAGCAAGTAAGTTGCAGGTAAAACTTAGTCCCTTTGTAAAATGTATAACGAAGCAATAGAATTCTTAATGAATCAGATGCAATTTGAGAGAAGGACTGGCCAGATATGGGATGACTGACGTAGTTGGCCATCTTAAATATATTGCAATATATGGACAAACAATCCCTGTTGTTTAAAGGGTAAGGCATTTTTTAGTAGCTGTATGCACAGAATGTCTCAATGTCTTAAATATATTGATAATGGGTTGAGTGCAGAGGACCTCTTGGATTTGTCTATTTGTATTTTGTGGTCACAGCCTCATTGCACCCCCACCTAATGGTTTTAAAAATTAATGGTGAGCAATGAGCACATCTTTCCCTTGTTTGTTCTAGAGTATGATATTGTGCCAGGATATTATCCAGTTAAGTAGGAAACTCTTGGAAACTCTTTAAACAGTATGGGAACAGCAATAGAAAGAGACCAGCATTATGATGACCACTGAGAGTTTTACTATATACTGGAGTGCAAGGAAAAGGGTTAGCAAATATTCTATTACTTTCATTTTATTTTTTTTTAACTCCATCTGTCATTCATGATATACAGAGTAATCTGTGTTATCCTTTCTAAAAATGAAAACACTCTTTGCTTTTATGGAAGCACTTAGAAAAGGCCTAGACTAGAGATGTATCGAGGGAGAATAGTGGCTGTAAATATTAATAGGGTCAGACTGGCCCGGCAGGACACCGGGAAAAAACCCTGTGGGCCCCTGTTGGGCCAGACCCCCCTCTCTTATTTAAAAACTTTTTGCGACTGCGCTGCTCCTCGTATACATGCCAGTGCCGTCCTCGCATAAGTGGTCTCCGCATTGGGGCAGGGGTGGCCGAGGGGACCCCCCAGTCCGACCTTGACTATTAACCAATTCATTTAGGTCTTTACTTTCACACCATGCAAATATAGCTGATGAAGGGGCTCCCTAGAAAAGTCAGCTGGGATGAATCTCATGAAAGATGTCAAGGGATGGTGCTGTGTGTGCAGATTTCCAAACTTCTAGATGATGCTATTAAACAGCTATTACATCAGAGGTCAAACAACCATAATAACAAGAGGAGCTGCAAACTTGATATGATTCCCAGTGATGAGAATGACATGATACTGACATAATACTGAAGGTGAAATGAAAGTGAAATCCTCAGAATGTGAACATTTCACCTACTGATGGGTAACACGACCCAGACCAATCTCTAATCATGTCCATATCAACAGGAAGCTTTTTTTCTGATGAGAGCTCCCTCCATGTCTGCTTTAAGGCAATCATCTTCTGCAAAGTATAGCACAAAGGTACTGTACTTCCGCCCCTTAAAGAGATACTGACACCTGAAATTAAACTCTTTTTTTTTTTTTACATATATTATAATATTGGCTTTGAAAGCTACTTCTAATTTTGCCATAAAGTATTTGCATGATGCTTTTACATTACCCGTCTGATCCCCTGTGTTCCTGTATGAAGGGGCTGCCATATTTGTGCAGCAGGAGTCCGTTATCATTAGAAACTGTAACTAACAGACTGAGATGGGACAGTCAGGTTGGCAAAGCCAGAGTGTCAGAGCTTAGGAACTTCAACTAACAATTATATACAAAAACAAACCTCTCAGCAAAAAATTATCAACATGACCTATTGGTAACATTAAGGGGCAGATTTACTAAATTCACATGAAGGATTCGAATTTGGATCGAATTTTCAAAAAGATTAGAATTTTCGAATGTTTTTGAAGACCACTTTGACCAGTGAATTTTGAAAATTCAATTGAATCAAATGATTATAATAATTCGAATAAAAATCTATTTGAATATTCGACTATTCGACAGTACTTCCCCTTTAAATTTTTATTCAACTGCCTAGTTTGCCAGATCAAAGCTACCGAATTGGGTTTCATCATTTTTGATAGAATAAAAAAGAATGGTCAAAATCGTTCGAATTGATCGCTTCAAACGATTTTATTGATCAATCGAATATTTTCTATTCAATCGCTTGACCAATCGAATTCGAACGATTTTACTTCCCATAGTATTCCCATCTATTCCCATGGTCGAATTAGAGGGTTTTTTAACAGTCGAATTCGACCCTGTAAATCTGCCCCTTAATGTACATTTATATGTTAAAATTATTTTTTTTTGTGTCAGTATAACTTTAACTGCATTGAAGGAAACAGCTTGAGAAAATACTGTTTCTTTGCTGGTGAAGTAATTAAACATTTTGCCATACAGATGTCCTCTGTGATTTCTGCTTATATCTGTATGTATTACATTCAAAACCACAGCGATACAATGTAAGCCCTGTTGCTTTATGCATTAAAGGGTTCATTTCTTATTGTATTATGTATAATGTTCTTTTTAATTTGAACCCCCATTTTCCCCTTAGATATTTTATAATGAAGAGAGATTGTTAATAGCACCAACTACAGGTATTAGCATTTTTTTGCATGAAAACCCCCTACAACTGCATTAGTCTATCCCCTGACCTGTCGAACTGCTTGAAAGATTAAATGTCTGATTCTCTTCATAGCTAACATTGCTCTACAAGAGACATGTCTGTCACTATTTCTCACTTTTGGCCTTCTTAGATGCTTCAAAGCCTGGGGCGACCTCTCCAGCACTTCAGTGTTGTTTATTGATTTTTCACCCAGTGCTTAATAGTTTTCCCAGTCCCCCTGAATGGCTTTTGTAAGCAATAGGGTTTGTACATTTCACCGATCAATACCTTTTATATTTACAATAAAATTGAAACTGCTTCTGTTGGGGGTGCAAGGCAGCATTTGTCATTGTTCGACGAGGGAAAACTATGTCATTATCTGAATTAAAACATTTATTTCTGATTAAGAGTGTGTCCTATCTCATTAATTTTTCCCTTTCCAATAGAAAGGGAATAGAATAGTATTGATTTTTTTTTCACTTTTACACATCTCCACTGCTAGAAAGATAATTGAGAAGTTAGCCAGAATAAATTAAGTTTCAAGTCGAGTGGGCCAGCCAATACGTTCCAAATTCAAGGTGTTTTTATGAAGCTGGATTTTAATTTGTTGGCAAGCTGAAGCTCTGGGAGTTCTTCGGCTGAGTAAATTGGATTAAGAGTACAATCTCCTTTCAAGCATGTCTTAGTAAATGTCGAGGGGCTTGTTCCCCTTAGACAGCCACAGGGTCCTCTCTAGATTTACACTAAGACAGCTTCTAAATTGCCCTCTTTCAAACTCAGATGATCTCCAGGAAGTGAGGATTAGTGGACAAAAAAGCCTATTAACTTAACTTTCTTACTTGAATCCATTGTGTTTAAGAAACAACTTAGAGCTAATCTCTGCTTGAACTAGACCTTCCTGCTGTCCACATCAATTGATTTCACTTTATTAAAATAATGGGATTAAATGTAAGCATCAGTAAAAGGAACAAGTTCTGTTATGCTATATGGATTATAGTAGGGGTTTTTTCACTTTTTTTAAAGCTTTACCTTGTTTATCTATTTGCTTTCTAAATATACTTTTGCATTATTCTATCCACCCTAATCTGCCAATATGTATAAAAAACATTTAATTCAAACCAGAATAGTTCTTCGATTAAAATGATCAACTTTAGAATAAATATGTCCAGAAACATAAAATGAACATAACATTGGGTGACAGAAGGTGATATATATATAAGAGTAAATACGTTATTTATCCATAGCTTTTCTGGGGTATTTTATATGAGGTAGGAGAAAATAAAGTGGGACAGTAATGATGAAAATGGGTTACAGTACATACAGCTATCAATAGATATGATCTCTCAGCTTAAAAGATACTTTCAAATGAATTGCAATCCCTTAATTTTACCTGAAGAATTTACTCATTCGCAGCACAGCCACACACAAGGGGTGCCCTGTAGGTTGGTAATTACTACCTTTGAGTAACGGCTACTTAAAGCACTACATTCTATATGGTGCTATCTAAATATACATATAACTAGAACTATTTGCACATGTTTATTTTTACTATACTATACAATGTCAAAATTGCCTTAAAATTGTATAGTCATTAGGCACCCCAGGAACATCTTGGATCCTTATGTTGCTCTCTAACTTTTTTTTTTACATTTCAATGTGTCCCACATGTAAAAAAAATGGTTGGGGATCCCTGCTGTAGGTTATTGAGCTTGAGCAAATTTAGTGTCTGTTTTTTTTATTACATAACTAATATTTTAATTTAAAAAGTGATAAAGCCCCTTCAACACCTACTGGATTTAATTCATAAGTGAAATATCAACTACAGTACTGTATTATCACAGGGACAGGTTTTTTTCAAACAAATCATGTTTTTTTCTTGACCATGTCCCTATAATATTCAGGTAAAATCCTCCAAAACTGATTTCTATTTGAGCATTAATTATACAAACGTAAACCATTTCCATATCACATTCACACAGTCCCAAATAGCATTTTATCTGTAGACAATCAACAAAGCATCATTAGAAATTCTGAACAAGTGAAGAACTTAATTTCTTGTTGCATTTTAATGCTTGTTGAAACTACCAAAGTATGCAAAAGGTTGAATACATTCATCACCAACAATTCTGTTTTCCCACTTTACACCAATGAGAAATTACAAGATTATCAATGACCTTCCTTCCAATGAAGCAACATAATTATAGTCATTTATTATACAAGTGAGATGAATGGTTAAGATTTACATAGAATAAAAATATTATTTAAAACTCATATTGTTGGTGTGGGAAATGTAAGCGTCATTTATTTAAAAGCTCAAAATACATTGTTAACATTTTTTTTCTCTCAAATTATCCTCACGGACCATTAAAAATCTCCAATTAATTTGCATTAAGTGCATTTCTTGGTTTACCAACAAAACAAGGGGAATTTTTACGTTAAGCATTAAAGTAAAAAAGTTAAAATTGAGACTCATCACAGTGTATTTTTCTCATATAACAAAGACCATGCGTCAAAATTGAAAAATAATTCTGTCATATTGTTAAACAGATTGATCCAAAGGGAGAATCCTTATTTTAACTGTCTCTTTAACCAAACTTATTTTTTTTTATTTTTTTTATTTTCAGAAACAGCACGCTCTTGCCTTAGTTTGCTGTGTACTTAACATCATGTTTTTACTTGGGTATTTAAATAAAGTGTCTCCTTACAGAAGAGAAATTATCTTTTTTTTTTTTATAAATAAATGAATACAAATAAATAAGGGAAAAAATATCATCTGGTGCAAAAGCTATCGTTAAAGTGCCATGAATTCTTTTTTACAGCATAAAGAGCGCAGGTAGCTTAAGAAGACACACTATTTTGTTGTTCTTGGCTCCCGCTACATCTCTCAGTACTCTTTTGTATTCTATCCCTTGCCCTAGCTGTCATTATTCTGTTTTCATCGACAGAAGACTTATAGTTGGCAAAAACCTATCAGGTAAGCTGGACACCAGATAATTGAGGTGATGATCAGAGCTTGCAAAAGACAATTGATAGTGAAAGTGTCAAAGGCTTTACCTAACAAGATCTGTACCCTTTTGTATCTTTCATCCTTGTCTTGGGATGGACAGAATATGGAATAACAAGGATATCTGATGAGTATCAATAAATAGAATTGCAGGGCACAATGCTTCCTTACACAGTCATATGATGATTATATTTTTTGACACAGCTGCCACAGCTGAACTATAAAGAAATGTTCCTGGCCTTCAGCAGATTTGTACTATTCTAAAATATTGAGGATTGTTGAGTGCTGGCAAAATTCTCCTATTACTGAATATTTACATTATTGGGAAAAAGGTAAGTATTTTCTGTGAAGAATGTTACATTTTGTATTTATATTTATATTTTTTTTATTTATTTTGGATATTTTTGTCCAGTGGAATTTGCCAGAATCCTTAATCACAGTTATTTGCTTTGGGGTTTAGTGTTTTTTATGGGTCTTAGAGCTCAATGCCTAAACTGAGCTCTAACACCCAATTTAATAGAATGGTAATTACCTTAAGCAATTAATCATTTTGATCAATTGACATTGTCATCTGCCATGAGGAATATGACAATCGTTTAGGATTCCCCATTTAAAATTTTATTAAATCTGACCCTTTTTGCTGTATTCACATTGTGAGGCAGATTTATTTGTTTTCAAACTTGTGCAATTAAACAAAGCAGAAACTGAAGCTTAATTTTAAGAAATTGAGATCACCGGAATTTTCTTGAACTATGAAGAAACCCAACTCAGGCCTCTAAGATCTAGGTTCTGATTCATTGAAGAACTGTATAATTTGCTAAGCAGTGATAATATTTACCCCTCAATTGTTCAGATTCTTTCAAATTTATTGTAATTTCCTCTTAAGAACGAGTCATTAAAACAGAGAAAATAATATCTGATTACTTCCTCTTTGAATGTTATTTGTATCAATGAGGAAATGTTCAAATGGGTTAAAGTTATATAATTCATCCTTATTGAAAGAAAGAACAGTCTATTGGGCTCAATTAGGGGCAGATTTACTATTGGTCAAATTCGAGGATTAATTAACTCTCGAATTCGGCCATCAAATTTTGGTCTAATTTTATTAAATCCCTTCAAATTGGATATTCAAATTTGAAGGGATTTAATGAAATTCGATCGATCGAATGGGAAAAATTCGATTAACCGGTAAAATCATTCTAATCGAATGAACTAAAAAACTTTAAAAAATGCTATGGGAGCTTCCCATAGGGAAGTATAGCAATTAGGTAGGTTTAATCTGGCGAACTAGGGATTCGTTTTTTTTAAAGGGCAAGTACTTCAACCATCGAATGGTCGAATGATCGAATAGATTTTTACTCGAATCATTCAATTCGATTGAAGTTTTGAAATTCGATGGTCGAAGTGGCCACAAAAATTATTCGAAAATGCAAATTTCGAATCTTTTTGAAAAACCCCAGGTCAGGAGTATTCTGGATAACAGGTCCCATACCAGTAGTAAGTATCACATTTAAAATGTCTATATCAGCAATAAACAATATTTCTTAGTAAATTCATCAATATTTTTATTTTATATTAAATATTATTATCTTTAAGTGCCAGTGGTTTACCTGGTAAAAATGAGAAACTTCCTCCCTAAATTGAATTAGGACCTGAGTTATTTAAATTCTGTTTTGTTTTTTGTGCCATTTATTCAATTAGAGCTCAATTCCCAGATTAATCAAATATTCACAAGATATCCTCAAAGTTAAGAGTTAACTGTACTGTCGGACTGGGATGCCAGGGGCCCACCAGAAAACCTTAGACCAGGGGCCCACCAGAAAACCTTAGACCAGGGGCCCACCAGAGAACCTTAGACCAGGGGCCCAACTTTCCAAACTATTATTCCTCCTCTCCTCACTTAACATCTTTATTCTCCTATTCTTTGAGAGTTACTTACTATACTCTATTCTTCCATTATTTAGCCTCTTTTTCCACCTAAATAAAAAGGGAATGAACATGAAATAGGCCAAATTGTTAGAAGCAAGAGGCCCACTGACACCTGGGCCCACCGGGAGATTTCCCGGTAACCCTGTGGGCCAGTCCAACACTGAATCCACTATACAAACCAATAATGTAACAGCATTTCTCTTAAAATTATCAGCAATTCTAAAAACAGTTCACACACAATAACAATTTTAGCAATGTGGATTTTCTGATATATAACTATATATAATGTCACTTTCTCAGAGTTCCCCAACGATGTGCAACATGTCCGCGCTCTGTAAATACATGTTAATGATAATAATAATAATAGTAATAAATCCATTCCCCTTATACAGTACTGTGAAATATGTTGGTGCTCTAAAAATACATGTTAATAATAAATCCTTTAGTTTGAATTTTAATATAGCACTAAAGCACATAGCACTAAAGAACCCTCCTGTAAATATAAAACTTTACCTTTGTAAAAATCTTACTCCTGGCCAGGGTCTATAAGTTAAAATTTAAAAGGAGGAAGTTTTTCTTTCTCTCCAGCTGTGTGAAGTTTGGTATAGAGCCATCCAAACCTTGCGTCCTATGTCACCACGCCCAATATTACGACTGGCCTTGGGTAGAGCAAACTTCAATCCATTTTGTGCTTTCTCAAGAATCCAGAATCATTTTGTGCTTTCTCAAGATTCTGGATAGGTTTAAATACCCTCATCTCTTAACCCTTTACTTCTCATCAATTAAATGACTTCTCCCATCATGTTCAATTTACCCACAGTAAGTTATATGCCAGGAAACTTAATGTTCACAAATCATAATACAAATTAAACAATCCAAATAGTACTGCATATACCGTAATATAACCTATATACCTTAATAAAACATAATGTTTTTTTTTAATTTCCAGTCTAAGTACTAAATTGAACAATTACCATACTGTAAATTCACAAATCACTAATTTGTCTTTTTCACTAAATAGCTAAAGAATTTGCTTCACATTGTTTACAGATTATTAGCAAGTCAAAATAGTTTCCAATTAAAATAGTCCAGTGGTACCTACTGAAAAGTCGGTGGAATGCCCAACTTGAATTGCACTTACGTTTAACATCCTGATGACTTATCATCAATTATTTTTGAAGGAATCATTAGCCAACATTTAATAGTCAACTCTGTTTTATGACTTAGTTGGAACTTCCTTGTTTGGTCTCCTCTAACTATTGCTCACCATGATGCTACCGCAATCTTCTTCTCAGCAGTGCACATTTAAAGCCAGTTACATGCTAGCTCAGTGAAGCTCTCTTGTGTCTTCACTTTGTCTCTTTTCCTCAGGCATCTTTGCCCTTGGGAGAGAATCCATATAGATTAACAGAAAATAATGTGCTGGGGAGCTATGTGCTGCATTCCAGTTTCTTCAGTGGCACCGATATAGACTCAGCTAGTGTCATTTCTGCCAAACATATTGGTTTGCTATTCACAAAAAATTCTTTATCAAATGTTTATTATTGTCAGTCAAGGCAATATAACAGACTTGAGATAGCTGAGAAAAGGCTGCAGAAGGGGACTGATAAATGTAGAATATGTGGCACATCATTCACCTAAGGTGAAGTCAAGAAATCAATTATGAAATTTCAGCTTTTCTCCACTTTCAGGAAAATGAACAGAAGTTATTTCATGAATCAGCACTATTGAGACATTTTTGTTTTTGATCACTGTACAGGTTTTTTTTAAGTTCTTCAAACTGTGAGGTCAGGATATTGTAAAGAATTTTAGCAGAAGATGACTAAAATGGTACATCCCTATGACAGAGGAGATATGTTTAATAGCTCATAATATTCAGAGTTTATACAGACAGTCTGTTAAATTTCAGCATCAAAACGATTAGTAGAAATGGCTCACCAACAACATAGTTGCATTATGGGGGCCCCAATATTGATATATATGCATTCATCCAATGAAATAGTCTGGTTAATAATGATTCAAAAAGTTATTTAATTTGATTTAATTATTATTTCCAGTAGTCCTTTCAGTATAGATTTGACAAAGCTGGGGGTGATATCCTTTGGTCTATATATAGGCACTTTGCATCACTATAAAAAAGGGAGTCACTTGGAGCTATGTAGAAATAGGTGTAACACTGCTGCAGGTCTAGTCACCTACAGCAGACAATCAGTAGTATTTAATGGTATCCTCAAATTTTTTAACAAGGGGTGCTTTATTTATTATAACACACAAGTTTTAGTGAGTCATGTGACAAAAACAACACCACTAAGCTCCATTTGTAACTTATGACACCACTACGAGCCGTTTATAAGGATATTATGTTAATGATAGTCATGGCTTTTGTGTATTTCTGTTTTGTACTGTGAAATCTGCTTTACTGTATAAAGCATGTTTTCCATTTAATATTCAAATCACAGGGCAATTACAAATCCATGGAACGATCACTGTCGCACTGCTGACCACTTGCTTCACCATCAAAAAGCTAGAGATCAAAGCTGAATGTCTGTATAAACACTTAAAGGATATCTTGGTTTGCCTTCTTTATCCACATAAGTCAATAGGCCTCTTGTGCTGAGAATGAAAAGCAAATGACAGGATTACCAGATGATGCTCAGAGCTTTTCCCAAACGTTCTATCCTCCTGGGGCAGAGAAAGCCATCACAGACTAGAATCAATTTTGTAACAGTTGTCAATGTTAGCCTGGGAGGTAAGTTTTAATGAAATGTAATCTTTATGTGTCATTTCTCTTTTACAGTGTATCTGAATTCCATCTGACAGTTTACAATCTGAGACTCTTCACATGGTCACAGTTAGGTTAACTGCCTACTCTGGGTTTTATCTGACTCAAGTCTTTCATTATATTTCAAGTAATTGTTTCTCTGTTATAAAATATCCCTTCTTCAAAATTCTGCACATATTTCTCTTAATTATTAGGCTTCACATCAAGACACATGCAATAAATATTTATATACTGAATAATCCCAATATATGCAATAGTGTTCTCCAAATAAAAAATGACATTGTCTTCAACATCCTTCAAACTGAAAACTTTTCTATGAATGCAAACAGAGATATGCTAATAAAATCACCTGTTTTGTATAGAGTCCATTTTCTTTTAGTGCTTCAGAATAGGACTGCCTGCTAGTGGAGTATTGCAAAATAAAATTCCCCCTTAAACATGCGGTTTTCTGGTACTACTGTATGTGCAACCTTATGTGAACTATAACTCCATACAAGAATCTTATGTCTTGCCTAGAAATGACTAGGAGAGATTTTGAGGTCAAGGGAAAAAATATAATTGCAGAAAAAAGACATAAAAATATGTGTTCCACTTGTTTTTTTTCTTGGGGCACTACCTTATTTCAGAAAAAAATAAGACTGCATGCACACAAGCGAGAATCACATTGTTCCATTGATTCCATTCTATGTTCCATTCAATGAGGATGAAAATCTTGAATATTTTAATAAACCTGGAAAATCAATAAATACATTTGTTTGAGACAATTCCCATTGATTGCTAGAGAATCTCACCAGTTTTTACTTGCTGAGTTTTTTTCCAACAAATAGTATTGAAAAGTATTGTAGGCTTCCCTGTTTGAGGAGCCTGAAATCCAAACTCTTTTCGTTCATATAAACAGAGAAATCATAACTTTGTTTAAAATAGGTTACAAGCAAATGTTTTAGTTCTCATAACTGTTGTGGTCTTGAGAAATTGTACTAAAATTTGTTTTCACTATTTCACAGAAGCCCATATGGCAATGTACAAGGCTTCAGTAAGACAAGTAGGGATCTGAGTGACTACTGAACAGTTGCCTATTCAACAAGATTAAGGTCAGGTTTGCAATATTATTTTCACTGAATCACTATTTACTGTTTGCAAACATTGTTTTGATGAGGGAGCTCTTGCTAAAAAACTTCCCACTGAGAAAGACAACGGAATCCAAATGATGGCTCTTCCCATCCATCACTATAACTACTCTGTAATCTCTCATCTGCCTCATGTCTCCGCTCATCAGAGCACCCTCAGGCCATTTCATATCAAGCAGCCTGCTTGTGCCAGTCTCTTCTTCCTGAATTCGGACACACATTATATCCATCTTATTTTTCCAATAATCTGGAGCAGAACTAATGACCAGAGTGACATGGACAGTACAAAATAAGAAGCAAAAAAAAACATTCAGGTACAGGATCCATCATCTAGAAACCCATTATCCAGAAAGTTCTACCATAGACTCCATTTTATTCAAATAATTCAGATATTTTAAAATTCATTCTTTTTTCACTGTAATGCTAAAACAATATCATGTACTTGATCCAAACTAAGACATAATTCATCCGTATTGGTGGCAGAACAAGTCTATTGGGGTAATTGAATAGTCTTAAGGTATGAATATCCAAGTGATGAAAAATCCATTATCCAGAAAATCCCAGGTCCCGAGCATTCTGCATAAAAGGTCCCATACATGTACTACTTGCTTTAGGAACAGTTCTAAAAATGTAGACCATCCTTATAAGAAATTTTTGATACTCATATATTATCACATTATTATATATTATCACATTATGTGATATAATTGCAGAATATTATCAGTTATTTCAGAATAGCATATTAAAATTTCTGGAAATGTTATCCCATTAGACATTAGAATCATGCTTTCTACGTGTAAAGCCTGACAATACTAATGATGGGAATTATAGACCTTTAGCATGTTTTGACTGTGCACCCTTCCACATTTTTTTCAGTTTGAGTAGTATGATAATAAAAATAACAATTCCCCATTTAAGTTCATGAAAAAGAAATCACTGTAAAAATAAATCCAGTAGCAAACAGTTCTCTGATGGTCCATTGTATAATGTAGCCAAAGTTTTATAGTCCTTAGCTTCCAAAGTGTCACCTTAATGGTGCTATTGCCACAGCTTTGTCTCTAACTACTGGCACTGACTTAAAACTGCCTTTCACGGTTCATGATGTTCTCATCAGAAGCGGCTCCTGTCCATTTGTAAAAATGTATTCGTAGCTTGGGGAACAAACTGCTAAATAAATGTAATCTTTTAAGCTGTTCAATTAATCTGTTTGACATTTTGCTATTGACATAATCAGTGATACAAAATTGACTTCAGTAGATGATGAAAGATGGCTTTGACTAGGGCAGTGTCAAGGAAGTCTGCCATTCAGACACTACACACCCAGAGTAAACTCCATGCCAACCACAAGGTGCAACTGCACTCTGATGGGTAAGTGAAAGCAAGGTCAGCCTCACTCTGAACCTTTACCTCCAGGTGTTGAATTGAACGCTACTAAGAGTAACAACTCCACAACACTACTGGTATGACAAATAGGATTACACCAGCTTGAGGGAACAACCCACCTCAACCTGAATCACACTCTGCTAAACTTATTGCAGAACAGGAGGGTGGAATATGTGCTGTCAAAACATGAAACGGAGACAATACTCCCAGGACTTCCTCACTCTAACCATGTTCCCTTTCCCCATATGTCTAGCCTTAACCTGGTCAAAGCCCCTCTTTCTTAACACTTTGGCATTCAGGAATCATCATACAATAGGTCTGATTTACCAAACATTTTCACTGACCATTATACCTTCATATTTTAATACATTGTTGCTGAATTTTTAAAATACAGTATTTTGAATGCTGATCTGGAAGTTTTACCCTTGCTTTTTTGCCACTGTCTCTTGGCCTGGCTCACTAGAAGCTTTTGTACGGGGCCCTGTGATCTCTAATGGCAGCCCTGATGTGGTGTAAACAATGGCAGAATAATTGGCCACAAAGGCATACATTGGCATAATTTAGAGCTTCTGCTGGAACTTACCTACAAAGGTCTGAAGCAGTGTAAAATAATGATGGCAAATCTAGTGTTCGTATGGTGTAAAATAAAACACACCTTGACAAATTCACAATTTATTTCACACAGCTTTTTACACAATTTTACGTAGCAAATTACATGGCAAATTTATGTTTTACACAGCTTAATAAATAGGCCCCATAATGTAATGTTGCCCAGATAAATGAAACACAGATAAAACTGGTGTTTGCTTCAGAAACCTAACTATAGTTTCTATATATATAAGATGCTGTGTTCCCACAAGTGCAACTGATAAATGTCACTGGGACACAAGGCTAAACTGGAAGAGAAATAAACTTTGCAAGGGTTTTCCCTGCAGCTTTGCCTTGTGTGCGAAATCTCTTGCAATTACTATGTTTAGTATCATTGAGCACCAAGCTACACTCACCTTGTAGGAAGGTACGGGTGTGTGAGCATTCCTCTTTTTCCAGAAACCATGGGGGCAGCCATTCAAGTTGAAACAGAGCTAAAATACAGTAGGTTTAGTTCTTACAGAGACATATATACCCATTATATTCAACAGAATTTATCTGCTATGTAACCTTTTTCATATTGAATAGCTACTCAACAGCTTATTTTGCAAGATTTTGCATAGATTACACAATGCCTGGCGAACTGCGGCGAACACTAGCGAAGCCTACGCTGGCGAATTTTCGGATCTTAGTGAATCTGCCCCAATGTGTTGCCATTTTTGGTCAATTTATTCAGTACAAAGTTTTCCATGCATTTAATGGAAACTTTACTAACACAAAAGGCCATTTAAAGACTTTCCTGGCAATAAAGGTCTGTAAGGGGTAGATTAATAAAAAAATGAAGCGCATAGGCAGAACTTCCAAATTTTTTGGCAGTTCAAAAATATTTTGCTGAGAAAATGCCATCAAAAAGACACGGAATTCAAAGTAAAAATTCTTACCCATATTTAATTGTATATTTGAAAATTGTACATTAAAGTATACAAAGTTTCAGCCATATTGTATACTAAAGACGAGCAATGTAGAGATTTGGTCATTAAAGTGCTAAAACTACTGACATTAGAATGGTGACAGATCTCATTTAGAAAATGCCTCTAGAGAATGTCTGAACACAAAAAAGGTTTCGTTCCCCTGGACATTCATATTGACCAGAATGGTCACCCCTCCTCTGACCAGTGACCTTATTTGAAAAATCAAATCCATTGAAGAGCACAAGTTCAAAAGATTTTCAGCCTTCATGAGCCCTGTTTTCATAGTGAGAGTGCTGTAAATGACAACATTATAGGAGTATTAATTGAGATTCTACAAACAGTTTGCACCATAGATTTGCAAATCCAGTAAGCAGTGAATAATTTAAAAAGCTGACACAGTGTGTGCTGACATGCAGTTTTAAAGTTACAGAATTAATTATGGATGTAAAATATCTCCATTAAGTTTAAATGGGATGGAAAAATTATTATTCAGGCCCAGAAATATGTGAACATTTCGGTTTCGGGCAAGTAACCTTAACTAAATCTACCTGACCACCGCAGCCACAGTTGCTGTTATGCAAAAAATGAACCCAGTCATTGCACATACTGACAATATACTGTACATTAAAGGTACTTATGTGAACTTCCCTGTACTTGTGCTTAGTACTGGTGTGTCCATCCTGCTTTGTTCTGAATGGCACGTAGTACGCCTATTGATCCAGGAGAACTTGTAGGATTCCTGCTGCAGGCTGCATCAACACGTGCACCTAAAGAATCAAGCACAGATAGAGATTCATAAATTACACCACCATGACAATTTTCACAGCTACTACATCAGCAACCCCATTGTGGCAGAAAACCCACTGAATTGTAACTAATGCTAATATTTTAAAGGGAAACTGTCATGGGAAAACATGTTTTTTTTTTAAACGCATCAGTTAATAGTGCTGCTCCAGTAGACTTCTGCACTGAAATCCATTTCTCAAAAGAGCAAACAGATTTTTTTATATTCAGTTTTGAAATCTGGCATGCGGCTAGCCATTTGGTCAATTTCCCAGCTGCCCCTGGTCATGTGACTTGTGCCAGCACTTTAGAAGGGAACTGCTTTCTGGCAGGCTGTTGTTTTTCCTTCTCAATGTAACTGAATAGTACACAGTGGGACATGGGTTTTACTATTGAGTGTTGTTCTTAGATCTATCAGGCAGCTGTTATCTTGTGTTAGTGAGCCGTTATCTCATTACCTTCCCATTGTTCTGTTGTTAGGCTGCTGGGGAGAAAAAGGGAGGATTTGATATCAGTCCAACTTGCAGTACAGCAGTAAAGAGTGATTGAAGTTTATCAGAGCACAAGTCACATGACATGGGGCAGCAAAATTTCTAGCCCCATGTCAGATTTCAAAATGAAATATAAAAAAAGCTGTTTGTTCTTTTGAGAAATGGATTTCAGTGCAGAATTCTCCTGGAACAGCACTGTTAACTGATGCATTTTGAATTTTTTTTTTCCCATGACAGGGTCCCTTTAACAGCTTTTTCATGATAAGAAAGGTTTTGGTGTTTATATGTTGTTTATAGATGGCAATTTGGTTTATTTACGTCATTATTATAACTACAGTTAACACCATTTTCTTACAATTCTTTCATCCACATACTTTCATATTTATTAGTGAGAGCTTCCAAACTACGTTTGCAGTATGAAAATATAGTTTACTGTTAGTCTCTCGACACAGATATATTTATATCTAAACATAAACGTTCTTGCTGCACATGTTGCTGTAATATTTTTTTCTTAGTGCTATATATACAGTATATACTGCATTTATATATTGTGGAGAGAGAAGAGTACTGCATAATGATATACCTTTCTGTACCCATTGAAAATACATCTTTGTATATTAAAATTCTTATTTATACCCTAAAACCCCTTTCCTCTACTGTTTACATGGTGGTGATGGAGGAGGTAAAATAAGTTGTTGGGCCCTTGTAAGCCTCCTTCCCTCCAAACCCTGTGCAGTGATAATGGGTCTTCAACTCTACCCTGTGTTTAGCTGAATAACTAAGGTGTATATGAAAGCAGCATGGGGAAATGCTGCCCTCAATGTTGCCTTGTCTAACAGTTAGGATGTTGATGGTCCCCTGTCCCTGGTTTCCAAAGTTTATCCTAGTTTCCCCAGGTGTGGATGCTGCAGCTACTTCTGATCCATAAACTATGGTCGGATCAGGTGCAGTTTACAGGAAATCATGGCATTTATATAGACGCTTGTATAATCTTACTGAGAAACATTCTATGATTGCTGGAAAGATGATCAGTTAAGATACATTTCTACAGTCTCAATGCTTTCCTCCATATGTAATAAAAGGCACTACGTTTGCTAAGTAGTAACTCATAGCGACCAATAAGCTTTTAAACAGACGACCATCAAATGCTACCTGTCGATTGGTTGCTATGGGATTGGTTTCTATGCTCCTGGGCAAACTTTGTGACTTTTATTACATAACCCTACAATAGCTACAGCTGTTTTTTTTAATTACAGAACTAAGCTATTATCAGTGAAGAATGGAAGAATGACATCCTTTTCAATGCAACTTAAGGAATCTGAAGATTAGTTAATCACTTTTGTTTGGCCACTGGCCTGCAAGACCTTCTACAATAGAATCTGTAGTTTTTTTTTCTTTTTATAGTGATCATGAACGGTTCCTTGATATATATATAATCACATTATTTAGATACCTTGGAGCATTATTATTGTAACACAGTATTGATAACAGAAATAGACTTGAAAGTATCACTGCTTTGTTAGTCTTGCTGCTTTAATATGCATGTTCTCAACCCTACGCAGAAAACCACGAGTTAAATCATCCCAACATGCCTCATTCCCAATTTAGAAAACAGAAGTTCTCCCATAAATCAAAAGTTACAAACAGACTTTGTAATGTCATAACTCTTGTGACGGCTTTTCTGTTTGATTGATTCCTAAGACATACATTTTGTCTGATTACCATAATGTGCTCTTGTGGGACAATTCAAGCAGGGCACAAGAAAGAAGCAAGCAGGGAAGTAAATAACAAATGGTCTTGACTCCTCCTCATTGAGAGTGATTTCAGTCCAATGTTCCATCTTATCAAGGGGGAAAGAGAGTCCTAGGGTTTAGGCAATCAATTACAGATATGTGTAGAGGCAGACACAATCATTTCACTGATTGTCACCAGTCCTGAGCAGTGACACAGGGAAGTGATCCATCAGCCTATTTACAGTGACACCTAGAGAAAGATGGCAGACAGTTGTAGACAAACAGGCACCTGGACTGGGTGGCTCAAAGGCTTAAAAAATAGCCTCCCATTAAGTGCAAACCTATAAAAAAAAAGCAGTTTATCGAATTTTAGATTGTACTCCGTGAAGCTTCCAGAGAGGCAAGAATTAAGTTGTTGCATTTTAAATATTGGGAAACATATACCCGCCAAACAAATGTGCCCTTTACATCTAAATTACATATGCATGCACAAAGTTCATTTTGAATGATAGGTATATAGGGCAGATGCACTTTTAAAAATGTGACCCTTTCCCCCAAATACATTCACAGAAGAGCATCTTGTGATTAGCAAATTTACCACTAATTTCTAGGTATTAAAATATACCCCAGTACTTATTGTTTTTTGTGGTGTAGTTCCATCTTTTGTAGACTAAGAGGAGAGTGTGTATTTAATACTACACATCCTGTAACTTTAAATATAAATAATTAGCTCTTGTCTATAGTTTCTCTTCCTTAATTAACATTAATCATAAGATAATGTTCACATCATATAATGTATTGCAAATGAAATAATAATAATCACCTCATTTTTGCCACTGTTGCATTGCTAATAGATATCCATGCCAGAGAAAGTGAAATATACATGCAACTACCATTCCTTCCATTCATAACAGCATGAGGGCTAATTATCTGGTTAGCAAGAAGCAGATATACAATAATTTTGTTATTATCTACATTTATTTAAAAGACACATTCATCAAATAGAATTTATGGTGGAGATGGGCTGCATAATAAACATACTAAATACATAGATCTGTGGAACTAGCTATCCTACAAAATTACACAATCCCATAAGATCAATACTTCATGTAAGCGTCTGTTAAGAAATTGCTAACAATGTATTATATATGTAATTATATTTTCTATTTCTTATTTAATTATTGCATTGACAACTGTTCTATTAATGTATCGTTCTGCTGCATGCATATACAAAAACATACATTTAACTTCTCAAATTTGAATTGTGAATTATACAAACTTGATTAGAATTTTAATTTGAATTTGAGTTTGAATTTAAGAAAGTGCTGGCCCTTTAAAAATGCAAATTTGGCTATTCGCCACCTAAAACCTGTTGAGTTCCTATATAAGTCAATGGAAGAGGTCCAGGCATCAATTTGGACATGTTACTAGGCTTCCTGAAACTGGAGTTTTTTTTTCTGAAATTTGATTTGAACTTAATTTGTGTTTTCGAGTCAGTAAAATTTGTGCCAATTTTATGTATTCTATTTTTTTATTAAATATCCCCCAAATCAAATCTCGAGTATACTCAAATTTAATAGAATTAAAAAATGAATACAAAAGTCAACCTTTAATAAAGTGCCTCCCAAGATTTCTTAGAGACACTCCCTCCCATGTTTTAGATTTGGTCAAGATTTAGGGACAGTTACTCATTTCAACTTGGCTGCTAGCTTAAATGAATTGCTGCAGATCTTTATTTTGGAGCACAGTTACCTATGGCAGGTCCAATAAATACATTTAAAGCTTGCCCCTCTTGCAAATCTGCCTGTGTATAATTCAGACAGGCAGCCTATGCCACTAAAGCCAGATGCTGGACAGAATTACTATCTGCATGAGCAATCTGAAACTGCAAAATACTGTCATTGTAGGACTTGCACCCAACTTATACCTGTTTCTTTTTGCTCTGTACTACTTCTGTGCATGTCTCTGGTTCTCTGGCTGATCCGATCGTGTGCCCAAGGATTGGATCATAAAGTAGGGAAACGGGCTGTTGGATCACAGGACTTCATCAATAAACAGATGTGGCAGTGATAATATGGGATTTTTAGTCCCGTCTGATCGACATCTGGACCACTTTTGGGGATGCCCGTCGGAGGGCCCCATACACGGGCCAATAAGCTGTTGACTCTATCTGTCGGCAGCTTTTATCAGCCGTTTATCGCCACCTTCAGTTTGTATAGATTTACAACATAGATATGATATGTAATAATGAATAAGAACACAATAGGGTACCTGTGGGAAGGGCATTTGACCATCCTACCATCCAGGCAATAGGTGCATAGTTAAAGCAGAACTAAACCCTAAAAATTAATGTGATTAAAAATACTGTATTTTATATACTGAACTTATTGCACGAGACTAAAGTTTCATCTTTTTATCAGCAGCAATGATCCAGGAGTCACTTCATACTTGTCACAGACATCCCCAACTTGGAAAGTGTCTGCAAAACTCACATGTTCAGAGGGCTCTTAGAAGCTGTTGAGAAGCTAAGCTTAGGGGTTGTTGCAAATTATCAAGCAGAAAATTAGGTTGACCTGTAAATTGAGCTGATGCTACAAGGCTTATTATTGCATTCTGATGCTGATTGCAGTGGTTTCTGTACTGTCATGTAGTAATTTTGTGTATTAATTACTAATCAGCCTTATATTCTATGGGGCAGATTTACTAAGGGTCGAATTAGAGGGATAAAAAAACCCTCAAATTCGACCTTGGGAATACTGTAAAATCCTTTGAATTCGAATGGTACATTCGACTGGTACAGAAGCCCAAAACATATTGTACAACATTTCTATCCCAAATCTTTAATAGGTATAGGACAACACACATTTTCCTTGCCAAACAAGTTTTTTGCCTGCTTTTTGCCAGTCTTGTTGGAGGCAAGGAAAGTCATCTCTTTTGCAAAGGGTAAAACTGCAAATCAAGCCAGTAATACTTTATAGAAGCTTGAGGACATACAGCAACAGGACATTAAATATACATGCAACACAAATATTTCTTTATTTAACAAATCCATAGAAGATCCTTTAAAATGCTAAGTAAAATCAGGACCTATCAACCCTTAAAGAGCTACTTTACACTCCACTGAGCAGCTCTAACATGTATGTAGAGCTATTAGAATGCAACTAGTTACTTTAAATAAAAGTTGCAATATACATTCATAATAAATGATTTAGACAATGAATACACATTACTTCCAAATTGAACACAACCATTGATTCATTTGTCATATAAAATACAAGCTACCTTTCTAAAGTTTATTAGAAATGCCTAAAAACAAGTGAAGAGAAATAAAATGAAAAAAGGCTGCTATATAATGTCTTTTCCCCGTTTTTTTTAGAAAGTAAACTGCAATAGAATGTGAATAGACACCTATATCAGAGTCACAGCTGCAATGGTAAAATTATACTACAGGTCTATAAATCTTGACATGTTGAGAAGATTGCCTAAACCAGCAATACAATCTGTCCAAACCTCATTGTCTGCACGACCAGCCAGCCTCGTTTTAAGAAATGTATGTGGTTCTCAAACTAATTTTATCACCTTCATTTGTAAACTAGTCAATCAATCATAGCATCTTGTAAGTGTAATACAGAAGAGGGAGTGCATTTTCATGCATTTTCATACACCACAACCCAAAATTAATCTCCACTTGATCAGACTTCTTTTGCCCTCATCTCAATAGACCATCATTAAGGTCAACAATGTATATTAAAAAAACTGATACATGTGTTAAGCAATGGAGCTGTTACAGATATTCGCTAAATGAATGTACTGACACAGAGAGAAGGACGGCAATTGAAAGAAATTGTTATACAGTACATATCACTGGTATTCTGTTGTGCTAATAACAGTGTAGTTAGTTTCTCCTATGTCTTCTAATGAAAGGTAGGGCAATGAGGAATATGTCTTCTGGATAATAGTTGGAAGCATTGCATTATGGATAAAAAGATTATATTTATATGGCAAAATCTTTTAGGTATAAATTACAGGTACAATTGTTTCTGTTTGTTTTTGTCCTATTAATAACCTGTTTGAGGTTATTTCTGAGAATCATTTGTCTTGTATATCCATTACACTTCTAAATTATACATTTAATTATAGTAAATAATGGTGCAGCTTTTACATAGTGACAATGTAAACAGAAACCTTTATTGAATAAATTCTGCCAATTTCCATTAAATTTCTCCACGCTTTTGGCTTGAAGCAGCAGTGGTTTCTGTGGGGAGGGGGGTATTGTATGGGCACTGTCTGGAAAGTCTAGGGTGGAAGCTTTAGGGAGTGGCCCTCAGATGCATTAAAATGTACATATTTTTTCCAAATACCTCCCAGCTAAAGCCAATGGTTGAGTTAAGGGGTGTGGAGGTACATCAAAGTTTTGTAATTGGGATAGCAGTTCCTTTTATTCATGCACTGATCAAGGGGGTCCAGCACCTAGAGCAACACCCGAGTGAAATAAACTCCCGGGACTCAGCCTGAAGAGCAAAAAGTGTTTGCTCTCCTAAATAATTGGGAATATGACTGAAGTGAATAATGTCTGCATTAAAGGACAAAGAAAGGTGAATTTCCTGGGGGGTGCCAATGTTTTAAAATCAGCATAGTGACATGCAGTCATCTTACTTACCTTTCATGATTTAAGTTTTTTTTCTTCAGATTTTTTTTGTCCTCTAAAAAACTTGAGTGCCTGAGCTAAGCCTCCTTATTGCCACTCTTTCCATACTATAAAAGAAAATAGGGTTTATTTTGTTTGCCAGAATGAAAATAATTGTCACACTATGAAATAGACTGCAAAAGTTGAAAAACATTTCAAACTTACACAATACTTAATTATTCTTGTTTAATGCAGAAACCGTTTTTTTTATGATAGCAGTATCCTTTACAAATAAAACTGGACAGAACATCTAACATACCGAGACTGCTATTGCACCCCCAGATGGAGCACACATACGTGTGTAAGCTTTTCATTAACTGGTGAGGCCCCCTATTGTGAGATCTGTTCCTTTGTATACAGTATGAGGTGAATCTTCCCAGGAAAGTGTATAAAGAAGCTTTTATGGTGCCTGTGTCCCTCCCTTATAGATTGTGAGCAATATTGATAGGTAGTATATCCAGACCAATTTGTTCCTGTTTTGGGCTAAGTCTGAGCTGTATCAGTTATAGAAAGGAACCCTTCCTTATACCAAAAAGGATAATTTTGCAAGGAAGATTATTTCTCTTTCATACCGCTTGCAAAAAAAATATATGTTTGAGGATAATAAGGACCAGTTTTATTAGCACATGAATTTTGACTTGTGTGAAACTCGTTTACATTTGTTTTTAAAATATGAATATTGAATTATGAAGGTCAAACTCAGTGAATTTGATTATAAAAAGGTTTTATTCCAATTGTTATGAATTTGAGTCATGATTTTAAATTAACTTCCTTTTCTGCCACACACAAGAAGTCCCCCCTCAATCATTTTAGATGCACTTTTGAGCTATCACTTTATATTTGAATATAAAAGGGGCATATTGCTCCTGGTGCTGCTGCTTCTCCTCCAGCTGTCACTGCCTTTCCTGCCCAGCAATAATTGCTATGGCAAACAAAGGTGAGAGATTATAATTAATTGCCCAAGCCATTTTAACTCCAAACACTCTCTTTCAAACTAAAATGGTATCAAGTGAGAGGTTTTATTGATAACCCAGTGTTTCCCAGCATTCCATGCAGCCTTTAACCATTTCCTGAACCATAAGGATCATTTTTAAAATTTGAATATTCTAATTATTGTAGTCTCTCAGGGAACGAGTAGGTCAAAACATCAAAAATTCTATAGAAATTTGATTTTCAACTCACTTTCCCTTCCATTATTCTTTTCCATTAAATCCAGAACTTTTTGAATATTCAGTCTGTCACCACACAATGTTCATGAATCATTTTTCTATCCCCGTGAAAAAAGTGAGCAATAGAAACTTAAAGGTAGAAAAAACAATGAGTTTTGGTGCACATAGTAGCAGCAATTATCTTCAGTATAGTTTGAGGCACTGATGATATTGGTCTGCTACGTGTTTATTTATTGTCAAAGTCTTATACCAAAATATTGTGTATTTTAATTACTGACCTTTTTGTATTTGAAAACATTTGAAAACATTATCCTTTTGTGAATGTGACCTTAGAAGGGTGAAACCTTTTTGAAGAATGAAATCTTTTCAATCATGCTAAATGCTTTGCCCACTGACCATAGTGGTTTTTGAGTCTGCAGAACCCAGATGTCTAAAACTTCAATCAGTAGTGTAACACATTTCCTTGAATAGCATCTTTATTTTGGCAACCTATCATGCAAATGTATTCTTTGACCCAGATAAGGGTATTTACAGCTCTTTCAAACTCAAACTTTGACTCCTTTGGAGTTTTCAGCTTCTGCATTTGTGCAGGGTTTACAAAGATTACAATTTTGAGAAAATGGGTTAATAAAGGAACCAGCCTCCTCCATGAAAAATACAAATGTTGTGCTCCTTAAAGGAAAACTATAACCCCCAAACAATGTAGGTCTCTATAAAAATATAGGTTTTATGTGTAAAACCCTGCTTCATGTAAATAAACAATTTTCATAATAATATACTTTTTAAGTAATATATGCCATTGGGTAATCATAAATAGAAAATTGCCATTTTAAAAAATAAGGCCAGCCTCCTGGGATCATAGGATTCACTGTGCACACAAACATACCAAACAAACTATAAAGTTAGGTCACATGAGCCAATTAACAGACAGAGTTGAGTCTTTTGCTTCCACACTTCTTCCTGTTACAGTTACAGTTGAAATATTTCTGGTCAGGTGATCTCTGAGGCAGCACACAGACCATAATGAAATGGTGGTTCAAGGCAAGAGATGTGAAAGGGCAAAATTGACTTAAATATATATACAAGTTTGGTAAGAGTATTTAATATGACAATTTGATATAAACTATAATTGCTTTAGAGTTCATTTTGGGGGTATAGTTTTCTTTTAACCTGCAGTCATTTAGCTACTGCTAAACCCAGCTTCCAAAATGTCTTAGCCAAGAAGCTGTCTGATGCTAAGGCCTAGAACATACTGTACCCTCTATCTTAAATGATCCCTTTGCTGGCTTTCATCCATATTTAAACCCTTTTAAAATATCCACCAAGTATAAAGGTTGTTGTATACAGGTTATTTTTACAGTGCCTTTATATTTAACCCTGTGCTCGCATTAGACTTTTATTCTGGTTATCATCCATATTTAAACCCTTTAAAATATCCACCAAATATAAAGATTGCTGAATGTTATTCCACAGTACCTAATAATTAAGTCAATTTAAATCAATCTCCCAATTAAACCGAACTTTGCCAATACCAAAGATTTGGAGCAATCTAAATTTATATTAAAAAAATAATTTAATTTTTAATATACATAGGGTTAAGAGAGAGAGATGCTGTGCATTATTCCCTAAATAATACTATGCAGCCATTATGATCCTTTCCCAAAACAATGAATATCTTTATTGTGAAGAATTAACAATTAACCCAGAAACCAGCATCTCGGCTCATTTGGTGGGGCATTAGAGAAGCTGCATGGACAGGGCTGTTGAGCACTGAATGAGTTACTCCATGAAAAACAGCATGAAGGATTCCAGAAGATTAAGATTAAGCCCTGCAGAAGAGAATGTTCTAACTAGAAATTGGTTTAATTAATAGCACATTTTACATAATGATTACAGTGTAATTGCACTGACTAGCAGAGTGCCATTAAATATATCCATGCTCCTTTACAACACCCTAAGGCTAAAAATAATGAGTTACATTGGAAATCACTATGCAACAGGTTCATAAATAACATTTAAGCCTATACAAGGTGAATACTTATAAATAATAAATATTTGCCTTTTGTAATTGAAGAAAAAATGACAGCCTTCTTTTTATACAGCCCTGTAGACTGTCACGGTATAATGCTGAAAAGAGTTTCCCTTTGATTCAACTAGAAAGGGATGAATAATTTATTCAGATGCTAATATTCCACAATGTCTGACTTTGAGGAACAAATATTCATGCATTAAGAATAAATGGCAAGATGCCTATCCAGTTTCAATACCTGCAGTATCTCTTGCTTGTGTCTAGTTAATCAGGTAATTGTATTAGCCAGCAAAAGCAACCCTCCTCATGCTTTGACTGAAATCAGATATATATATATATACAGAATTCCAAGTTTAAGCAGCGCACACTGGATTTAAAAAACTCTTTATTATCAAAAAACTTTAAAACATGTACATTGACATTTGTTATCAAGGATCTTGATAACAGTCATAGACCAGGACCGAAACGTAAAATGTTTTAAAGTTTTTTGATAATAAAGAGATTTTTATAAATCTGGTGTGCGCTGCAGTACCCGTTTTTGACTGATATAATGGGTGTGCGATAGATCACATTCTGGAGATATATATATATGTATATAAGTATATATACTGTATATTCACTATATATTTTGTGTGCTATCTGTGTGATTTATTGGACATTTACATTTAACCTGTCCTGCAGAAATATAATTCTTGTGCTGGATTTAGATGTGCACATCTCTGCTGCTTTGTTTGGGTGGGCGAACAGGAAGGCCACTGAAGCCAACATGGGGGGGCACAAAATGGAAACCAGGGGTAGATTTACTAAAGGATGAAGTGGCCGTCGCTAGCAAAAATTCCCAGAAATACCATCAGCAAGGACATCACCAGTTTACTAACTGGTGTAGAGAACAATTCACTAGTGAAAGAGTACATCTCTGAAGAACGCAAATTAATTAAAGTGCGAATTTTACATAACATTACCTCTTTAACCAGAGTTTCAGTTGCCAGATTAGACCTGGCAAACTAATAAGATGAGGCTACATCCTCCTCAATCTGATGTCACTGACATCATATCCTGTATGCCGAAAAGTCGTAAAAATCATTTTAAAAAAAGCTGGAATTTTTTTCATATTTTAAAGCGGTTTCTAACCATTTGAGCGGCATTCCACATTTGTTTTAGAGTGGGCTCATGTCTAGGGCTTTAAAGGATCTCTTTTGTCTTTATTTTGTTTCCTTGGAACTTCAAGCATTTCTATCAGCATCTATATTAAAGACATATATAAGACCTATTCAAATTGACCTAAGCGTAAATGTACTAATGAAGTTTCTCTAGGCAGAAATGAACACTGGTGAAAGTTTGCTATGAAATGCTCACGCTGATGAATTAACACTAGCAAAACTTTGTCAGCATTCGGCTGCAAAGACGCAACTTTGCATTTTAATGAATTGGGGTAGTGGTAGTGAATTTTCTCCTGACAAAGTAGTGTGAAGTGTGGCAATGCGTTTAATGAATTTACCCCCAGGAGACTTATGCATGTTGTTACAGATCCCAGTAACAGCAGCAACTAGAAATCTAGGAAAATGTCAATTTCCAAAAAAAAATTGGTTTTAGCATCTTTCACATTTTCCTTGCAAGAGGCAAAATATATCCCCAAATGCTTTGCAGTGCTCCCACAGCCAACCCTTTCTTTAACTCCAGAATTTTATACCTTGCTACACTGATGTTAATATCAGTGATCATATCTCTTATGATAGTATTATCTCTTTTAATATATTTATAAACTATAACCCCAAAACGTCACAGAGGTCTTTGAACTTGATCTGGCTCTACATTAGCAGGAACAGCAGCAAAATGCAGCTCTGCTAGGAACCCTTATATAAATATATTATATAAAAATATAAAATAAAAGTAAAAATTAACTAAGAAATTGATATTGAAGAATATGATCACATTCAATCAAATAGCTTTATTTGTTTGCATGTTAAGCATGTCATGAGTAGCCCTCACTGATTTTAATTATACTTTTATTAACCCTATTTGAGAGACACACTTAAAAATATAAATTGTGTAACACTGATTTATTTTAACTATATTTAAACTAGTGTGAATTTTCTTAAAGATATCAGGGGTGGAACTACAGAGGAAGCAGAACCTGTGGCTACGGGGGGGGGGGGGTTAGGAAGTATAGGGGCCCCATGAAGCCCTAATTCAGATACAATTTCAATAAATATTGGAAAAACAAGTCAATCTCTAGATATTTTGGGGGCCTGAAAAATTATTTGCTGTGGGGCCCAGTAATTTCTAGTTAAACCACTGAAAGACATAGGTTTTTTTTCCTCTCTATAGACAGACCTATTTGCGTATTCTCAGTGTTGCAGGGCAATAATGCCATTAGCAGTTTCATATCTTTATTTCAGCCCCCATATGGCAGTAATATTAGCTCCTCGGGATCTCAGCTTAACCATGACTAAGCAGGTTGATACATGTCATGCATCTTAGCAAACGTGCATATTTTCAAATGTAATTCACTTCTGTTCTGCACCTCTGTGCAGCGGCGAATGAAAACATTTAAAATTTCTTCCACTGCCTGCCTTTAAATGCATTTTAAAAAAAGCTGTGCTGTCACTAGATTACATTCCTGTACAATGATAATAGCCCCAAAAACTAAGAGGCCTTGTCAGAAATTGCACTTGTCACAGTTTGATGCAAATGATTTTACTTGGTGTTCATCTGAAGCAGTATCATCTCATAATCTGGATATACATCACGGCTTGACATGTAAATTTCCTGCTACTCAGCTTTCATTTCCAGAGGCAGCAATCAAATGAAAACCATTCAACCACACCAAAATGTATAAATAATTTTCATTTAAACATATTAACAGTCAAAATATGAAAATTTATCATACAATACTGCACCTTTTTAAGAAACAATAAAGACTTTACTTTTTAAACATATTTCTGCTAAGTAAAGTATCAGAACAGAGTTAAAAATACCCCTTGTTTTGCAGGTTTCTCCTGTGGTAAACTGTTGACATGACCTTAAGTATTCTGGTTCAATAACAAATTAAAAAGGTGTCAATGATGCTCAATATGTAGCTCTTGAAAAAATCAGATTTGGCATCCTGCTCATTTGATTTTCCACTTGGTATTATTTGTGAAACAAGAAAAATATTGAGTTGTTGTCTTCCTCGATTGCAAACAAGGAATGCTGAAAAATGGAAACTTCTGTGTAAGGTACCTTACCTGCCTGGGCATGCATGTCCTTACTAAAGGGTGCCCATGTGTCCATAATAATGTGTTGTTATGTACATGCTCAAATCACCCTATAATATATTGCTGCACCAGCATCAAGGCATCTCTAAACATCTATGTGTGCATACTGATGCATGCACCAGTGCTTCTGCATGTTCTGCATGCGCACCTTGATGCAGTTCCAGAAATGCATTTTTTATGGGTTATTGTGCCATTTTACTGTGCTTGTTTCAAGAAGCCTACTGTTTATATTCTGCTGTTCTCCTTGTGGTGACCCAGTCTTCCAGTTACTCATTTGTCTGCTTCTAACATGACTGCCTTCTGTCCGACTGTGCTGAACATTGCTGTCTGTCCAGTCCTCCTGGTATACAGTCACACTTTCTCCCCACTACATTGACTCCCTGTTGCTTACCCCAGTGGCAGTGCAAGATATTTGCTTGTAGTAGGGTAAAAAATGTTAGCTGTTTAAAGGGGTTTTTCACCTTCAAGTTAACTTTTAGTATATTGTAGAAGGGCCATTTCTAAGAAACTTTTCAATTGGTCTTCATTATTTATTTTTCATAGTTTTTTAATGATTTGCAATTTTCTTCTGTTTCTTTGAAGTTTTCTGTAAGACTACAAATGTATCGTTATTGCCACTTTTTATTACTTATCATTTTATTCAGTCCCTCTCCTATTCATATTCCAGTCTCTTATTCAAATCAACGCAGGGTTGCTAGGTTAATTTGTACCCTAGAAACCAAATTGCTGATGCTGCAAACTAGAGAGCTGCTGAATAAAAAGCTAAATAACTATAAAACCCCAAACAATAAAAAATTAAAACCAATTGCAAATTGCCCAGTCAGGACACTAAAAGGGGTGTCTGTGAGAGTGAGCCCCCCTGAAAGTGTGCAGTCCAGTAAAGCTGAAGGACTGGGGAACAGAGCCCCATTGACAGGGCCGGAACTAGGGGTAGGCAGAAGAGGCACGTGCCTAGGGCGCAATCAAGGGGGGGCACCAAGCACGTACCTAGTTTTTTTGCCTACCCCTGGTCTGGACCCCGGCGCTCTCTTCCCTTTACGAAATGGACACGCACGCATGCTCAACTTCTTTGGCTGTGGTATAGAGACATGGCTGAAATTGGGACTCACAGCCAGATCCCTTTAGGACCCTCTTATATTTGGTACTAAAATATTTTCCATAAACAAATACTGAATCTTCTTATCACTCAGTGTCCCACTGGGTCATATAACTCTTAGCACCCCCCCCCAGAGCAGTTGCATGATGTGCCTGGTAACCTGCCTCTCCAAACCGGCTGGCCTCTTCCTGCTCTTCCTATTATTCCTGTGATAAAAATAAAACAGATAGAAGTTATCTTCCTAGATGCCAACAAAGATTGTGTATCCATGACAGAAAATATTACCTGGATTTATTTATTTTTAATCTCTGTCAGGCTGTGGAATATCTAGCTCTGACAAAGAAAACATAAATACAGGTATAGACTAATTTTATCCTTATGTTAAAAACTATTTATGTCCTCATAATAACAAAATATATCCGAAATAACTCTTTTAATGTTAATTTCTTTGTGCAATGAGCTTGCTATAATGGAGGTTACCTTTGGCAATCGGATCAGTGAGCTTTGCGACCAATAACCTGCCCTGTAGTATATAAATAACAATTCCACATGTATGCACATATTCAAATGATGATAAAAGCAAAAGCTTCAGCAAAGGGCTAAACCATTGAAACTAGTAGAAGGTGTAACTATAAATACTTTTTTAAATAAATTCATGTAAATTACATTATTTATTGCTACATCCATTAACATAACCCTGCCACTACAGTTGATTTTAGTTTATTTCATGTACATTGACATAGATGTTGCCATTCCAGCAGAAGTAGAAGCACAACTCCCTGTAACCACTGTGGTAGGAGTTCTATTTCTATAAAAGCAGAAGCACTGCAGCTTGTTATCCCTGTGCTACTGTCATACAGTTTATTATAGAACAAAACCCTTATTAATATTTATGGAAAGATTTATCTTTGATATCTGTGCCATTATCACATAAAATATGATAAGATGTACATTCCATGTGAGTTCACCTTCCTTCAAGGTCACTTATCCATTCCCTGGTACAACAGTCTTTAGGTGAAAATGATGTTGTGTTGTTTCATTTAGAAATACCAATTAGAGGAAAAAAAAAACATTTGCATTAATAATGTGATTTGCCAAGCAAAGAAAAAAAATATTTTATTTAATGTATATCTCGGAAACCAGGAAATGCAATAACCTGATTATAGCTAGCTCAGGCATTTTGAAATAAAACTTTGCAGTACTAATGTTTTTGTAACTGCTTTCATATTGTAATGATATTTTTCCAAGCATTGGTTTTATTTGATATTAAATACCTTTTTGGGAAAGTCCAGTGAGCTGACTCTAATAAAATCATGCTGTTGAAAAAAGGTTTAAGTGGAATGCTCAGAATAAATTGCAAAACTGCATGCAAGAATACCAGTAAGTGCCTCTATAAAAACCTGGAAAATTAATATTTTTTCCAGTGCCTTTTAAAGACATAGCATCAGTTCAGCCAGATTCCTATATATACAGTATCCCTAACAACAATATGTCTAGTTCCTCTTATCTTTCTTGACTAAAATATCACAAGATTTTCTATTTTTTTGCCTTCAGTTCTTCCCAATACATAAACTTAGGTAGTAAAAATGTCCATCTAGCATTTGTTCCAGTATGTAAGATGCCAAACACTATCTAAAACTGAAGAGTTAAGTAGCCTGGTCTTTTATCAGCTGCTTGCAGAGCATACAAGCCATTTCATTAAACTATTTAATACATATAATGGTGAAAGGACTAGATGGGGACTTTTGGGGGTCTCTTGATATCAATGGATTCCTTGTATATTCTATAACAACCTGTCATTGCTGTGTTTATGGTATGGTATGATATATATATATATATATATATATATCTTCAAAGGTTTTCCAAAGGAAATTGTTGCTATGCGCACCTCAAAGGGGGACAGAAAAAACAAAAATATAGTGTAGTATTTTCAAAAAAAGATAATTCACCCAGTGATGAGATTATGGCCAGTAATGGTGTATTAATCATATACCCACATTGGTTGACACCAACAAAATGAAGTGCACATGTGACACACTAATTTTAAGGAGATTGTAATGAACACCCACACGATCGTAGGTCTGTATCCAGTTATACTCACAGACGTTTTAGAAATCGTTCAACTTTAAAATAAGATCCCAAACATTCTTCTACTTTTCCGATCTGAACAGATAAAACATGGCATGTGCGGAAACTTTCTAAAAGGTAATTTAATAAATAGTAATGCACTTACAAGAAGTTGCTTTAAAAATCGCCTTAAAACATAAAAACGTCCTTTTAGGTTCAGGTCCCTCTGTGCGGCTCAGCGTATACCCCCACCTCCAGGATCGTGGTATCCGGGTCCGAATTTCGGGGTCGCGGTGCCAAACACAAGGCGCGTGTACCTGCTGCCCGCTGACGTAGTACTCCTTGTGACGCGTTTCGCCTCAAAAAAAATGTGTTGTGAAAATACACCTGAGGTTTCAGTCATACCAGTAACATAAAATTATGGTGTTTAAAATTGTGTATTGGTGGACACAACAATACCTTTTTTGCTATAATTTATACAGGAGCAGAGGCCAGCTCCACGTTGTAGGTCCATCATTAGCACATAAAGTCAGATGATCTCAATGGTGCCCAATGAATAGGACAACCATTTGTGAGTTTTAACCTTGAAATCAAGCAAGTTGCAGTTAAAACTCAGTCCGTGTCCCTGTGTATGTTACTGTTCCTGGGCAAAGGTACTTCCTTTTATTACATATGTGGAAAAGGTCTTAATGTCCTTAATATACTTATAATCTACAGTCTGGTCTTTTCCCAATGTCATTTGACATTGGTGTGTCCGAATGGGACACCTGCGACCATAATGGACGCTGACCCCTCCGACCCCCCTCCCGATATTTCACTGTAGATTATAATGCATAATGTACCCCCTACTGAAATTTATAAATATATCAGAAGTGATCTTGGTGTTATGTGACCTGTATAAAAGCACTTGGCCTGTGGCCTCGTGCTTTTATTTGGTCACATAACTGCTCGGTGACTCGGTGATTCGGTGATATCTCTATAAATTACAGAAGGGGGTACATTATCCACTTTATAATACACAAAAGCCATGAATATCTTGTAAATGATATCTTATAAATGGTGACTAGTGATGTAATCAGTTATAAACGATGAGTAGTGATGTCATTTTTGTCATGACTCACTAAAATTTATGTATTATAAATAAAGTATCCCTTGTTTGAAAATATGATTATATTAGAAGTAACCCCGGAGTTCCATGACCTGTATAAAAGCACTAGGGATGGCGCGAACCGCCGCAAAAAAGTTCGCGGACGCGTTCGCGAACTTGCGACAAACGCGCGAACAGTTCGCGACCGTCGCGAACCCCATAGACTTCAATGGGAAGGCGAACTTTAAAAGCTAAAAAAGACATTTCTGGCCAGAAAAATGATTTTAAAGTTGTTTAAAGGGTGCAACGACCTGGACAGTGGCATGCCAGAGGGGGATAAAGGGAAAAGAAAAATCCATTATTTTCTTATGTCAAAAGTGTTACAAAGTATCTTACCTGCACCTGTTAGCTGTTCTGGACGCTGTTCTGGACTCTCTGCCAAAAGCCAAGTTCAAATCTTTGCTTCTTTTTCTGGCTGTTCAGTGAGGGTCTTTCCAGTGAAAGAGGGTCCTCCAAAAAAAGGGTCTTTCCAGTACAAATGAGGGACAGAGGGTTGAGCTCGCAAAAGAGGGACAGTTGGGACTCGGGAGGTATGCACATTTTTTTTTTTTTTAGTCCAGGGGGTGTGTGGGGGTGGTCCAGGGAGATCTTCCTGATTGGCTGCCATGTATCTGCTGGTCTGGGGTGAGAGGGCAAAAAAATGCGGCAAAAAAAAAAGCGACAAATTGACGCGAACCCAAAATGCGAACGTCGCGCGACGTTCGCGAACTTCCGGCGAGCGCGAACAGCGGATGTTCGCGCAAACAAGTTCGCCGGCGAACTGTTCGCGCCATCCCTAAAAAGCACTCGGCCTTCGGCCTTGAGTTTCATATGGGCATGGAACTTCCCAGTAAATGCCAATATCCATATATTTAATAGGGTGTACTTTATTCACTATATAATGGGGAGCGCAGACGATTTAGCTCTCTCTCTCTCTCTCTCTCTCTCTACACAGTATGAATGTATACAGTATATATATATATAGACACACAGTACAGTTACACAAAATGCAGACCACATCTCCACCATAGGCACAACAAAAAAGTAATCACCAATTCTAATAATCCAGAGAAAATAGTTATTTATTAAGATGTTTTAGTGTCAGAACTGTATTATTACAGAGTCATGAAAAAGCATAAGGCTAGGGAAAATATCCATCTAGCACAGAGAAAAGCAGTCCCTTGCTACTGTGGAATATATCCCTATTAGGAGATCCATTGCCTTCAATTCAGGTCACTAGTAATTCATCTACCAAAACCTCTTATTTTGTAACTTACATTTTTCTGAATTTACTTGAATATTTTTTATGATTGCCCTTTTCTGCCCCCAACTCAAAATTTAGGAGTTTCGCATACATCCTATCGTTACTACACACATTGTGCTGTTGCTTGAAATTCACACATTCCTACTGTCTGATTTTACATCTGAATTATTTTTTTAGATCCTTGAAATTCTCACTAGATTGTTCAGTTGGCAGTTTATTGCAAATTAATTTGCTAAAGACCACAAAGTAATTTAATTATCAAAATGTTGCACCAATTACTGGTGTTACAAAGAAGGCGAATAATGTAACAACAGAAATGATACGATTTATACATATGTACACAAATGTAGCCTCTGTATTTCTACATTTAACCTGCAATACAGCAGAGCCCATAGATTATGGTGCAAGGTGACTTTCCTCTAAATAATAATAAGGCAATATGGAAGATGTCAGTATTTAGATCAATCCGAAATCTACAAATACATTTTTTATGTACTAATTTAAAGGGGTTGTTCACCTCTGAGTTAACTTTTAGTATAATGTAGAGAGTGATATTCTAAGATAATTTGCAATTGGTTTTCATTTTTTATTTTTTGTGGTTTTTTTAGTTATTTAGCTTTTTATTCAGCAACTCTCTAGTTTGCAGTGTCTATGGTACAAATTATCTTAGCAACCCTGCATTGATTTGAATAAGAGACTGGAATATGAATAGGAGAGGGACTGAATAGAATGATAAGTAATAAAAAGTGACAATAACAATACATTTGTAGCCTTACAGAACATTTGTTTTAAGATGGTGTCAATGAACCTCATTTGAAAGCTGCAAAAAAAACAGAAGAAAATTGCAAATCATTAAAAAACTATGAAAAATAAATAATGAAGACCAATTGAAAAGTTTCTTAGAATTGGCCCTTCTACAATATACTAAAAGTTAACTTGAAGGTGAACCACCCCTTTAAAATTGCTTTTGGAAATAAGTAATCTTGTAGAATATTTCATGTCTACTACAGGTACAACATACACAACTGTATCTGCACCTGTCTACATGGAAAGTAAATGGAAACAAATATTATTCTCATTTGTGGTGGTTTGAATGTCCAGGCAAAATAGGGGAAAAATATAATATTTACAGTGAATGTAAATAGATATAGCATTGTGAAAAAGTGTGCCTCCTAATATTAATATTGGTTACTAAAATTGATTATATATTTGCTATCAATTAAACATTCAGGACTTGGGTTCAGTGCCATATGGTAGGTCTTACTGTACATGCTAAGTTCTAAGGTGTGCGTTACATTATCTGATATTTCAGTTTATTGACTTTTGGCTTGTTACTGACTGATCTGAACTTCAACTACAAAATGGTTTCCCTTCTGATACCACATTCTTGGATTTTTGCCTGATCTGTCTATTTCTTAATGCTATATTCCTCTAAAATTCTTATTTTCTGTCCCTCTTAACCTTTTGATCCACTCAACTGTGCATTTGTCCCACATAAAGACCCAAAGTTTGCCCTGGTGCAGTAACACATAGCAACCAATAAAATCCTTTTAAACAAGTGAGTAGTAAATGCTACCTGCTGATTACTATAAGTGACTAAACCTGTGGCAAATTCCTGGATTTTGAATTCTTTGGCAAATCAGGTGCACTGCCAAATACAGCCTCCTACATAGGGGCTACCAAATACCCAATCACAGCACTTATTTTGCTTGTGTTGCTCCCCAAATATTTTATATTTAGAGTGTGGCTCAGGGGTAAATACAAAATGTCACAAATTATCAATCAGAAAATTAGGTTGGCATGTAATATAAGCTGATGCTACAAGCAGGGGCTCTTCAGGGGCTGCTGCCGCCCCCCCCCCTCCCCGCTCCGCGCTTCTAACGTCGGAGAGGGTGGCGGAGGGGCCGCATCGCTAGTGCAGCGAGTGTTATTGCGCTCGCTGCACTAGAAGAGCCGAATTTCCATTTTAAAAACCGGAAATTCGTCTCTAAAAGTTACCAGAGGCGTCTATTTGACGCCCCTGGTAACAGGCCGCTCCGTGCCGCCTGAGGCAAGGGTCTCACCTTGCCTCATGGCCGGAGCGGCCCTGGCTACAAGGCTGATTATTGAATTTTGATGTTTGTGTTGCAATTTAGTGTTGCCTTATATTGTGACATTTAAATTCTATGTGTCATTTATATTTTGAGTCAGTCCCTAAGCTCAGTAAGTGACAGCAGCACAGAGCATGTGAATCAGTGAATCAGCAGAAAAGAAGATGGGGAGCTACTGGTGCATCTTTGGGACCACAGATCTTTACTGCTAAAGGGTTGTGGTTGCCTTGGGCTGGTACAGATGCCCAAAACACAATGTACAACATTTCTAGCCTCCTTCTTTAGTTAAACCTTAGTTAAGTTGCTTCCTTATATGTTTTCTATTTTCTAGTGCATTGCATTAAATAATAAACTAAATAAATAGTTTTCAACTGGTTCACATACGCACACAAGTATATAGTATAATTTAAATGTAGGAATACATGCTCATTAATTTCTGCTGTGCAACCAATGCATTATTAACAATGCAATCAGGCAATGTTGTATTATCAATTGTGGTTGGGTGCTGAATGCAAAAAAAAGAAATATGGAAGGTGTTGTTGCTAAAATCTAGTCAA
>CM044438.1:66054854-66197581 GCA_024363595.1 Xenopus borealis
ACTATTGTATCTCCAGTGCTCCCGAACCAATGCGGGTGCCATTGGGCAGCATGGTGCCCCCCTAAAATTATGCTGCCCTAGGCCTGGTCTTTGTGGCCTTTCCACAAATCTGGGTCTGATCCCATACCTGTAATACATTATTCCCTAAATATTCTTCAGTTAGCTGTTAGTAGTGTCACGTGGTCTAGTTATCCAGTTAAGTAAAAAAAAGTAGCTGCAGCACCCAAACAAATAACTATTATTTGTAGCAAGTCAAGACTGTAACAGTGTGCTTATTTACAGTATAAATGAGAAGTAAGTGACAGGTCAACAGAACCACCATACTCACATTTTGTTTTTCAGTATCTTGTCCCTGTTACGAATGGAGTCCCAAACCCAGAGCAAACTCCAAAGCAAACCTTTGGCTTTGGGAGGAGCCCTCCGCTACTTGAGTGCCGCTAAGTCTTCATGTGAGAGAACCAGGGAGACAGCTCTAGGCAGGCAAGGGAACTGAATATGGTACGGAAGTGGAAAACTAGAAACGTGGTCAAGGAACAGGAAGGGTCTTTACCATTTGGGCAGTGCATTACGAAATCTATAGAAAAAGTGGAGTCAAGGTCACAGGCTGGGTCAAACACCAAAACACATTACAAAATCCTAAAGAGTAGTCAAAGGATAGGCAAAATCAGGGCATGCAGCAGACTGGACAAGATCCTGGACAGGTGGAGTGAAAACAGAACAGGAATCGCTTGAAAATAGCACCCAGGAACTAAGTAAATAGACCTTTATGTAGGGCAATGATTTTAACATGGAGAGCCCTTTAAATTTTCGAATATTGCGCCAACCAATGATGTCACATTTGGTACTTTCCGAATATAGGTGGAAAAGCCAACGCGCGAACCTGAAAGATATGCACATTATAGAGACATGCCAAAGGAGCTGGACACAGTGGGAGTCCCTGTCGCACCCCCACTAGACCACCAGGGTGACTTATTAAAGACTTAGGGGCAGATTTACTAAGGGCTGAATTTTACAAGTAAAAAACTTCAAAATTGAACCCTCAAAGTTTTTTTTTGAATGGACCTATTTCGATCAAATAGGTCTATTTTCGACTGAATAAAAAAATTGTTAAAATCGTTCGATTTGATCGAAATCCTTGGAATTCTTGGAACTTGGAAAATTTTTCAGGACAGGTTCTATGAGGTCCCACAAAGTCTAAAATGGCAATTCAGCAGCTTTAAGCTGGCGAATAGTCGAAGTCAAAGGATTTTTAAGGGGCAAGTACTTTGACAATCGAAAATTAGAATTTTTGCTATTCAAATTTTGGGCTATTCGATAGTCGAAGTAGCCCAAAATTGCTTCAAAATTCAATTTTTTTTAAGTAGATGTGCCCCTTAGAGTGAAGTAAAAATGAGATTGAGCCAACGCTTCCATGAATGTATCACAATTCCAATATCATTGAACACTTAGGGGCAAATTTACAAAATTCACATGAATGGATCGAAGTTTGATCGAATATGATCGAATTATGATCGTACGATTTTTTCGGATATTCAAATATACAAATTTGGCCTCTTCGATCATCGAATACTGAATTATCGAAGAGATCAAATGATTGGATATTCGATAATTCGATGATCGAAGGAATTCAAATTTTAAAATCCTTCAATTGCCTACTTCGCCAGATTGAACCTACCGAATACCTCCCATAGGCTTCTTTTGTTAAGTCCTGTTCAAATACCATTCGCATGATCGAACGCTTCGATCGTTCGAATCATTTTAATTTTTCGGAGGTTCAAAGGAAAAAGGAAAATTTTTTTGTGAAATCGAACCATCGGTATCTGATCGTACGGATTCATCAAGAAATCGAATATCGAGCAAAATGATAGCCTAAAACTAGGCTTATCGAATTTCGAATAGATTTGTAGGATTTTAAGGGAATTTTTGTAAATTTGCTCCTTAGAAGAAGCTTTTCATGTCACATTGATATGATGCAATTTGTGAGTAGGACTGGCCAGATATGGGATGACTTTGACGTAGTTGGTCATCTTAAATATATTGCAATATATATAGACAAACAATCCCTGTTTTGTTTAAAGGATAAGGTTGGAGCCAGGAAGCCCTATTCTTATTGAGAAAAAAAGGGAAAGGGGGATTATGCCAAAAGCATTTATGTTTAAAAAAAATACTGTTTCTACTGTGCAAAATTATATTCCAAACAATATTGTGCTCATTCATGAATTTTGTAAGAAATAATTATAATTATTTTTAGCAATAAAAACATTAGGTAGAACTGATTTTGAACAATGCTTTTGAGCTCAGGTTAAGCATTACTCCTTTAAAGACACTGCACTTGAGACTAAAGTTCTAAGGAATACTTACACCATAACCATTTAATAAATCAAATTTTAAACTCTCACATTTTTTATTTATTGATTGATACAATGACCAGAGAAAAGCAACTGTAGGTAGCCACTCTGCATTTAGCCCAAGGAAAAAAATTCTGACAGGAGGCAATGGAGGCCAGTCACATTACATATTCCTACAGCAGTAACAATTGTATGTGACAAAGATTCTAACAAGCGCTATTGTTATAGGATGTGCACTCTGTGCCTCGGTAAAGCTCCATCCTATCCTTATGCCAAATGTTTCACCGAGAAACATCAAAGAAAAGATTGCTCTTGTGCTACTATGTAGGCATTGCTGTTAAAATCAGGTTTATAAATATGCATTAGACAATTGTTTTGTAAAAATGGAAGGAATCACCCTGCAATATTATTAGTGTAAGTATTTGTCTCCTAGAATACATTAGCTCATCCATTGCAAAGCCCCGCAAATGGCAAATATAAGAGATTCAAATGAACAGTGCTCGGTTTTTATTAATCTTTTATGTTTAGCAACCGTTACAGACAATCTACATTATGTGTGCAAACTGCTCTACAGTGAGGTCCCAAGCTCCCCATATTCCTGTTTATTCCTGAATGTGCAGTTGTTTTACATATTAAGCAAGCCTTCTGATACATCGTGGCAGCTTCACTGACACTGCTTGACCCAATCTGACAATTTGAATTGAAATTGGAGGGCTGGCTTTTAGCGGCTGTGACTTTAACAGCAATGCTTAGGGCTCAGAATCAATTCTCTCTGTTTACAGACCATTTCACAGCCCTTTACCTGCAACATCACTTGTGTCAGTCCCATAAATACGGTGCTGTATATAATGCTTGAATTAGCATAATGGTTTAGGCACACAGCTTTGAACACAATGTAAGAAAATGTCAACATGTTCTTTTCACTTAAGCAATTAAGAACCATAATGCTGCTTCAGTGGAAATATCATCAAGGTTAAAGTCAACCTCTAACACCCCTACAACCTTTTTATTCCAAGTTTATGAAATGAGCCATAGAAATTGAAATGTTAGTAAACAGTAGACCAAGAGAGCTCCTCTAGCATCTTGTTTAATCAGACCACACATTCAGCAAGCAAGGCTAAAATCTTCAGAGGAGGTCTTATTGAAAAACTAGTATTATATATAAATATTAATAAAATATATAGCAATTCAAAAATATGTAAACTAAATTGAGAGCAAGCTGGACTATAAATAAACATATACTGTATATCAGTACTGCAAGTAACAATTTAGGACTATCATTTCCTTCCTGCACCCTGCGACTGGCTAGCACTATTGCAGGTATGGGACCTGTTATCCTGAATGGACGGGACCTTGGCTTTTCCGGATAGCAATCTTTCTGTAAATTGAATCATCAAATCTTAAGTCCACTAAAAAAATAATTCAACATGAATTTGACACATATATCAATTAATGAATCTTAGTTTCTATCAAGAACCAATACAGAGAAAAGGGAAAAAAAGTTTTAATTATTTGCTTAAAGTAGACTGGATGGGAGATGATTTTCCCATAATTCACAGCCTTATGGATAAGGGATATTGTAACAGAAAGAGGAGCAATTGCCTAAATTATAGTTTAACCATCACCTCATGAGCTCTAACAGTCAGGGTTTCAAGATGAGACAACTTTGGGTAGGGGGACATTGAACCAGATTCTTCCTCCATACCCAAACAACCTAGTATATGTGGCCTTTAATTTATGTCATACTGAAGCAGGTCTATATTTTCAAAACTAAACCCATTATCAATATATTTAAGACATTGAGACATTTTGTACATACAGTTACTAAAAAATGCCTTACGCTTTAAACTAAACAGGGATTGTTTGTCCATATATATATGTCTTAAATATATTGATAATGGGTTGAGTGCAGAGGACCTCTTGTATTTGTCTGTATGTATTTTGTGGTCACAGCCTCATTGCACCCCCTCCTGTTTTTAAAAAATAGTGGTGGGCACAACTTTCCCTTGTTTGTTTTATATATATATATATATATATATATATATATATATATATACACAGGTCAGCAAATTGTATGTTTGTGCACAGCATGTTGTACGTTTATGCATATGTTTGTATGTATAAATATTTTTGTATTAGTGTGTCATGAAATTGCCAAATAGCCTTTGTGCCATCCTGAGTTATGTGGGTATTATATATAAAATTGCCTTTGTGCCATCCTGCGGTGAGTTCTGGGGGTATTATACACAGAATTGCCACTACATTCATTATTCTATTTACCAAGGGTGTATTTGTAAAATGGGGAGTGGTTAATTTAAAAAATATATATATGTGTATAGTGAGGTGAATAGTTCCAAATATGAACTTAGTTACCGTATGTAAACTACCTAGTAGAGACTAATAGACATGCTGGGAAGAGTTGAGCCTAATTTCAAACAGACATTTTCAGCCTAATTTTATTATTTGATGGTTACCAGCTACTTTATTAGCCTGTTTTTTATGTGCTCAGGATACACCAGGTAATTAGGGGATAACATTATTATTACTCTCTTATCCACTCATGTTTGTGGTCATGGGTTACTGCTTTACGAAAACCTACAAAATAATTCTAAAAGTTTCTGGTGACAGTGTTGTTATAGCTGTGTCTTATGGATCATCTATAGAAGGTTTGACTTTTTATGTTATAACCAGGTGCGTATCAGATCATATTTTATTGGGGTGGACTGGCAGTTTTGGCCCGTCAGGCCATAGGCTTCTGGGCAGCCACCCAATGCACTTGGCTTATGGAAAAAAAAAATAGCTTCTGGTTCCTGCAACTATTCTACAATACAGTACCTGCAGCTGAAGATTAGCAATAATAACCCCCGCCATAGTCCCCTATTCATTCAGATATTTGCAGTTTAATAGAAATCGTTTATCAGTCTAATCAAACCTAAATGCAGCTGTTAACCTCCTTTAATATTAAATCAAAGAATAATGGGATGCATAACAGAATGGATGGAGAAGGACTGGCCAGAGTTTTTTTTTTTTTTTTAATTTTTAAATTTCATAACAAATATACAAAACAGACTGAAGAACATGAAGAGAGAATGATTTTTTTATTTTAGTTGAAGCCAGATAAGACCATGGGGAAAATTCATTATATAGCGAAGTGTCTAACGCTAGCGCTAATTCGCCAGCGTGACGACGATTCGTAACTTTGGAAATTCACTAACACCGGCTCTGGCGAATTTACTCTAGCCAAGTAGATAGACATGCGCAACTTTGCACCCTTACGCCAGTTGAAGTTGAGCACTGACAAATTCGCAAATTCACTAAGATGAACATTTTCCTCAACGTTAGCACTTACGCTAGAGTGACGTTACTTCACCTGGTCAGACCAGGAGAAGTTCAATACAATAGATAGGAGTTTGAAAAAAAAAAGTTACAAAGATAGGAGGGTGATAGTCTGAAAAAGATTGATATTTTTTGGGGGGTTACCCTCCTTCCCCCCTACATTTCCTAACATATGGCAACACAACTATACACGGTGCACATGTAGGGCAATAGGACAACTTTATTTAATTTATTAAAGGTTTCCTGTGGAATGTGGAATGTAGTGGCTGTAACATAAACTTCTATTCTAAGTTAAAGGGAAACTGTCATGGAAAAACATGTTTTTTGTAAAACACATCAGTTAATAGTACTACTCCAGTAGACTTCTGCACTGAAATAAATTTCTCAAAGGAGAAAACAGATTTTTTTATATTCAGTTTTGAAATCTGACATGGGGCTAGTCATTTTGTCAATTTCCCAGCTGCCCCTGGTCATGTGACTTGTGCCAGCACTTTAGGAGGGAACTGCTTTCTGGCAGGCTGTTGTTTTTCCTTCTCAATGTAATTGAATAGTACGCAGTGGGACATGGGTTTTTACTATTGAGTGCTGTTCTTAGATCTACCATGAAGCTGTTATCTTGTGTTAGGGAGCAGTTATCTGGTTATTCCCATTGTTCTTTTGTTAGGCTGCTGGGTGGGGGAAATGGAGGGGGTGATATCAGTCCAACTTGCAGTACAGCAGTAAAGAGTGATTGAAGTTTATCAGAGCACAAGTCACATGACTTGGGGCAGCTGGGAAATTGACAATATGTCTAGCCCCATGTCAGATTTCAAAATGAAATATAAAAAAATCTGTTTGCTCTTTTGAGAAATGGATTTCAGTGCAGAATTCTTCTGGAGCAGCACTATTAACTGTTGCATTTTGAAATTTTTTTTTCCCCATGACAGGATCCCTTTAAAGTTCCCGCCATATGCAAATTAGGCTTCGCTAGCATAACTGTGCTCTGCCTAGCGAAGTAACACTAGCACCGTTGGCCAACCTGAGGGTTAATTCGTACTTTAGTGAATTTGAGTATCGCTGGTGAAAATCCGTCTGCCGAAGTGCAGCGGACGCGAGCTAAGCTAACGCTAGCGGATTTTTGGATCTTAGTGAATTTGCCCCCATAGGTTGACATCTCCAACACTACCACTACATATTCTAAGCCTCCTGTGGGCCCTCTATCTAGAAGTAACTAAATCTTGATATTCACTTGAATCAGCAAAAAGAAGCCAAGATTGCCATTTTTTAAAAAACTGAAGTTGTTGGATCTGTTCCAATTTGTTACTTTTGAACTTCTCAAAAATATAGATTTCTTTAATTTTAAGTAACCATTGCATGCTTGTTGGAATATCTGAGGACTTCCAGTATTTTGGTATTAATAAATTAGCTGCGTTGATCAAAATGGAGATCAAAGATTTTTTATACGGAGATGTGGTCATTTTATTTTTATGTAAAAGGAAAAAAACTTTCTGAATCTTCAATCTCCATATCTATAAATTTGGTTAACATTTGTTGGATCTCCACCCAATATGGTCTTATCTTCGAACTTGCCAGAAAATATGGACAGGGTTGGAGTGGCCCGGCGGGAGACCGGGAAAAAACATGGTGGACCCCAAACCTCATGGGCCCCCGCCAGGTCAGACCCCTCTCCCAATGCTGTAATTGCACGCAAAATATTTTTAGTACAGGGACATGCAGCACTTTCCGCCCATGCGCTCTGCCGTTCGCTGTGTGCGCGCCTTTATGCATCCGCACCAAGCGGCGCTGAGTGGTGCCTCACAGTAGGGGCGGGGGGGCCCTGGACAGAGGTCCCGGTGGGCCCCAGGGCCCCCAGTCCGACCCCGAATATGGATCATACTCCCTTTGCTTTGGTTGCAATCATACCATTAAAAAATTGTGTAAGTATCTTGAAATTGTTTTCCTGGATTTTGCAACATGCAGAGTACGCTCATTTATTTGATTCAACTAATTCTCTGTAAATTTTACAACCAGTTCCTGATCCCATTTCTGGCAACATCTAACTTTAGGGGATACCCCTTCTTCCACAAGCACTCTCTACATTAATGAGATTTCTCGCATCGGTCTGTCCTGACGCATAAACAAACATTCATATACTGTGTCAGGTGGGTCTGATGTATGTATTATTCCAGTTGTGTGCAGAAAATGGTATATTTGCATCAGACCAAGCCAATCCAATCCTGTAATTGCATCCAAGGATAACATTTCATGCTTACATTTCCTGCCTGTCATAAATTAATCAAATTCGAAGGATTTTACTGCAATTCAATTGGTCGCCCGATCGAATAGCAAATATTTGATCGATAAAATCGTTTGAATAGAACGATTTTAACCATTCCATGGAATATTTTTATTGGATCAAAAATAACTAAACCCAATTCAGTAGCTTTGATCTGGCGAACTAGGCAGTCCAATAAAAATTTAAAGGGGAGGTACTTCGACTGTCGAATAGTTTGAATAGATTTTTATTCAAATCATTTGAATCGATGGAATTTTCAAAATTCACTGGTCGAAGTGGTTTTCAAAAACATTTGAAAATTCGAATTTGAATCTTTTTGAAAATTCGATCGAACTTGAATCCTTCATGTGAATTTAGTAAATCTGCCCCTTAAATAGGGATTTGGGGATGGTCATCAGTAGAGTCTGAAATAGGTATATAAGTGGGGAAGCATATCCATCTTTATTATGTTAATCCTCCCAAACCAAGAAAATCCTGGTTTATCCCATTCTTTCAAGTTTTTCTGTACTTCCTTCACCAGTAGGTATATGTTGCTTTTTATGCAGTCACCCAAGTTAGCCGACATCTTAATCCCCAGATATGTAAAACACTGGATTTCTACTGCAAAGGGGAAAGAATTTTGAATTTGTGCCATTTAAGTCTCTTTTAATGAGATATTCAATATACTGGATTTTTAATAGTTGATTTTTAGGTTGCTGACTTTGATAAATATCTCAAGTTATTCCACTAGGTTGGACAATTATACAATAGGATCTGTTATAAAGAAGAGCATATTGTCTGCGTATGACGCAACCTTATGTTGAGTTTTTTCCACCTTTATTCCAGTGATTTTTATGTTATTTCTTAATTTTTTAAGGAATGGCTCTAGAATGATAACAAACAGAAGTGGAGAGAGTGGACATACTTGTCTTGTGCCATTTTTAATATTGAAGCGATCCGACAATGTGCCATTTATCTGTAAATGAGCTTGTGGATTACTATATAGATTCTTCACATATTGGATGAAATTCGGCCCCATGCAAATCCTAGAAAGGCTATGGAAAATGAGGTTCCAATCAACTCTATCAAATGCCTTCTCTGCATCCGTAGTCAGCAGAGCCAGGGCACTTTCTCTGTTCACAAATAATGTAATCTGCTAAATAATTGTAGAGCATTGTCCCGTGCTTCTCTTTTTGGTATAAAACCCACTTGGTCACTGTGTATCACCTGTGTTTTAAGTGGCTCAAGTCGCTTAGCTAATACTTTTGCGAAAAGTTTCACGTCTGTAGTGAGATAGGTCTATATCCCTTTACATCCATTGAATCTTTTCTGTTTTTATGTATCAAAGCTAAATGAGCCATGTTTGCTTGAGTTGATAAATTCTCTCCTTTCAATAGCCTATTTAAAGTGGACCCGTCACCACAAAAAAATATTCAAATTCATATTTTCTCACATTAGTCAAGCAAAATGAACATTAATTACACTATATAAATAATTTTAATCTTGTTTTCTTCAGTCTGGAAATTCATAATTATAAAAAGCAGGCAGGAGCGATTTTGTGGACACTGTTATTAGGGCAAGCCTTGTATCATCTCAGTTTCTTGTTTGTGCACCAGAATGGGGACCCGATGTCTATCCCCATGTCCTGGCTACACAATGAAATGGTTAAGAGAACTGGGGGAATGTGTGGAAAGCAGTGGCATCTAGGAAGTTCTGAATGGAAAGTGAAAGTAATTATATGCCCCGCCTCTATGCCTAAGGCATAGAGGAGTGGCAGACAATATTTGATTGACAGCTGAGATTTATAAATGAGCTTAAAACAGCTATGAATGCTTTAATAAAATCTTTAAATTGGATTTCATGTTTAATTTGAAAAGGACTTTTATTATACAGATTTTTGTGTCTGGGTGACAGGTCCACTTTAATGCCTTGATGTAGTGTGGAAGCAGTGTCAATGCATATTTTTTGTAATATGAACAGGTGAATCAGTCTGGGCCCGGAGCTTTGTTCGTTGCCATGGATCTCAAATCGGTTTCCAATTCCTGCATAGTGATAGAGGTCCCTAATATGTCTACATACTCTTGTGGTATCTCTGGTTTTACTAAGTTGGAGACATATTTCTCCATCCTCTCTGTCTGTTGTCTACCCATTGAAACCTGTTTATGCAAATTATTTAAGGAGTTATAGTAATCCCGAAATGCAGCTGCTGTTTCCTTCGAGCCTGTAACTATGTCCCCTTTGCCATTCTTTAGCAATAAAGTTTCTTCTTTGTCTACATCTCAAGGAGGCAGTCAGCATTCAACCACATTTATTCCCTTGTTCATGCCTTTGGTACCAAATAGTTTTCTCTGTACATATATTTAATATTTTCTTAATCTGACTTCTGATTAGAAATATTTGCTGCATTTCGGAATCTGTAGGGCTTCCTTTATGTATTTGTTCTAATGTTGTTAATTCTGCATATAATGCATCATATCTTAGTTTTATTGCTCTCTTCTTTTGTGATGCCAATTTCATGATTTCTCCTCTCACTACACATTTGTGAGCTTCCCACACTATTAATTCATTAGGGCCATTGGCTTCTTTCGTCTCAAAATAAAAGTCTATAGCACGCTGAATCTTCTTTACTGTCTTTATTTTTGTGTAAAGAAATCTCACCCTGGTGGTCTAGTGGTGCAGTGGGGACGCCCTACCCGGCATCGACGGGGACACCCACTCTTCTCTTCTGCTGGCTACATCATAGTGTGCCCACGTCGCGCACTTCTGGGTTTTATAGACACATGCTCACTAATGTGATGACGTCAGCACTCAATGGCACGAAATTCAAATTCATTTAAAGGGACACTTGCTACAGTATGATTGCTTGCCTGGTGCCTTGTGCTGTGAAGCCTCTATTTATCCTGATTTCCTGTGTTTGACCCTGCCTGGCTTTTTGACTACTCTGATCTCTGAAACTTGACCCTTGCCTGAAACTGACTTTGATTCTGCTTAACCCTCCTGATTGACTTCCTGGTTTGACACCTGCCTGTTATTTGACTCCTATTCTGTCTCACCTCATCTGATTGATCCTATCTGCCTGCCTCGATCCAGCCTGATCACGAATCTGCCTACTCCTGTTTGTACCGTGACCTTTGGCCTTATAAACTCTATTTACAGTTGTGCCCCTCTGCCTATCCAGAACCCTTATCTCGTTTAAGTCCAGGTGGCATCCAAGTAAGCCGAGGGCTCCTCCCGAGGCAAAAAGGTGGTTACAATACTGGTGAAGCACGAGCCGAGACCAGGGTGCTTGGTGTTTGTTCTGGTGTTGGGTGCCGACCATAACATCTTGTTTATTTATTTATTGATGTATTTTCCACTGCCATGTTTTATGTACCTTGCTTACTTGCTGTATCTATTGCACAAATGTTAGGGGCATTGTCCGACCAGGTAATAGGACCTATATAAGCTTTCTGGACCATTGGCAGTTGATCTTGTGGAATAAAGAAATAATCGGTTCTTGAGTACCTATGGTGTACTGTTGAATAGTCTCTTAAGTCGGGATTTAAATATCCATCATCTTATATAAGTGTAATAAGTTCCTTGCTGTTGCCAAGTATGTATCCGGGACAGTACTTTTATGATGAGAATAGTCCAATTCCGGTTTGAAAACTCGATTCAGATCTCCTTCCATAATGACAACACCTTCTGTAAAACCTTCCAAAGAGTAAAGAATATATTTTAGAATTTATATGTACATTATTTTACCCGATTTTAGCAAATATTTTGCACAATTTGCAAATTCTCTGAAACAAAATGAACAGTTATGTGAAAAACTGAATGAGCAAATTCCCCTAGTAAATTCAAAGCATTGGTGTGAAACAATACTGCACAAGAACACCTACTGATTTGAAAGTTTTGTAAATGTTTGCCATTTTTTTGCAGAACGGAATAGGTTCACTCATCACTAATTGTATCACTACAACCACATTCCATATATCATTTATACACTCAATAGTGAGATCTAGGCAATAAAACATATTTTCCCTGGTTTGTTTCGTAGTCTGTTAGTCTGTTACCAACATATGTAACCCACATGTTAGGATCAGGTCACTTTGAGTTTGTGCATTTTTGCCATCTCTGCAGGGGCATCAGGTCCTCCAATTTGGCACATCAACAAGATTTTAGCATGATGCAAAGCTTTGCCTTAATAACAATATCTATAAAATGGCCCATGTCTGTTAGCTGTGATTGTGAATTCTAAGACTAAAATATTTAAATAATTTTTATTGTGTAAGTGAAGTTTATTTCTTAAGGTCCACTTTAAAAAGAACTAAACCCTGTTTCTAATGAAAAAAAAACCCTACCTTCCATAGTCCCCCCTCCCTACACTCCCCCAACCCCCACAGGAGTTAACAAAAGTAAAAACCCCTAAGCTGGTAATTACCCCTTATTGCAGAATCAGTGCAGCGGAGCTCACAGGGCCATCTTCATCTGCTTTGGTAATCTTCCGGTCTTCTTCTGGCGCTTCGGTAAGTTCTGTCACTTAGCTGTAGCAACCATGAAAGTGCGCCAACTATGCCTGCATGGTTTTTTTTTTTATTAGAAAGGGAGTTTAGTTCTCCTTAAATGCAGATGTGGTTCTACAGTATAGTGTGGAGTAATCTCCGACACTTCTGAAATATCAGAGATTTCTCTAAAAATCACAGCTGCATTATCATTTGGGGCTTTAACCCTTTCTACACTTGCAACAGACACAAGTGGCACTCAAACACCACCTACTATAATATAAGTAGCAATAATGCCCTTATCTTATCTTGCTTAGACTACTGCAATCTCCTCCTAACTGGTCTTCCTGACTCCCATCTCTATCCCCTCCAATCAATCTTAAACTCTGCTACCAGGATTCTTCTACTCTGTCCTAAAAGAGAATGTGCTCAACCCCAACTAAAATCCTTAGCATGGCTGCCTGCCAAGCAAAGGATAGCATATAAAATCCTTCTACTAACATTCAAAGTCCTTCACTCATTCAAAACCTCTATAATCCTCTACATTCCTGGTCGTCTTCTCCGCTCTTCTGAGAGCCACCTTCTCTTTACACCACCCACATCCACTGCCACCTCTCATCTCAGACCCTTCTATCTTGCTGCTCCTTACCTCTGGAATTCCATCCCTGAATACCTCCATAAGGAATCCTCTCCCAATCTCTTCAAAAAAAATCTAAGAGCCTACCTTTTGGAGCACTAGAACAGTAGCCTACTGACTATGCCTTACCATGTGCACTTTTTCATCTCCAATTTGTACCTGTATGTTAACCTCTGATCCACTTAGATTGTAAGCTCTACTGGGCAGGGACCTCCTTCCCACTATGTCTCTTACCACATAGCACTTAACCTCTTTGTCCTATGATTCTGTATATATTTATTATGTGATTTGTCTCCCCCATGTATACTTTTATATATATTGTACTTTTATGCACTGTACAGCGCTGTGGCTCCTTAACAGCACTTTACAAATAAAGTTATACATACATACATACATAATAATAGCACAACTAATACTGGAAACTACCTTCAGTGAAGGAGCCAGTAATATCCATCTGACAATATTTTAGCATGTGACAATTTATAGTGTGTTTCAATAGAGCAGATAGTTTTCATATCCATTTTGTGATAGCTCATATCTCTGAGGCAGTACTGTGTTTTGTATTAAAGTTAAAAGACTGAAAGAATTTAAGTACTGTAAATCTTTTTATGAGAATATGATGTAGAATATGAGACAGTATTTATTCTTTCCTAGTACAGAATTTATATGTACAGAAAGTTATTCCTGCAAGACCAATAGTTATTATTTCCTTGCAAAACATAAAAATTCCATTATATTGACTAAATCAAAAATTTCCTCTCAAACTGTATTTGCTTCTAACCTTTCTCTTTGTTAAAGTCCTAAATATTTGAATAGAGAATGAAAGAGACAGAAATAAAAGTATACACATATAGAGTCAGGGCAGGGCCAGACCAGCCAAGCGCCCTAGGCAACCTGACCAGCCAGGTGCCCAATAGATGTGTGAGAAAAAAAAGTACCTGCACCAGAAAAAGATGCCTGCACCAGAGAAGGGCGCAAGTCAGGGTGCAGAGGAGGCAGAATAGTTGAGTGCCTGGCGCCCCCTCCAACTTTGCGTCCTAGGCATGTACCTTCTCTGCCTACCATTGGCCCTGCCCTGTATCCTATATAATAAAGTTCAAGTGTCTCTGCGTCCAGTCCCTGTGTCCTTGGAATTGCGCTACTGCGCATGTGCCCCACGGACAGCCAGCGCGAAGCGTCTAACGCTAGTGCAAATTCGGAAAAACAGACTCTGGCGAATTTACGCTAGCGAAGTAGATAGAATACATTAGATAGGAGGTTGAAAAAAAAATTGAAAATTTTTCTAAGTCCCACCGACTCTGGCGAATTTACGCTAGCGAAGTAGATAGAATACAATAGATAGGAGGTTGAAAAAAAAAATTGAAAATTTTTCTAAGTCCCAAAAAACGCTGTGGCGTGTTTTACCATTGTACGTGATAGTCTGAAAAAGAAGTGTATGTTACAGCCACTACACATGCCCAGAACACCTTTATTCAAAAAAAATAAAGTTGTCTTATTGCCCTACATGTGCCCCCTATATAGTAGTGTTGCCATATGTCAGGAAATGTAGGGGGGAAGGAGGGTAACACCCCCCCAAAAAAACAATGTTTTTCAGACTATCACCCACAATGGTAAAACACGCCACAGCGTTTTTTGGGACTTAGAAAAATTTTCAATTTTTTTTTCAACCTCCTATCTATTGTATTGCTCTAGCGTAAGTGCTAACGAACAGCAAAAAGTTGATCTTAGTGAATTTGCGTAATTACGATCCTTCGCCAATGCGCAACTTCGCACCCTTACGCCAGGCGAAGTTGTGCACTGGCGAAGGATCGTAATTACGCAAAGTCACTAAGATCAACTTTAGTCTACTAGCTAGCGTAAATTCGCCAGAGTCGGTGTTCGTGAATTTGCGATTCGCTAACAGAATCAGAATTTTACTTTTTACATGTACAGTTTATAGTACAGGTATGATGTTTGTTAACTGGAAAACTTGGGGCCTGATGTTTTTGAATATATTAATTCATGCTCTGTCCATATTAAATTTACTATACATGTTAGTGAGTTTGAAATTCCATATTTAGACACTAGGGAGTACAGATGAAGCCACTTTGGATTGTGTGTTTGACACAGAAAAACTAAACTCAGACTTCACACTTGTCTCACTTAACACAGAAAATTTGCGTAATTACGATCCTTCGCCAGTGCGCCACTTCGCCTGGCATAAGGGTGCGAAGTTGCGCAAGTCTATCTACAGTCTACAGCATCCCATCTAATTAAAGAGTTCACCATTGAAAACAATGGTGCTTTGGTATGCTATTGAAAAGGTTAAATGCATTAAATGACTTAAGATAACACAGTTTCTTCAATTAGCCCTGAGTCATGACGCATTTAACACACAAATTCAAGTGGCTGCATCTGTAGATAGAATCGGGTGAGTTGTTAACAGATTTGTTGTAAGAAACTCCCTGGTTTCAAACCAGGGACCTGCTGACTCCTATCGGCACCTTGGCTCCTATCGGTAAACCTCCCAGCAATTCGTGACATTTGTTTATTAAACCGACAGATAAGAATACCCTGTTACACTACAATTTGTTCCACCCTCCACAAGTAAAAAAATCTTTGCCCAAAGCTCAATTCTCATGGTGAGGTGAATTGTGAGTGATCAGGTAGTACAACAGCAAAGATTAAATGAGATGCAGTCCAAATTTAGAAGAAGAGGCTATCCTACTCCTTTAATGACTCAACTGCGAAGAAGTAGAATCCTCCTGTAGAGAGACAATGTTACTGGGATGTCCTAAAAAGAATATGGATCGTAAACCATTTGTAACTACATATAGTAATATTAGCCCACAAATTGCTAATATTTTGCACACTGGGGAGTTTTAAGAGATGGCATTCCAAATGTCCCGAGTTTTAAATCACCTCCCTAGATGTCTTACAAAAAGGGCCGAACTATAGGATCTACTCTAGTACAATCGGACATTGTGCAAAGAAAGACAGGAAGTTATTATTGCAACCAAAGAAAAAGGACATTCCCCTTTCCACCAATAAGGTGGATCTAGCAGTCGTGGGTCATTTTAGCCAAAAGGTACATGGGGAACAACAAATTCCAGGTGGTGGACCATGTCCCCCCTAACGACATGGTTGTGAGTGAAGAGACTCCTTAAAAAGGAAGCTTTCTGGATCCGCCACCTGGAAACCCTTGCTCCAAATGGTTTACATAGGGAGTACGATCTATAGTGCATGTAATCTTTTAGAAAAAATACACTTGCAAATGTTTTTTAATTTGTATTGGATATATTGTGTTTGTACAGGTAATCTGCGCATAGTATTGGAGAAAAGTTCCTTTTAAAATGGCTACATTCACTGGAATTGTGCTACTGCGCATGTGCCGCACGGACCGACCGTCTGTGGCGAATTTACGCTAGTGAAGTAGATAGATGCGTAACTTCGCACCCTTACGCTGTGGCGTGTTTTACCATTGTGGGTGATAGTCTGAAAAACGTAAATACGTTACCGTTCGCTGACCAGAGCGTAAATTAGCACGTTAGTGAATTTGCGTAGCGCAGGCGAAAATTCGCCTACAACAATTCTGCTTTTATAAATGTTTGACTACATATGTTCTAGCGCCCGTTAATTTAACGGGCTTAATGTAAAGTTCAAGTGTCTCTGCGTCCAGTCCCTGTGTGCGGGGAATTGCGCTACTGCAGATGTGCCCCACGGACCGCCTCTGGGGAATTTACGATAGCAAAGTAGATAGACGCGCAACTTCGCACCCTTGCACTGTGGCGTGTTTTACCATTGTGGGTGATAGTCTGAAAAACGTAAATCCGTTACCGTTCGCCGACCAGAGCGTAAATTAGCACGTTAGTGAATTTGCGTAGCGCAGGCGAAAATTCGCCTACAACAATTCTGTTTTTATAAATGTTTGACTACATATGTTCTAGCACCCGTTAATTTAACGGGCTTAATGTCTAGTGTTTAAATAAAGGCCTTTTTATTTCATCAAAAAGTGCTGTTCTTCACTTTGTTGGATATATTATAGTGTGGGTGGCCACTTCTTAACATGCACCTTAATACTGGAGGATTGTGTGCTGACACTGAACTACAGATTGCAGATGGGAAACTGACAATATGTCTAGCGCCATGTCAGATTTCAAAATTAAATATAAAAAAAATCTATTTGTTCTTTTAGGAATGGAATTCAGTGCAGAAGCAGCACTATTAACTGATACATTGAAAAAAAAAATGTTCCCATGACAGTATCCCTTTAAAGGTTGTTAAATAAATTTTTCTGGTATTAACATGACTACATACTGTTTTACTTATTGTCAAGTACAATGTCTTAATTACTGTGATAATTTATTTTTCCGAGATTAGCAAATGCAGCCAAAGAAGTGAATATGAATATACTCAAGGCTATTTTTTTAAAAAATCTTAAATAGATCAATTAGGAAACTTTGTATGAAAAAACTAGTAAAAAGTAAAAGCTGACCAGTTTCTATACAAGTCAATGGTAAGTGTCTGAAGCATTTTTACAAGACTTTTCTTTGGCTACAAAATGAGATGGAGACTTTCCTGAGTTTTTCTTTTAAATATACTAGTGCTGAAGTATAAAAAGAAACACTATGCAGAAAAATATTACCTGTTTTTTTTCATTATGCAATTACATTTTTCCCCCTCAAACTCAAAACATTTGATATATCTGCCTCTAGATCTCAGTTGTGTCAGATTCATAAAAACACAGAACCATAACTGGGCTTGTTTGAACAGATTGGACTCAATTGTGCCTTGTGCAAATCTGCAAGCATCCACAGTTATGCTGGCATTGAGAGGAAAAATGTTGCTTTACAGGTGAATGGCATTCAAAATTACCCCATTATTATAACACTGAAAATAAATCAGTCAAAATTGAAAAATGATTATATAGACAGCATAGCCTTAATAACAATGCCAAATTTTGGACCTTCTGTACAATGGGTTTCTAAATAACAGAATCCCGCCTCAGCACAAATTGTATTAATATTCTTAATAATTAATAGAAAGCAGCTTTATGCAGGCTAGGATTTGTGGAGAGGCCACCTAGGCCCGGGCCTAGGGCGACAGGATTTTAGGGGGCGGCATGCTGCCCAGCCACACCCACATTGGTTCAAAAATTTTAATTTCCTATGTGCCAATTCCCTTTGCTCCATCCTGATGTTGAAAATTTGATCAAATATAAGGGAGGGGAAAGGGGCGATAAATGACAGCGGGCCTAGGGGCACCCACTAGGTAAATCCGGCCCTAGCTTTATGTAAAAATACACACACAATTGTTAAATTGTTGATGAAACATATTGAAACCTGGTACCCCTTTGATGGAATTTCAGGGAGGCCCGAGTAGGTAAATAATAGTTTAAATGGTGTAATGGGATTTCAAGGGATAACATCAGAGTGAAGAGTTATCAGAGTTGCCAGGTGTATAATTGGGTATATCTGTTTTTTATTATACAAGAAGTAGCATGATGCGTCTTTGAGGACAAACTATCATTTACCCCCAAACAATTAATTGACCCAGTTTCATTTTGTAAGTCACGTACAATAGTATGCAATAGTAGCAATATCTAACATTTAAAGGGTGTACAAATGTTTTTATTGAAAAAACTGCATATCTAAACTTTTTAATATTTAGTAAGAAGCAAATGCCTGTATTCTTTTTTTTTTATCACAAAAGTCTTTATTAGAACAGATTCCATATACATAAAGCAGCCCTCTCTTTCTGTGGTATAATAATCTTTTATGTGCTGCACAGAATAAACTGAAAAGTTCTCACATAATGGCAACTCATATTTCCCCCTTTCTCTGAAGACAAAGAAATTCTCTTATCCACATAAGTAGAAGTGCACCAATAAATTTAAGGTAGCTTATGCAAGTTAGGCACTAATGAATGTCATCTTCTGTTTTGTCATGAAAAAAAAGATCTTTCTACTGCTAAAGGAGACTGATTTAGATTATGAATGGCTGTAGTGATTTGCAAAAATGGCTCCAGAGAGATAGAATGAGACTCCATATACTCATGGCACTTGAGGTTTCTGCCCTTTTTGTTGAAAATTAATTTGTCCTGTGGGTTATTGGATTCCGGCTCAGCCAATGTATATTGCTCAGTCATCACAAATTTACTTAAAATTTAGTGTAGCTGAAGTTCATTCCACAAGACTGAAAAGTCTGAAGTTGAAAGCCTCTAAAAAGCCTTCTTTTAGTGTTACCAGAGGGAAGCAAAATGAAATGGGTTGAAATCTAAAATGTTATACATAAAGTTTAGAATATGCTATGGCCTTTTCTTTGTTCATACCACATCAGAAATTAAAATCAACAAAGATTTTCTATATTTGCTGTTGGATGATTTCTAGAGCATTTATATCATAAGACAGAAGGCCAATCAGAAATAATAATTACACAACAAGCTCCCTCCATAATTAGAATATTTTGACTAACTCTTTTCGTTTTTCTTGGTCTCACTAGTGACATTGGTGGTTTTGAGAAGTTATAGAAGTTATGAGCAATTCTAGTTCTAACTATATGTCCTTCATAAGTTCATACAATATGAAATTCGTGGCGAATTTCGCCACCAGCTAATAAATTTGTGAAGCTGCTGTGAAAATTCCATGGCAAAAAATTTACCACAACAAAAAAGAATTGTTTTGCGCATGAAATTGTCGTGCATCAGAATAGTCGCACGTATAAAATTGTTGTGCGTCAAATAAATTTGTCAGGCACGAAAAACGTATTTGCGAAACTGATGTGAAAATTCACCAGTGAAAAATTAATCGCAACAAAAAAATGTTGCAAGCATAAAATTACCATGCATCAGAATAGTCTCATGCAATTCACCCATTGACTTTACTGCATTTGGAGAAAATAGTCATGCTGGTGACGTCAAAATTATTTTGACAACCATTGACTTCAGTGTGTTTAACACATGGTTTGCCAATAAAATAATCATGAAATATGTTTATGAAAATGGGAGGGGCTATGCCTGAACCATTCCATTGTGGTATCAGCCTATGGCTCAGGCTTTTTGTAACTAGATGAACTATTATAAAGTCAATAGCACATTGTTTTATTACATGCATAAAATTGTTCTAATAGCTGGATGACAAAGAATGTGAATATACATCTCCATTACACAGCATTGTAATTGTGTATCCCTGCTTTATAGATTGGAAATGATCACCGATGAAACTGTGCAGTAGTAGATTGCAACTGAATGTGATAAGGAAGATTGTGTCAATCCAGACAAAATAATACATGAAACTACAGGCTTGAACCAGTAAAATCTACAGAGAAGTTAGGCAAAGCAATAGGAAATAGGTATTGGAAGATAACATGAGTATAAGGAGCTAAATGTGTGGCTCGAGTCTTGGTGTAAGAAGGAAAGGTTTGGGTTCCTAGAGCACTGGGCTGATTTTTTCTTCGGGTCCAAACTATATAGTCATGCAACTCAATGAAAGGAGGACCACTGTGCTAGGGGAAGGAATGGCTAATAGTTTGGAGGAGTGTTTAAACTAGGCAAGGGCGTGGGTGAGATAAAGAATTATGGGGAAGCTAGGACTGGGCAGTGAGGTCATGGGGGAGGTGTGACATACGGTTTAAAAGCTAAAGAGGTCCTTCTATTACAAGGAAAACAAGCTAAAACTAACTTAAGATATAATTCTCCATTAAGTAATGTAAATTTCAACAGTAAGGGTAAGGACACACTAGGCGATTTGGGGAGATTGAGTCTCCCTGAACGCCTTCCCTCACTCTGCGCATGGCTAAAATGAAAAATCGCTGGCGCTAATCACACACAGCAATTCGTTGTCCGAAGTCGCCCGGTTTCCTCACAAAAAAAAAAAAAAGAGTTGCAGCAAAGTCGAGGCAATTAGTCGCCAGGCAACTCAATCTCCCCAAATCGCCTAGTGTGTCCTTACCCTAAAAGTAGTAAGTCTGTCAGGTAAAATGAGAGAGCTAGAAATTACAATATAATTGGTATCAAATGAAAGATGTGACTGGGCTGTGATTTTAAATGGTTACACCCTTTTGGGAGGGACAGAGGGATCAAAAAGGGCGGATGAGTGTTTTTGTATGTAAAACCTGAATTGAAGCCATGCTCTAGAAATAACTATTGCTGGCAATGGTGAGGGTGTGGAATCCCTCTGGACAGAGATTTTGACTGGGGTTGCCTAGAAAATTATCATTGGTGTATGCTTTAAACCACCTTGTATAAGTGATGAGAATGAATCCCAGCTACTTTTACAAATAGAAGCGGCTTCACAATTAGGACAAGTTATTTTTATTATGGGTGACTTAAATTATCCAGACATTGACTGGGGTAAATGGGTTGCCAAGTCAGAAAAAGCTAGCAGGTTTGTAAATATGCTGAATTACATCTTTTTATTTCAGCTCATTCAGGAACATACTAGGATAATAATGTCAAACTCTCTCTAGCATTTGTGTGGGTTAACATTTAGGGAATAGTGATCATAACATGGTCTCCTTTGAGAGTCTGTTGCAGAGGCAATTTACTATAAGGGAGTAACTAAAACACTAAATTTCAGGCATGCAAATTTTGACAGTATAAGGGCTTCTCTGCAGCATATTAAGTGGTAAATGCTTTTTACAGGGTTAAATACAGAACATCGTTAAAATGCTGCTTAAAGGAATAAAAGAATATGCTACTTAATATATATATTTAAGTAAATATTGCCTTTTTATATCTCTTGCCTTCAACCACCATTTCATGATGGTCTCTGTACTTCCTCAGAGACCACCTGACCAGAAATATTTCAACTCTAAGGGACAGATTTACAAAATTCACGTGATCGAATTCCGATTGTACGATTCTATTGAATATTCGAATATGCAAATTTGGCCACTTCGATCATCGAATATACAAAATTCAATTGTATAGAATAGATCAATATAGACCGAATAGACCATTCAATGATCGAAGTACTTCAACTTTTATTCGATTGAACCTACTGAATAGCAATAGAAGCCTATGGGAATCCCCCCCCATTAGCTTTTTTTTCTATTACGTGGTCGAATAGCATTCGTACGATCGAACGCCTTGATCGTTCGAATCGTACGAATTTTTCGAACGATCGAATGAAATTTCACGATTTTTTCATGAAATCGAACGATGCTGTTCGATCATACAAATTTTTCGAGAAATCGAATAGCGCTCAAAAAATAGCCTAAAACTATTCGATTTCCATTCGACAGTGGAATTTCTGCCGAATTGGAGGGCTTTTAGCCCTCGAATTCGTGAATAATGATAGATTTGCCCCTAACTGCAAAAGACAGAACTCTGTCTGTTAATTGGCTCATGTGACCTAACTTTATAGTTTGTTTGGTAAGTTTGTGTGCACATGAATCATACAATCCCAGGATCCTGCCCTTATTTTTTTAAATGGCAGTTTTCTATTTGATTACCCAATGGCACATACTACTAAAAAAGTATATTGTTGTGAAAATTGTTTATTTACATAAAGCAGGGGTGTTTACACATGAGCTGTTTTGTGCAATATTTTTTAATAGGGACCTTCATTGTTTGAGGGAGGGCTACAGTTTTCCTTTAATAAATAAACATGTCAGTATATTCTTGTTATAAGCAAGGAACATGGTTGCAATACAAAACCTTTGTGGTTAACTAAAAGTGTTGGTGTTGAGGTGTGCAAGACATGCTTTTAAGGCTTTCAAGTTAGCTGGGACAGCCAAAATGTTTATCATGTACAAAGATGTTAATAAATCATGCAAAAAAGTTATCAGACAAGCTAAAATTTAAATGGAAATGGGTATTGCAGCAAGAACTAAAAAGAGTACAAAATAATTTTTATTTATATAAATAGTAAAAAAATTAAGCAGGAAGGGGTGGAACCATTACTATCAGTGGGGGGGGGGTGAGCTGTTCGATGAGAACAGAGAAAATGCAGAGATTCCAAACTGTTATTTTTCTTCTGTCTAAATAAACGAGGAACAAGTTAATGAAGGTTTCCTTCTTAATAGTCAAATTCTAGTAATATAACTAAGATAAAAAAGGTCCTGGACAGATAGTATTTATCCCAGGGTACAAAGTGAGCTTAGCTCTGTGATTCTCAAATCTCTTTACTAATGTAACAGGTGGATGGCTCAGGGTTTGCATAAACCTTCCCTTGGGTTACTATCCACAAATATCAGGGGACCTTTTTACCCATAAAAGGATCACGCACCAGAGGACCCCCCTTCAGATTAGAGGAGAAGGACTTTTATTTGAAGCAGCATTGGTGTTTCTTCACAGTGAGGTTGTACAATGCCCTGCCAGATGTTGTTGTGATGGCTCATTCTGTTAATGATTTTAATAGCGGCTTGGATGATTTCTTGGACAGCCCAATATGCAGTCCATTGTTACCGCTGCCGCAGAAATATCCTCTTTTTACTTGTGATTGCATGCAGCTGCCTTCCCAATGATAGCTGTATCACAATAATGTGTCTGTATGAGGCCACAATGGCTCAATTTTACATCCCTCAATTATTTTAGGGCACTTCAAAAAACTGCATATTGCATAGGGCTGTCACATGGCAGGCCAGGCCGCAACTCTATACGTGCTTCATTGGTCAGTGAACCACTGCACAACGATTCCCTTGGGTATGCTGCATTGGCCATTTTTATAAGGGGTTATGTACTTTCTGTAGTGTCTATAAGACTTTTATTCATTATGTAAATAAAATGCTAGATATCAATCTTAATTATATAGAAGAAAAATGGCAGCCCTAATGCATCAATATAGGCCACTCTGACGAAAGGCAGCCTATGAAGACAAGTGTTTGACTGCATGGTATAGCAGTTTACTATATAAATGGCTCATACAATTCTTGGATTTTGATCTAGTACACAAAGTCTGTAGAATTCAACCATATTCAAATGTTTTATTTCTTCTAAGAAATCAACCATGAATCTTACCTTGATTCTAAAAGCCTTGCATATCATTGTTGTGTTTATGTTAGTATAATATTAACTAAAACATAGGACTCGCACACTCAGGATATACTGTACATGAAATAGTCACAACACGTTTAGCTTGTTGTCAGCCACAATTACAGATACATGACTGAAAGGATGTATGTAACAGAAAATCGTACAAACAAATTATCTGATGGAAGGCCAAGTCTAGCTGCACACTCAGAGCACAAAGTCATGGGTGAGTGCACTAACCAATTCATTTGTTGTGCTCGATTGTGGTTTATAGACCTAAACCACTTGGAAAGCCTCACAGAATAAGGCATGATTCACCTCCATTCCTTGTCCTTGGCAACCAAAAAGGATATAATATTTGTAATAAGCAGCAAAAATATCTATCAATGTCCGCACTGGCCACAGTCGTATATAAATACAAACCAGTGATAAACTTTTTCTTATTACTCAACTTTAGGCAATGTAATCATGCATTGCTCTTATGACCATTTGTACAGTATATGTGACAAATTAGGCAAAAAGAATAATGAAATAGGGAACAACCGGCCAATGACAACACAGAGGGCTGAAAAAATATGAGATTAATGGCTGTTTCAGTGTAAATAACATTTACAGTTGTATTTCTTTTAAGAATTATGGTACTTGCAAGAGCTATGTGCTTATATTTCTGTCTACAGATTAAACTAAGATCATCTTTAATCGGGTTATGTTTGTATAATCTGGAATTGACCACAAGCTTATTTAAAAATATTATTAGCAAACCTACAGGTCAAATAAGAATTTATCTATGTATGTCAGGGAGGACAGAAGGGGAAAAAAATGAAAGGTCTACATATGGCAACACAAGGCTAATCGCTTGTTGTCATGCATTGTTAGAACCAAACAGACCTTTATCTGCACATGCTTAACAAGGAATTAAATCTCTACATGCTGCTGTCTCAGTTGATTGATGCAAGAAGTTTATAGAATAAAACCAATCCTGTTATTATTCCAAAGATCCTTTAAAGCCAGCCTCAGACTTTGAAAGCAGTATATACAATTGGAAGTGGCAGCCCACATTTTTAAGTTTTCAAGCTGCTCTGTCATTCGACAAGGAACGTGTCTCGTACTTCACACGATAGCTTTAGCTGAAAGACACATGTACTTTGAATCAGAGAATCAATAGAACACTTAATCGACAATTAGGAGAACAGCTGTACGACTGTCAGAGTCCCATCTGTATACAGCTCAAGCAGCCTCAACACGGACAAACCATACAAAACAAAGTAAATCGCTCCAGGGCATCAGTTTCCATTACAGAATCCCCCTTTCATGTCAAATTTAACGTTAATATAGAATTCTTTTTCATTACCAATTTTAACATGTCTACAACATTATGGAAATGATTACGCTCATTTGTCAACTGGCTCCTTTCACAGCGATCAATAAATTTCACCATTTTGCTGTTAATATAGATAAATTTTGGCATTTAATTAAGGTGTGGAAAACACTGCTGTTTTTATATCAAGCAGATGTTGCCCTTTTAACTTCAGTATAAACCATACAGACACATTCAATGACATCCTTCCAACTGAGGCTAAATATTTCTGTTTCATTTCATAAAGAAAATCATGAAAATGTACCCTTTCATAACTGCCAAAACTGGCCACAAATACATGGTCAACACTCTGACATCCAGTGGTGGTGTTTTTATGTTGTTGTTTTAATATATTATAAGGTATTAATGTGTCTAAACTTCATGCATAAAACTATTTACAAATGGATTTTATTTTAAAAAGTATTTCTTCCTAGAACTTATTTATAACATTATGACTGTATAGTTCAATACATGTGTAAATGTGCTATATATATATATATATATATATATATATATATATATATATATATACACACATATATATATATACACATACAATAGCAGCTGGATGTAAACCCAATCTTTTGGTTCTTTTACCATGTATAAAAAGATCTGTAGAAAACCTATATTACATAAATTGGTGTCCTATTTAATATGTGTGTTTCTGTATCTTACATACCAAATATTTTATTCCAGTAATAAAACAAATCTGAATATTATTTTCTTTCAGGACATGCAGTTTATTTGTGCCACTGGCAACATTTCTAGTTCCTTTACCAGTTAAGTGCTAATGAGCCCTAGAATATAAGGCAATAGCCCTTCAGGCAACGGATAGATTACATCCAGTTTGACATGATGAACTGCTAAATCAAACTTGAGAATTACGCCTGTTAGTAGAATGTGGTTCCCTTGGGAATGAAATGGTTAATATTGTTAGCTAGCCAACTGTCATTTTCAGCTGTTAGATAACATTTTAATACTATAATTAACGATGACTATAAATATGGAGCATATTTATTTTTATAAGTAAAATTTAAAGATTAAAGTAGTTCTTACTATACCCTATTATTGTTGCATTTATGGGTACAATTCAATCATGAATGATACAGACTTTAATATTAAATAAATAATAGCCTTTGGTAATACAATGTATTGCCCATCACCCTTATTCTAATTTTCTATAATGTATGGCTACTTATGTGTGTAATTTACATGATACAATACAGTAATACACAATTACATAGTTCATACTTGTGTCCAACCAGACATGCTGACCTTTTCCAGCATTTAGTAGAAAGGGGCTGCAGTGAAAATCACTATGACTTTCTGTTACATAGAGCTGAGGTTCTATGTTCTAACATGGTCTTTGGTGCGTCCTAGATAGTCGCTGGATAAATGGGCACAGGACAATGCACCAGTGGTAGCAGTGTAGCCATGCTGTTCTGTTAAAATGCTGTTCCTTGAGAATCCCTGGTGTCCGCTTGCCTTATAAGAACCAGAAATATGTTCCTTATATGTTTGGGGTGGAAACTGTCATTCCTAAGGTATGTACATATGCTTTTTGTAAACTGTGTACAAAACTCAATCATATACAGCCAGGCAATATAATATACACATTTTTGCTCAGATCCTATCAACAGAGATGAACACCTAAGAGAACTTAGGAGTGATTATCAAACAGGCATGCAACCCCAGAACAACAGAAGAGCTATAGCCATACACAGAGTTAGATTCCTCCATTACAAACTACAAAAAAATGACTGGGTCCACCTTGTAGTCGCATACAATCCCTACCTAGAACAATTATAAAAAGTGCCATAAATGCCCCAGCAGAGAGTGGCACAAAAGCCTGCCTGTAAGCAAGGTGTAAAACCTGCACCCACATTTACAAAACAGGCCAGGAACCTATACCACATTTCCAGCAGGAACACATAACGAAAGGATCATTCCCCTGCAAGTCATCCAATGTGGTCTACCTTATCATGTGAGTGAAATGCCCAACTACAGGGCTATATGTTGGTGAAACTGGACAATCAACACCAGCAGCTGTCCTCTTATAGATCCAACATCAATTGTGTTGACATCCACAGTATTGATGACCTGCGAGTCATTGTACTGATGGGCAACTTTAAAACACAACAGGAGCGAATGGGAATATAAATTAATGCAGAAATGCATTACCCTATAGTGCCACATCAACAGGGACAGACGTTTTATGACCAGATATGAATGAATACTGCTCGGAGGCTGTAAGATCTGCAACCAGTTTACATATACAAAAGACTAACACTTCACAACTACCTTTTAATTACATTCACCTCTAGAGAGAACCCTAGCTGAGGGACATTGATCAATATCTGTATGGGATTATTTCACGCATACTTCAGATTGATAAAACATTTTTACTCTGTGCTAGTATGTATAAATATTAGGAACTTTTAGATTCTGTGTACACTATGCATGAATCAGGACCTAAGTAGTCCCAAAAGCTTGCACTTTATCTACTCAATCAATAAAAGGTATCACCTGCTCTGTATTTTCTAAAAATTAAATAAATTGTATTTCGCTTAAATATAGTATGCATGGATTTTAAGCAACCTCACTGAGAATAATAAATACATCCAGTATGTGACAGAACAGGAAATGGGGCCTAGATTACATCATTAAACACAGCTCTCTTTAACACTCGTATTAGTTACATCGATTCACTGTTGTAATTAATGTCAGAACTGGCTTAATTATTAGCATTGCATAGCAACTTCATTAGGAGCGTGTTGTAATGCAAGGACACCCTTATAAATATATATATACACAACATATATTACACATATATATATAGATATATACATATATACATATTAGCAAATATATTCTGCAAATATATTAAAAATCCACACTTCCACATGAGACAAATCTACCTGAAATGTTTCCCACCAGCAGTAATTCAAATGCTGCAGGGAAAACATACGCATTACTTTGCTTCCAATTCAGAATAACCACCCATTCTAAAACTTTTACTGTATTAAATTCGATACTTAAAGGGTGGTTCACTTTTGAGTTAACTTTTAGTATGACATAGAATGAATAATTCAAAGCAACTTTTCAATTGTGTTTAATATATGGTTTTTGAATTATTTGCCTTCTTCTTCAGACTCTTTCCAGATTTCCAATTGGGGGTCACTGACTCCATCTTAAAACAAATGCTGTGTTATTGCTACTTTGTATTACTCATTTTTCTATCCAGGCCCTCCCCTATTAATATATAACTCTATTATTTAAATCAATGTATTATTGCTCAGGTGATTTGGACACTAACAACCAGATTGCTGAAACTGCAAACTGGAGAGATGATAAATTAAAAGCTAAATAAATCAAAGACCACAAATAATAAAAATTGGTTAAAAACTGTCTCAAAATATTACTCTCTGTAGAATATTAAAAGGTAGGTGTCTACTCATCCTACCCCCCTGTGGGGTGTAGCAAGTGTTAAAAACCTTGTGCCTGCTTTAAACACAAGGACACTTTGTATAACTCATTTTTTCACACCCACCTGATGAAGTGGAATATACTTATGATTGTTTGATCTACGGATATCTTTGAAGATTTGAATATGATACTCACAGGGTTAATTCTTATTCTTATAAAGTTCCTGGAGTGCGGTTATTGGATATATATATATATATTTTTTTTTTCCCAACTAATTCATTCATTATTTGGAAGTTAAACTGGCACTATTTCTCTCATTATTATTTATTCACAGCCCTTTGGTAGTTGTACATTTTTTTCTGACTGCAAAAGCCACTTAAGACTGAATGAATGAAATAGTTACTCAAAAAAAGAAATGTGAAACAGAAAAATGCATCTGTAATGGAAAGGCAATAAAAGCAAAAACAATTATGTGTTCAAATACTGTAATACTGTAAAATATAAATTATAAATGCAACAGACAGTGTTGACAATATAAAAAATTCTGTCCTTGATATGTTTATAACCAATTAAAATACAACTAATTATTGTCTAAATTGTCAGAGTTAAGTCGACTAGAGGCAGCAGGCATATTTAAATTTTATTATATAAGCACTGTTTTAGATGAACCCTGATCACTGCATTAAATTACAAAGCAATTAAACTAAATAACCTGGTTGCAATGATACAGCATTTACATTTCTGTCAAGAGTCTCAATCAGAACACAGCTTGTAATAATACATTTTTTATAATTGCTTTATTGATGATGTTCTTTAATCTGCTCTTGTTTTGAATATTGAATGCTAAATGGTTTAAGGTAAGAGCAGTTCTTTGAATGAGTATGCTAAATTCTTCTTGCATAGGAGTGACCGTGTTCATCAGCTTTTCCTAAAGCAGAAGCACAACCAGGACCCATGATATGAAAAAAAGTCTATATAGAGTAAGACCAGTAGCACACTGATGAAGGTGAAAAGAGGAATTTCGTGATTTATTTAGCCCATGTGCATACAAATAGAGGGCAATGTTTTGGGCTCCACTGAGCCCTTTATCAAGCTCAGTGGAGCCCGAAACTTTGCCCTCTAGTTGTATGCACATGGGCTAAATAAATGACAATTATTTTTCACCTGTGCGCTACTGGTCTTACTCTATATGGAATATTGGACCTGAAGGGCAGGTGAAGGTCATCCAGTTTGAGCACCTGACAAGTAGAAGTACTGAAAAAATCTATAAGCAAAAGGGCTCCATACCATATGCCCAGTGCCAGCCCCTGTTAAGAGTATACTGGGTACATTGCTGGTGCCCATGAAGTCCTCCGAGTGCCAGAAGTGATGCCAAATCAGATTTTGAACATATTACATACTTTACTGTAAATCTGTGTTGAGATCCACTTAGTGCAGCCACAGCAATGCAGTATATTTCAGAAGGACTGGCAAGAAACTCTTTCAAGAAAGGGGGAAAAAAAATGCAGGCCGAAGAGGTCACTGCACAATCCTACATGTAGGACTAATACATATATGGATAAATATGGATAGTGGTATTAGAAAACCTATTAGAAATTATGACCGTTTATTTTGACTTATGTGTTTATGGCATTGCAAAGATGAAGGGTCCTAGACACAATTTTGCAGTGGGGTCCATGGGCCTTCTCTATACACTGCTGCATGGGTCTTATGTATAATACTGTTCATCTGTATTGATGCCCACCCCAACAACCTTCTGCCTTTTTAACATCTGATTTTCTGTCAAGACCCAGATTTTCTTGTAATTTCAAAAGAGCATATAAACTACTGGACTTGAAGCCAGCTAACATTTCTCCCTCTATACATGAAAGCTACAAGGTTTGCAAGTGTGAAAATGAAGGCTTAAGCCACGTGCCACTGCTTTTTCCACATGGGAGAAAAAAAAAAAAAAAAAGTCTTCATAAACCAGACTGTAAATTGATCTTGTAAGAACTGAGCACAGATTACCGAGCACAGATTACTAAATACAGTCCACATTTAACTAAGGAATTTACTCTGATGAATATATTACATTAAGAAAGGGCTGTAATGTCATTGACACTATTGGCAGCTGTGTTAACAGTGAAGAAGCTGGCTTTGTATAGCATCTCAGTTATTACATTTCTCCAGAGACTATGACTCATTAATCAAATATTCATACATCTCTGTAAATACACTCTAAACAGAGGATACCCTCAGAGCAGAGCATCCCATTACAAGTGCTCTTTCATGCAACGCTGATAATATGCTGAGAACATGCTGTCATGTTTTGCATTTGTATTGCTTTGTGTACTTCTCTGTACCCCAACTGCTAAAAACAGAGCACAAACGATTGTACTGATTACAAGTGTTACATGGCTGCAATTAAAATAATTCTTGTATTGCTTCATGCCATCACAAAGACACTGATTCAATTATTCTGGTTCATTCCGAACCATCAACAGGCAATTTTTCCCATAGGGTGGAAATTAAAGACTGCGATTAATACAAGAATTTGGATTAGCATGAATAAAAACAGGCCACAGAACAGGCTAAAGAATTGTACATTTGCATTGAAGTTTTTTTTTTTTTAAAACTGCAGAGTTCTAAAAAAAGCCTTTTCATTTCCACAAATAATAAGTATAATGTGAGACCATTCTACAGCTATTACTATATAGAGGTCTTAAAGCAAAATGGAGAGAGAACATATAAAATATTCTATTTCTTTTAAAAAGGCAATATCATCAGTACAGGTATGGGATCTACAGAGAAAAATTTGGACTTTGGGCATCTTAGTGTTGTGGTCCAAAACACCCAATATTTATTTCTCCTTCCTAAAAGCTTGATAAAGAGGAAGCAATCTGGCAATGCTTATACAGAATTCTGTTGTAGCATCCTAAGTTTCCCTTTAAAATTCTTTAAACTAGACCTTTAAAGATAAAATAGGATGGTTTATAGACCTTTCTGTATCACTGTAAAGCAAGGGGTAAATTAAATCAAAGATTAAAAGAGGTTCACAAATAAAAAAAAAAGTCTGTTTTGGCACGCTTAGGGGACTTTTGGTTATCAGAACAACTCTGCTATAATCAGCACCAAAACATGAACATCTAGGGTAAAGTGAACTTTAGGATTCTTGGTAATGGCATGATAACCACAATTCTACCATTAACCACTCTTTTCCCTGTCGAAGAAAAAAGAAACCCATAAAATGTAATATCCCCCGCCTGGTTACAAGAGGAGAAACACAAATATCTTGCCCCTACTACACTGCCTAAATGGCTGATATATTGTGTCCAAATTTCCCTGCACAAAAGGTAAGAAAATACACACAAATGGAAGATTTTAATGTCAGATATGGAATTTTAGCATATGCAACCCCAGGCTGCAGAGTTGCAGGCTTGACAGTCACATTTACAAGCTCCTGTACAAGCTATTGTTTTAAAGCTGGAATTAAATATATTGTGAGCAAAGTGTGATTATATGGCCTACGTTATACATAATGCATGATTAGAGGGTCTACAGTAAAAAAAGACAATACTGGTATCAAACTACTTTTATTTGCATGCATTACAATAATAATAATAATTTGAGGTCCTTGCAAGAAAAAAAAAAAAGTTTAAATAAGGTTATTTACAGTTAAAAAGTATTTCTGCACCATACTGTACCTTTTACCAACAGAACACGATTAATAGTGCATTTACGCCAAATCTGTAAATCAGACTTGTTCATGTGCATCTTTATATGGTTATTAGAACAACAATTTTACAAAATTTCACACTTTTAAAAAGAGCTTGCCATTGCATTAAAAACGTTAAAAATTTAATTTAAAAAATATATAAAAAAAAAGTCTAAAAAAATTTAGTGTTCTTTTTTTATATAATGAATGTGCTATGAACTGCTGCCAGGGGTCTGGTGCAAAATGTCTTTAAAGCAAGACAAACTCCTCTGTGCTAAATCTTTTTAATCTTTTCTTTTCATCCTCTGTGAAAAGGTCATTTTGATCATAGAATGGAGTACAGACAAAATCAAAGTCTTGAGCATGTCCATTTACAAAGGTAAATAAAGGATAATTCTGCTTCGTTGAAGATTTCAGCACCTGCAATATTTAAAAATAAAGGCACTGTTACAAGAGACAACTATTTCCAATGTAAAAATAATCATATCAGCTCAGATTGAAATGCCCCAACCCAAAAAGAAAAAAAAATACAAAAAGCTTAGACATAAAATACAATTTACTGTTTGCATGCACTGGTAAAACTGGTGTGTTTGCTTCAGAAACTCCAGTAGATAGATACATTCTGATGAATCCCATTGTATATGTGATTTTTTTTCTTATTTCAGCTTGGAATGGCTGCCTCCATGGCTATACAGCCGTTTAGTCATATTAACTATAGTAGAAGTTCTGAAGCAAACCCAGCGCATGGCAACATTACAGTATATTTTTGTTACTTTAAAACACTTTCATTTGCTGTTCCTTTAATTTTGGGGTTATATTATAAATGAACTTGGATGCATGAACAGTGGCTATTTAGGTGTGCATGTCATTTGTAATACGGAGTCCTAATATCAGCAATTTAGTATGACCCATATTGTAATTTGTATAACTAAACCTTAAAAAAATCTGAATGTAAAATTGCTCTGGGTGCTTTTCTATGCACTTTTGCAATTTCCATATTTTTTCCAGTCTCAAAGCTATTTAAGTTTTTATTAACTAATAACATAATCAAATTTGTAATGACATCACCACCTGCTGGTCAGTCCTTGTACAGTACAGTCAAAGATAGACATAGCTTCAGATGGTAAGCATAAGTGTTCTGATGTTGCTCTGCTCAGGAAGGAGATGGGATATGGCATTTGAAGCTTCTAATCTCTTTCCTGAACAAAGAAACATTATAACACTTATGTTTTCCTTCTGAAGGTATATCTCTGACTGCCTTTGACTGTACCGTTACATAAACTAGCCAGTAGGTGGCAGTGTTACAAAATTCATTAATATTTGCAGTTACTAAAAACTTCTGAAACTGAAAATAAATAATATAAATTGCAAAAGTGCTTAGAAAAGTAAACCTTTAAAAAAATTGTGCTTATTTAAATATCTGCCATGTTAGAGAGATACGGACACCTGAAATTAAACACTTTTTTTACATCTATTATAATATTGGCTTTGAACGCTACTTGTAATTTTGCCATAAAGTATTTGCATGATGCTTTTACATTACCTGTCTGATCCCCCATGTTCCTGTATGAGGGGGCTGCCATATTTGTGCAGCAGGAGTCCATTAGCATTAGAAACTGTAACTAACAGGCTGAGATGGGACAGTCAGGTTGGCAAAGTCAGTTGAAGTTCCTAAGCCTGACTCTCTGACACTAACAATTATATACAAAAACACAGCTCTCAGCAAAAAATCATCAACATGACCTACAGGTAACATTTAATGTACATTCATATGTTAAAAAGTATTTTTTTAGTGTCAGTATCACTTTAAGAAGGCCCTTCAGCCATGTATTGCTACTTCTACTTGCTGATCTGGTACAGGTGAAAATATGCACCAGAACTCAATGAGCATTGTTGGTTAACTATCGTTACAGAAGTACATTTTTAAAAAATATTGTGTTTTTAATTATCACATTAAAAAAAACCAAAAACTGAAGAATGTACTGGAAAGACTTTAATCTTCACACTTTCATCCACTGCAGAACACCAATATGTAAAGTACTGCACTTGGTTCTGGAGCAATTCTGTCCAATTATTTCAGGCAGATTTGTGTAGGTCGATCGGATACAGTTTGTACATGTTACTGCTGCAAAAAGTGGCTATACAAAAGGTTAGATGTGTGCACATTGAATAGTTATACAAAGAAAAGGGTCAATTTTCTTAAGCGTAAAATAACTGCGCTCTTAATCCAAGAATCATGTAACCTATAATGAAGGTTGAGGCATACCGGAAGCTGTAGTTCAGCAACATCAGTAATGCATTTTTTAAATCAATATTGCACAAAATATTTTCCCCCAAATCTCCACAGCCACTGAACGCTTTAAAATGCAAAAAGAATCCTCCAATGAAAATCCCAGGTAATCTGTATCAATTTGGCCCCTTTTCTTTGTTCCTGTAATTGGGGTTTGAAGTTTTAAAGTAATCCCGACACAAAAACAAATATTTTCAAAATATTAATCTACATTATGGAGGTTATCAAAATCCAATTTTTTTTCACTATTTTCTGAAAACCACTCCAAAAAAATCTAAATCGTACTTTTTTTTTTTAGCTTTGAAGATGAAAACGGTGACTTTAGGATCTGACACACAAAACCTGCAACTTTTTCATATTTGATGCCCTAAACCTGAAAATCTTCAGATTATTGAACGAAACCCAGTGCAGATCAGGAGATCTTCAAAATGTCAACAGGATATCTGCCATTTACTTCTACAGAGTACTTTTTTAATTTTGACTTTTAACACAACCTGGGTTTAATAAAATGTGTTTTTTTCCATTTAAAAGTCTGACCAGAAAAAAAGAAATAAATAACTCCCTAAAAGGTACCTATAGGCCAAGTTGACACATTTTTCAGATAGTTCTGCTTTTGTAAGTAATGGATACTGGAAGTTCCTAAACCAGACTGTTTTGTCAATCTGAGTTGGAGTTTCTAATGCTAATGGGCTTCTGCTGCACGAATATAGAGGAACATGGGGGTAAGAAAGGTAATGTAAAAGCATCAGGCAAATACTTTTATGGCAAAATTATAAATAGTATCCAAAGATAATGTTATGATAAAAAAAAAAAAAAAAAAAAAAAGATTTTATGGTGTCTGTATCTCTTCCAGTAACGAACAAGTCTGTCCTTTATCTCCATGTCCGATTCCTGTTTAATATAATTACATTTAAAAAATGACACAATTATACCTATAGGTACGAAAACAGCAAGATGCCCAACATGGTGGTAGAATCGACATTCCTATCCCAATTCTTTTTTTGGATATTTTAATTTAGTATAGTACATTGTTTTTGTCAGTAGAATCCTCTGGTTAATTTTCATGCATTTATAATTATAAGGGGCAGCTGTGGGACTGCATTATGTCTGGATTTACAATCCCTTTAACAATATACAGCTAGCTTTTTAAAGGGAAAGTATACCCTTTTTATAGCATGTGCGCTAAACGCACTTTTTTCCCTGTTGTTTTAGATAGGGAACATCCATGGTTTTTATTTCTTAAACTAAATAGATCAAAACTTTAACTAATACTAAAAGCACATTGTGCTTCCTGGTCTCAATAAGCTAAGTCAACAGTCTACTGCAGGCTTGAGCTTCATTGGGACTAGAAAGTAGAAAGTTGCTTTTTTTTCTTTTTCCAAACCTGTCATTTAGAGCAAGACATAGAATAAGTCATATGTTTGTTAATTAGTAATACATAATATTTAAACATTGCAATTTATGTTGATATTCTTATTAATAAAGTTGGTGTACTTCCATGTACACCACTAGGTGTATTTGCTCACTAAACCAAAACTACTACATGGATTTAATATTTTGAAAACAGAGACACCTAGTGACAGCTTGGGTAAATATGCATGCACTAAGTAGGATCATTACCGCATTGATGCTTTAAATAGCGGCTGCAAAATAAGTCAGTTGTATTTGACAGATGCGCCCACAACCCATTTTGAAAAGTGAGCAAAAAAAAATCATAAAACACATCAGAAGGTATAACAGACAATTTGGCAGATGTATAGATGCTGAAATAATGTCCAGATTACTCATGTGCTTTATAAGGAAGTTTGCAATATCCCAAGACACGGTCAGACAGGCTTAAAGGAAATACAAAAATGCACTGTAGCCAAGAAAAAGAAAGGAATCCACAAACAAAGGTACAGAAATAAAACAAATGAAAACTGAATGTTTTATGAGAAAACTTAGGTCAAATAGTAAGACAGAAATTATTAAGAATTGTGTTAGCTGGCACATTCATATGAATATTTCCTTTTTGTGTCATTTACCTTAAAGAAAAAGTGTAATCATTGGGAAGTACCTGACATCATGACCGGGACTTCTGTTCACTAAAAACTGCACTAGCCTAGGTTACTACTATAAGAACACCATGTAGCAATCCTCTTTGCCTTCTTGATCACTGGCATGACTATAGATGAAGCAGATGCCAGGGTCAAGGAGACTTGGACCACAGGGTCTGCTTCCTCTATAGTTAAGAGAATCCCCCCATCCCCTCTCCTACCTTGGCATAAGCAGGCAGGAATGCGAATGAGTGGGGGTGGTTTTAAGTTTCCGACTGGCCCCTCCAGGGGGCGGGGTTAACCATCTTCTAATTAGGCCACTGTTCTTGGATATTCACTAGTAATAGTCACAGGCCAGGTGCACATTCACAGTTGAGTGGAAAGCTGACATACTTCTAAATTCAGCTGTTGACATCACTGTGCATGCCCAAATGGACCAGGCCACAGTGAAAATAAAGTAAGATGGGGATGTGATGCTCCCAAAGCCTCAGATGAAAGATTTTCTTCACTGGGTGTGTCTCACATATTCCACTCAATGATTATACCTTTCCTTCTCCTTTAGTCCAACACTTTGTCATAATGTCAGTTGCCTCCTGTCCATTTCTGAACAAGACAATGTTTTTGTTAGTGCCCAGTTCAATACTACCTATCTAGGTTTCAGAATTCTGAAACCTGGTCAATATCTAATCAATCCCTGTAACCAACTTTAAATTCCCACTCCCTCAATGTTCACCACTATACCTTGTGATATCAACCACCCCAAATATGGAATATAACAGGAAGAACTGGTGTAAAAGACACAGCTTTGTCTATTCATAGGCTGACGGAACTTAGCACCCTTGGTCTATGAGCGAGCACAGCAGTACTTTTTACACTTAAAAGGTCTCATTGTGGTAAAAGCATGATAGCATTTTCAATATCATTCACATCAGTATCTGCCCCATTAGAGCTTAAAATTGAAGGCCCCTATCACATTTACACACAGTAGGGACACATTTGCCAGGTGCCAACAAGACAAAAGAAGAAGAAAAAAACTGCGGTTTACATTTAAACCAATAACATCTACAAGACATTTTCAAATTCAAACTTCAGTTAAAGCCTAGGCTATTTCAGACTATATAACTAGATTCTGAATTACCAAAATGGATACAGGTTTTATAAACATACAAGAAAACATATTGCTAATCAGTTTAAAATCTCTAAGAAATCAACCATGCCTATTGTTATACTATTTCAAGAGCGCCACCTTCTGGAATCAAGTTAAAATGCAGAGGGCATAGAAAAGACAAAAAGAAAATACAGGTATGGGACCGGTTTTCCAGAACGCTCAGACATGGGATTTTTCAGACGAGTCTTTCTGTAATTTGGACCTCCATACCTTAAGACTGCTACACAATAAATAAACCCAATGGAATAGTTTTGCTTTCAATAAGGATTGATTATATTAGTTGGGATGAAGTATGAAATACAGTTTGTGTTACAGAGAAAAGGGCAATGTTTTTAAAAAAATTTGAATCGATTAGAAGAGTATTATAGGAGAGGTACTTCCAATAAATTGGACAACAGGTTCCTGGATATCAGATCTCATACCTTTATTGCATATGAATAAAGAACAAAACAATAAGTTGGTGTAATATTCTGTACATCAAATTGGCATAAATGTAAATTTCTTTAGAATGTTCCCATATAAACTAGAGAAGACCAACACTTTCTAGCTATGTTTTAAAAGTAGAAATGAGTATGCATGTAAAAAACATTGATCACAGACAGTCCAGGGGCATCTGACAAAAAAGCTGTAAGCTGCTCTGAAAAATTAAGCTAGTGGACACTAATACAGTTTGTTTGTGTGTATTCTGTTTGGCAAATATCAAAATACAAGTAGATTGATAATCAAGGATTATATGGCAAATCTTAAAAATTGGCCACAAACCTATTAATAAAGCTATAAAATTGTGTCATATATAGTAATGGGCAGTTCTGACCCATTTTGCTTTGCTGAAAATTCACAAAGAGGTGAAAATTAATTGAAGTGCTTTGAAGTCTTATTGGTGACAAATTATTTTTTTGTGCAACAAATTTTTCACCCGTTAGGGTCTATAGCCGTCATTTTCTCATCACTAGTCATATCTAATCAACCTTTGTGTCTACTGGACTGTGTTTCTGTTGGTGTGTGCCATTTTTCATCAAAGATGGCCTGGAAAAATGGAAAACCATGCTGGCTGAACATATACGATTGACGCATAGATGGTTTCTCTTCTTCCAAAAAATTTAAACATTTACTGTAATTAGAACATACCTTTGTAAGTTCTTCTGCTGCCTTTTCAAACTCTTGAGCACTCCTACAGTAAAATCCAACTGTGCAACTGGGATCCATTTTCTTGAAAGACATCTTCTTAGGAGAAGGGCAATGGAAAGACTAAAAAGGAAGGTAAATACAAAATGTTAAAATCTAACTAAATACACTGCAAAATTAGAAAATCTTAAATACAAATCATGGGTGTTTAAATCCCCTGGAACAGTGATGAGTAACCTGGGACCTTCAAGAACAATTCCAAGATGGAACTCTATTGAGGGCCATAGTCTACTGCTCTAACTTTTGTATACCTAAAGAATGTAGTTCTTGCTGTGAGAGTGTCACTTCCTAGGTTTATGCAAGAAGAAAACCAAATGTAATGTTGATAACAGTGATTCATCAACGTTATTACTGCTGCAAATGTCAGATGAAACAAATTACCTTTACATTACTCGTCCTTCATAATACTCATCGAAATGCAACATTTAAATGAGATAATGTGTGTGATTTTACCTAATTAGATTTGCAAATCAATCTGAGTCGACTATGAGCCTGAGCAAAATGTACATTGCTCCACCGGGGTCAATACATCTTTGTCAAATAATTTCTCCATAGTTATTCTACACTTAGCTTTTCAGTTTAATGACTGTACAGATTCTCTTGTAAAGTGCTCCATGCTCCGAAATTTATAGCTCACTCCCTAGCAAAATTGTTTATAAAAACAAATTGGAAAAAAAGTAGAGCTTGTAAAAGTGGGTTACTTTATCTTAGTTACTTGAATGGAAATCTCATAAGTAAGTGAGAAATGGACAGATATACTAAATTACTTTGATAGTGGTAAATAATTGTGGTTGATAGCTGGCTAATATGACTTCAGACATAAGCATCTAGAAGCAAGAGTATACCTGGGGCAAGCCTGCATCTTTCCACACAGCTTTCGCTCTAAAAGTCACTGCTATTTTAGAATAGTTAATAGGTGGTATTAATTCTCCATTGTAGAAAGCAAAGGTATTAAAATCACGTAAAGAATGTTAATGTGCAAATTAATATTTCAATTCAATACTCAAGCCAAATGATGGATTTGGATTTCTAATTAGCACAAATGGACCAGGGATGAGACTAAAAAAGGATCAGTCCTGCACCCTTGTTACCTCAAGAGGGAAATTCTTTATGCGGACATCGACAAAAGATTGGCAGTAATGAGGATCCATGTAAATCAAACTGTCGTCTACAAGGACAAAACAGAAAGACAAGTAATTTAAAAAACAGTATTATTAGAATATTGCTTACCACCCAATTTCTATGCGGGAAAAAAGCACCACAAGCTCTGACAGGATGAGACTCACTGACTGATGCAAAGGTTTTACAGGAAAGATTAACTTCTGCATAATCATATATACTTGTATAAGCAGCTTTTTTTTTTTTTTAAACAAAATTATGAGAGTGTCATTTCATTTTTGATAGCAAAATTACTTCTAAAAAACACACAATTACATTCTAGTATTTGCAAATGAAAAATGTACTGTACAAGATCAGGCTGACAGGCAGGACATGTGACATATCATTTTAACATCAACTTATTCCACTTAAACTACTGAAATGTAAATATGTAAATAGAGCCTGCCAAGGCAGAGTAGTGCCCTCTCATAAGTTTCAATAGATAGAAGGTAATATATGCCTTGTTTATGCAGTGTGGGAAATTAAAGATGCATTTTACAGAAACCAATTACTATGCAGGCTAAATGACAAATGACTGAACTTTTGTGGGCCTGATGAATTAATAGAGGATTCCTCTTGCTATTGTAATTATTCAGCCACTGAATGGTCATTTACAAATGAGCTAGTTTTCCAAGGAAGTTTGAGTGTATGAACAGACACTAACATTAAATTGCAGGGCACCCACCTTGAAACCCCACAAAGTAATAGGACTGCTTGGGTTTGCCACCAATAATTCCAATGCAGAATTCAAGGCTTAGAATTCCCTGAGGAATATGGAAAACTCAAATCAGTGTGTGAGCAAAATAAATCATTTATCTTGGGGTATCACATTAGCACTCTGAAGCAGACCTTTTCAATACAGAAGAATTTCAGTACATGCTATTAAACATTACAAGAGCAGCTAGACAAAAAAAAAGGGGGTTGGTTAAACATATGTACATATAGGGGCAGATTTAATGTGTGGTGTAAAAAACGACAGAACAATTCACTACACATTGTCAGGCATCACTGTGTAAAACAACTGCGTAATTTTTTTGCACATTTTTTCTTACACCGGAACTTGCTTATAAAGGTCTGATGCAGTGTAAAAGAACAGTGGAAAAGCTGGCGTCCACATGGTGTAAAAGAACACACACCTTGATAAAGTTGCATTAATTTTAAACAGCTTTTTACACAGTTTTTCTGGCAAATTTTGTTTTACACAATAGAATAAATAGGCTCCTCAATGTTATGCTGGTCTCAAAATAACTACTACAGGTTACATACAAGTATGTCCATAACCATGGAGGTAGACTACACCTATATACAGGCAGCCCAATACTGTAGTGGCCCAGGAGTGGCAAATAGGCCTTTTAAAACATGTTTGTATTGTTGCAAATGTGTGAAATTAGTATCAGTCTTATGTTAGTAAGAAAAATACAATTAGGATTTTCAGTAACTATTAACTGGTGATCGTGTGTATGATAGCTTACGGTACAAACTATTAACGCGATTGCAGAGTGCTCAAAAAATTTGGTCTTTGAATATTCACTTTTTATTTAAAATTTGTTGTGCAAAATGTACCCAATGTGTCACCCTTGCCTTAACGGGTGTTTACAATCACTTACCAAAATTTACGCGTGCAGTATCCTTGTTTGTGAACTCTTAATTGCACATGATTAAAAATAAATTGCAACAAGCATGCAGTTATTTCCAATGAGCAGTTCTCATTGTAAATGAACACTAAGATTTTTACTATAATGGACATGTGTGTGATATTAAGGGCAAAGCAGACTAGAGCTGGGACAGTGGCATAGATGCTAATGCCACTCAAGATTAAGGGTACACCAAATCCACTATTTTGGATTCGCCCGAACCCTTCAAGAAAGATTCGTCCGAATACCGAACCGAATACTGCTGAAAAAGGCCGAATCCTGGCCACAACCCGAACCGAATCCTGGATTCGGTGCATCCCTACTCAAGATATATTGCCTCAACTGGTGATCTTTCGGCGAATAGGAGCGCCTGAATTTAAGTTGACTTGTCCTTTAAGTGCTTTAATAAGAACTGCTCTCCTTTATTTACATCTTGAACTAAAAGAATAAAAATGGGTTTGAAAGGTAAGCTGTACAATCAACTGCATTTTTTAATTCTTTTTTTTTAAAGATCCTTTGTATCTAAAACTGGCCATTAACTCAAAAACATTGTTCTGTGCGGCACAAATATAGGCCTTTGCACTTCAGTGCACAATGAAGGGTAATTGTATATTTTGTTATTGTTTTTTTGTTGCTACTGCAGTTTTAAAATCTACCTTACACAAAGGTTTCTACAGATAGAATTACAATTAGAGTTTGCCTACCTTCACAAACTCAAAATATTCCATATTGGTCCTTTCACCACCAAGTCTTATAGGAACTAGTATTACTACAGCCTTCTCGTTACCCTTATTACACTGCAGGTCATAGACATCAGCATTGTAAACTATTAAGGAATAAATAGGAGGTAAAACAAAATTAATATGATGATTGGACAAACTTATCTCCACAGTTTAATACAAATAACATCAGGTTAAGTTTATTCCAGTAAGAACAGGCAACTTACTAGTACAGTCTTGAGCAACATAAATTGTTATTCCCTGCAGTTCTGGATCTGAGCTCTCTTCAATCGCCTTCCTAAAATAATTTTTCATCAAGAAGTAAAATTATTTTGGGGATATTTATTTGAGAATGTTGAATCAAATTCAGTTTTAACTGTTCTTTAAACATCTTGGTGTCACAGAGTACTCTCCCGTAGAATAGGCTGTTTCTATATTGCCCTGCATATCCCCTTGGACAAGTCCAGACTAGGGGAAAATGCAGTACGGAATCTTTGGAAAAAGTTTGAGCTGTGAATGTACCAAGTCTGAAATTGCACAGGGGGATACCTGGGAGTCTGGGGCAAGCAAAAAAGTGATTACTGTTTATAACACATTTAGAAAGAGCAAACATATTCCACTATGCTGCATATTAGAAGGGAGCAGGGCCGCCACCAGAAATCACAGGGCCCCCGCAGCAAGTCTGCCCTCCACTCCATAGTAAAAAAAAAAATTGGTGGCTAGGGTACCCCACTTGTTAATGAAACAAAAAACCATTGGTGGGCCCCCCCATAAGTTATATTAGTGGTCAGGGCCCCCATAGAAAAAGAAAAAAAAAAAACACTTGTGGTCACAGGCCCCATTAAAAAATATTGGTGGCTAGGACCCCACATGGAGAAAAAAAACACAAAACAATTGGTGTCCAGGGCCCCCCTACATGTTATGAAAGCACTGGTAGCCAGGGCCCCCCTAAAATGTCCATGATAAAAAAAATTGTGGCCTGCTGCCCCACCAAGTTTAGGAACCACAAAGGGTACTTTAGGGGGGTCCTGCCTGATAAATTGCTTCCAATCAGTGTGAGTTTACAAAATAACACACTGCCATGTTGCACTTACTTGATTAGCAGGGTCCCCCTGCTTTAAGTGAGCTGACAACTTCAGAAGTGGGGGGGAGGGGGGGAGAGGAGACGCACAGGTGGCTGCATCATCTTCCATTGACAGCATTTTCTTCCCTTATTGGTCAAAGAATTAAGTCCTGGTACAGCTTCATTGCAATTGGATGAGCAGTTATCGAATACCTGAGCAGCTCAACCGGGAACTTAAACTTTTTTTGCCCAATAAGGGAAGGGAATGGACAGAAGGTTTTTCTACCCCATGCTCCCGCCCTCTGTTCTGAAGTCGGCAGCTCTCAGAAAGCAGGGGGCCTGGCTAATCAAGTAAGTGCAGCACGGCTGGGCCCCCCTTATCCTCCGGGCCTGGTAGAACTCTCCCACCTGTCGCCACCTTATGGTGGCCCTGGAAGGGAAGTATGTACAGTTAGGTCCATAAATATTTGGGAGGTGTTTCATAATACAGATGGACTATGACCCAAGACATACAGCCAAAGCAACCCAGGAGTTTATTAAAGCAAAGAAGTGGAATATTCTTGAATGGCCAAGTCAGTAACCTGATCTGAACCCAATTGAGCATGCATTTCACTTGTTGAAGACTAAACTTCGGACAGAAAGGCCCACAAACAAACAGCAACTGAAAGCCACTGCAGTAAAGGCCTAACAGAGCATTAAAAAGGAGGAAACCCAGAATCTGGAGATGTCCATGAGTTCAAGACTTCAGGCAGTCATTGCCAGCAAATGGTTTTCAACAGAGTATTAAAATGAACATTTTATTTTCAGTTTTTTCATTTGTCCAATTACTTCGGAGCCCCTGAAATGAAGTTATTGTGTTAAAAAAAAAAAGGCTTTAGTTCTTCACGTTTTATGCAATCTTTTTGTTTAACACACTGAATTATAGCTGGAAGTCTGCAGTTCAACTGCATTGGAGTGGCTTCATTTATAATTCATTGTGGCAATGTACAGAACCAAAATTAGAAAAAAATTGTCTCTGTCCAAATATTTAATGGACCTAACTGTGTATGTATATGTATTTGTATATGTATGTACATTATATAAGTAGCGAAGTTGCGCTAACGTTGCTTCGCCAGGCAAAGCGCATTTACGCTAGCGATGCCTAATTTGCATATGGAGCGAAGTTGAAAGTATAATAGAAGTATATGTTCCAGCCACTAAATTACACAAGCCCAGACAACCTTTGATAAATAAAATTAAGTTTTCCTATTGCCGTAAACATGTGCCCACTGTATAGTTGAGTTCCCATATGTTTGGAAATGTAGGGGGGAAGGATTACGCTTTTTTTTTTTTTTTTACCTATTTATCAGAGTAAGTATTCACCAATAAAGGGTGATTGCAGACTAAGTACTGCTGGCTCCTGGTCCGTTTCAAATCTCTAACAATCTAGTGACTTAAATGTTTCACATATATGAGTGATATCTCTGCAGTGAGCACCACTTACCTCATTTTTAGGGGGGCAAAGTTAGAAAAAAGTTCACCCCCAAAAACCATACATTTTCGGAAAGTACACATTCCCCCGAATTCAAAATGGGTTTCCATGTCTTTCTACTCAAAAGTACCAAGCCGCAAACCTTTCCTAAATTTGGAAATTTGGTGACATTTCCAAAAATCATCTCAAAATTTCCACTCTGCAGCATCGTATTTCCACACATACTTTTAGGTATCAAGATAGACCACCCCAAATATGAAAGCCTGGGGTCTTCTGAGCAGTTTGATGCCTAATATGTATAGGTGTACCCAAGCACGTGGCATAGGAAAGTCCCAAAACGAAGACCCCCCTATGGTCTGTCATTTCAGGTACTGCAAAATCAACAGATTTACATCATTTTGAGGGGGGCAAAGCTAGAAAAAAGTAAGTTCACCCTAAAAACCCATACATTTTCAGAAAATACACATTCCTCCGAATTCAAAATGGGTATGCATGTCTTTCTACTACAAAGAACCAAGCTGCAGACCCTTGACTTCATATTATGTACCAAAAGACCCTCCTAACAGCAAAGACCCCCAAAACCATATATTTTTGGAAAGTACACATTCTGATGAATCCAACAAATAGAAAGACGTCTTTCTACATCAAACGACCAAACTGCTAAATGTAGATGTTTTTACAACATTTCTGAAAATCGCCTAAAAATGTTGCAGTTTGCCGCATTTATCTCACACAATGTTTTATGTACAAAGACAAATCACTCTAAATATGGACGTCAGAGGTCTACTGAATAGTTTGATTCCCAATATGCATAGAAATACCAAAGTATGTGGTATGTACGGACCCCAAATGAAAAACTTAGCTGCAGAAAAGAGAGCCCCAACTGTGCGTTATTTGCTGTAAGACCCCCAAACTGTAAAAAAAAAACCCAGAAAACCATATATTTTTGTACATATTCTAATGGATCAAACAAGGGAAAATATATTTTTCTATACCAAAGCACCTAACAGCAAAACTATACTAAAGATACATAAGGAACAATAATGCAGGAATAAAATTGCAATAAAACCACAAAAATTGTGCAAATCAATGAAATAAATTAACTGACCAACAGCATAATTAGTGGCCCAAATCAATTATCCAATAGTCACGCTGCCAAAATAAACAGTTTTTAGGATTCAAAATCAGAGAACACCACAGCTTAATTATAATCAGCTTGAAAAAGGAACTAAAATGTTCTGAAAGCTTGCTATGATTATATTAGTTAGCCAATATAGGTATCACCTTTATACCACTTTATTTTTTATTTCAAAAGGGTTTCCCAACAACATAGGATTAAAAAAAAAAAACACAAATTGGTAAAATGAAAAAGTAAAAAAATAAAATGTGTATACATGTGTGTACACTTCTAAAAATTGTGTTACGGTGTGTTAGTGTGTATATAAGTGTAATATAAGTGCATCTAAGTGTAACTAAAATGTGTGTAAGTGTGTCTATATGTATGTAGGTAGGTAAAATAAAGGCTACTTACTGTTCCTGGGGGCAATCTGATGGCTGGAGGGGCCCTGGAGAAGTTTGTCTGCACAGTCAGCAAACAGGAAGTGTGTGGGCGTTGCTGGAGAACGCGGTAAGGAAGGAGCCTCTGAATGAAGCTGTGCAGCAAGGCAGACGCACAATCTGATGCTTCTGCCTCTTTTAGGTCGGCCCTCTTTTAGGACCGACATGACAGCCCCCCAGCCTTGTTGCCCAGGGGGCTGTCAATGCTGCTAAAGCTCTGCAGAGGCGGCTAAAGCCGCTGATGCAGAGTACAGCACCCATAACTGCAAGCACGTACCAGATACGTGCTTGGCAGTTAAAGCCCTTGCCTGCAAGAAAGAAGAACGTACCAGGTACGTGCTTGGCAGGCAAAGGGTTAAAACACTCAACCCCCCCCCCAGTAAAACACTCCCACACACTGCCCCTCTCTTTCCTCATAGGACCAAATGGGTAAAAGAGGCAAAACCTTTTAAGAGTGTGTAGAAAAAACCCAAGACAGGAAAGAAAAAATATGCAGAAACCAATATCACACTCAATATACCATATAAAATATTAATAAATATTAAGACAAAAATTCATCTGGGTTCCAAGAATGGCACAGATAAACAATATTCGTTTAATCTTCATGGGGCTACTGTGTCCAAAAACCTGATCCAAAAAGTTTCTCTTTGCATTAGTAAGCGATCCCAGTCCCCACCTTAGGTTTCGGTACCATAGTACCCATAAACCTAAATGTTTCACTAAGGGAATATCCGATTTGCCAGTTTCAAATGCTTTTTTTAATAGAAGACCTATGGTTGCCCATCCTTTCCCTTATTGTGGTATGTGCTCCACATATGTCAAGCCACATGGGCATATGATCGAACATGAGTAGATGGGCAAGTAATAAGTTGCTTAATTGTAATGTTACAGAGTGGGGGTGATGAAAGGTAGCGCCTGTTACCATATTGTGACATATAGTGCATCCAGCACATTTAAAGCACCCTTTTTTGAATGTACCTAAGGACACTTCCCCAGACTGGTAGCAGGGTCAGATTTCATTCGTTCTTTTAAATTCCTGCCACGTCTGTACCCCCAAGTGGGTTTAGATTTAATAAACAGGGTTTTAACACTCCGGTATCAATACTCCAGTATTGATTTACCAATCATTTAACCTCATGGGAACCTGTATCATATTTTGTTGAAATCACAAATTTGTTCTCATTTTGCCGTCTCGTTTGGCCTTCTACATATGCCCGTGCTTTGATGAGGTGCATCCAACAAACTTTGTTTATAACCTCTTTCGCCAAAGTGTTTGCCCATATCCACTAGCTATTCCTCACAAAAATCCTGATCAGAATGATCTGAGAATATGGCAGCGATATCTTAGTACCTGGAGGGTGAAAGCTGTTGAAGTGTAAAAAAATGATTGCGGTCCGTGTCCTTACGATATAGCTTAAAGCCTAAACCGCTCACTTTTTTAAACACCTCCACATCCAGAAAGTGAATCCTCTCTTTGTCTGCAGATAGTGTAAAGCGGACTGGGGTATCCAATCTATTCAACTCAGTTACCATTTGGTTCAAAGTCTCTAGCTCTCCTTTACAAAAGCTTTCACTCTCCCTCTCTCAGATGCAAATTCACTAAAGCGTGAAGCATGTAAGGCTATTTGTTGCAGAGTAAATACAATGGGGCAAAGTCACTAAAGTGCGAAGCTTCCAACACTAGCGCTAATTCGCCAGCGTGACGTCATTTCGCAACTTTATTTCCAATTTACTAACATTGTTCCTGGCGAAAATTCGCTAGCGAAAGACATCGAATTGCGCAACTTCGCACCCTTACGCCTAGCGAAGTTGCTCACTGACGAAGGGACTAAACTACGCTAATTCACGAAGATGAAAATTTTTGTGAACGTTACCTCTTACACTAGACTTTACTTTGCCAGGTCAGACCTGGCGAAGTTCTATACAATAGAAAAAATTTCAAGTTTTTTTTATTTCAAACTTCTATCCAAGTCCCAAATGCTGGTGTCTTACTTTTTTAGGGTGATAGTCTGAAAAATAGTGTAATTTTTTTGGGGGTTACCCCCCCTACATTTCCTAACATATGGCAACTCAACTATACAGTGGGCACGTTTAGGTCAATAGGACAACTTTATTTTATTTATTAAAGGGGTTGTTCACCTTTGAGATAACTTTTAGTATGATGTAGAGAGTGACATTCTGAGATAATTTGCAATTGGTTTTCATTTTTTATTATTTACGGTTTGAGTTATTTTGCTTTTTATGCAGAAGCTCTCCAGTTTGCATTTTAAGCAGTCTTGTAACTAGGGCCCAAATTACCCTAGCAACCATGCATTGATTTGTATAAGAGCCTGGAATATGAATAGGAGAGAGTCTGAATAGAAGGATCAGCAATAAAAAGTAGCAATAACAATACATTTGTAGCCTTACAGAGCATTTGTTTTTTTAGAAGGGGACGGCGACGCCCATTTGAAAGTTGCAAAGAATCAGACGAAAAGACAAATAACTATAAAACTATAACAAATAAATAATAAAAACCAATTGAAAAGTTGCTTATAATTGGCCATTCTATAACATAATAAAAGTTACCGTAAAGGTGAACCACCCCTTTAAAGGTTTCCTGGGCTTGTGTAGTGTAATGTAGTGGCTGTTACATACACCTCTATTAAACACTTAAGTTTGCACCATATGTAAATTAGGCCTTGCTAGTCTAAATGCGCTTTGCCTGGCGAAGTAACAGTAGCGCAACTTCGCTACTGTTCGTCGCCCTGAGCGCAAATTCACATCACATCACACAGTGAATTTGTGTAGTGCGGGTTGAAATTTGGCTGGCTAAGTGCGGTGAACGCTGGCGAAGCTGTCGCTAGCGCATTTTCGCGCTTTAGTGAATTTGCCCCTCAATCTCTTTCTATATATATATCCATCTAAAAAGAGGTACAGAAGGCCTTAGGGATTCAGAATAAATGTGTAATAAACAACAAAAAATAACGTACCTCAAAAGATGAGAAACAACTGCTGGACCGTACCAGTCTCCAGCTACTTTGCCTGAATTTTTCCCTAGCTTCACAAGTTGATGTAAACCAAAATAGGCAAGTGGGTAGTCTGCAAACCAGGATATTATTTTTCTGTGCAAGTCCTCAGAATGCCTTTTCTTATCACTATTGTGCAATGGTTGCTTGCCTAATGAAACATATTCTTCATTTTCAAGGGAAGATTTCTCATGCAATGGATCAAGTTTTCTAGCAGTGTTTGCTGTCCAAAATTCTGATTCAGAACAGAAAATGTCCAGTGCGTCTGTCCAAGTCCAGTCTAAATTAAAAGGTGTAAAAAGTGACTGACAAGTATAAGGTAAAGATCATTCTTAAAAACAGATTAGCAAAAACTGAATATATTAGTAACAGTAAACTGCCCTCAGTTTATTGTTATTAAAGTAAATTTACATATTTCAAAACTGCTGTTGAACAGTTTCCACAATAGGGGTAATTGACTTGGCAATTTGCAGTGCATGAAGAGCACTTTTGGAGGCAGATGCAATATTTAACCCACAATACAGTAATGGGACATAATGCCAATACCATTGCATCCACAAGGTGGGGATGTGTCTGATTCAATTGTGGGTGAAGAAAAAGCAGCAGGTATTGGCCCTATATGGAATTGCAAGAAGCAGCTTTGAGCTGAAATACCTTTATTAACCATCATTTACTAATTCATTCCATTCATTAGTGTTTTTTCTGCCTTAAATGCTGTTGTTATTTTAACAGTGCACATTATCTTTTGGGTTTCTTTTTATTAATATTTTCCAAATACTTTTTTTAATATACCATTTAAAAGATTTATTTTAACAACACATTTCAATCACTGGGGTGACAAAATGTGTAATCACTGGATACACAAAAAAACAAAACACAGACTTTTCACTACTGTAGGGGTGTCCAACCTGCAGCCCAGGATGGTTATGAATACGGCCCAGCTTGAAATGCTTGGTTCCCAAGGAAGCTTTACATTGCAAAGGGTATAGTAATAGGCAGGAGGGGGGACTATGCCAATTGCCCAGTTAGTAGTAATAATAATAATAATAATAATAATATAATAGGTCTATTTAATATCCAGGTGTCCTGTATTCCAGTGTATAGCTCCATCTGGTTATACAACTGATATTGTAGCTATTTTCTTTACTTTTACAAATCAAAAGTGCTTGTGTATTTAATGTGTGGCCGAAGACAATTTCCCTTTATCCAATGTGGCCCGGGGAAGCCAAAAGGTTGAACACCTCTGTTCTACTGCACGTGCCTCAGCCTGGGCATTAAAGGGGTTGTTCACCTTTGAGTTAACTTTTAGTATAATGTAGAGAGTGATATTCTGAGACAATTTGCAATTGGTTTTCATTTTTTATTGTTTGTGGTTTTATAGTTATTTAGCTTTTTTATTCAGCAGCTCTCTAGTTTGCAGTGTCGGCAATTTGGTTTCTAGGGTACAAATTACCCTAGCAACCATACACTGATTTGAATAAGAGACTGGAATATGAATAGGAGATGGACTGAATAGAATGATAAGGAATAAAAAGTGGCAATAACAATACATTTGTAGCCTTACAGAGCTTTTGTTTTTAGAAGGTGCCAGTGACCCCCCATTTGAAAGCTGCAAAGAAACAGAAGAAAATTGCAAATCATTCAAAAACTATGAAAAATAAATAATGAAGACCAATTGAAGAGTTTCTTAGAATTGGCCCTTCTACAATATACTAAAAGTTAACTTGAAAGTGAACCACCCCTTTAAAGACAGAAGAAATGGAAGAAGAGAATCACTCTGTGGTATTTGCCGAGGGGAACCACAGGCCAGTGCAGTTCTCTACTAACAGAAATACTGGCCCAGAGCAACAGGTCACTGGGAGGTGCCTAACATTTGGCATCCCAGAGTGATTTAGACTCCCCTTTATATAAAAATAAATATGTTGCTATCTACAGCAGATGCTCTTGTGGGGAAACCTTGCAGGTTGCTCACAGGGTTTAGTTCTTTATTATTTTACTTCTTGTACTGGTTATTTGTCTATGTAAAATTGAATATGCACTCTACATACCCATTTATTGCACTTTAAAATATGTTGCTGCTTTATAAATACATGTTCATTTAATAATACAGGTTATTGTGCTTAATAGGACAACACTATGGTTATATAAACCAACTCCATTATAGCTACAAATGCAGCAATGCTGGGTTCAGTGAGCATATTGCAATTCTTATACAGTAGCTTGCATGTCTCGCTGCAGGTCTGATAATCAGTGGGCTTGGCTTACATTGTTTTATTAGTCAGAACCAGCAGTGCAAAGTAGAAAGAGAAATGCATCCAATATAAAATACATATATACATAAATCTAAAATCACTGTAAACGGTTACGGACTACAAATTGGACAGTAGCTTTGAGTTTACAACCTGTTTCAAATCTAAAAGCGGTTACATATTTTGTCTAATGCTGTACTATTTACTAAACAATACTAACCTCTTCCCAGGAAGTGTACTAGCAATCCCTGTGCCAGTAGCATTTGACCAGTACGTAATGTGCAGCCCCATCCACAATCTGTTGTCCATGATGATGCTTCTATTTGGGGGAATTCTTCTCTATAAGTAAGCCATAGTCTGGAAATGAAATCCTTTCGAAACTCATCCACATTTCCAGAAGGGTCTTCTTTTGATTCAGAGCCAGAATTAGGACGAGCATTGACTGTTACACTAGAATCTAAACACAGATAACGCATCTATGATGTTTTAGATTTACTGGGATTCCTGCCAGAATCACTAAAGTACAATAACAAGAGTTTATATAGACAAGGCATGATTTCTCTGGGTTTGTGTATTTCAAAGTTCCCACCGGTCATATTGTGTGTGATATTTCCAAGGAATTGCCAGACATTTCGGCATTTCTCCCACTTTAAGATTACCATACATATGTTTGAGTTGCACCAAAAATATATGTGCTAACAATTAGATCAATGTGTGACTAATGTTAAAATCCTACAAACAAACTCAAGAAGATGGATGGTATATGATTTAGTGGAAATGTTTTTTTTTTTTATTTATTTTTTTAGGTAATCGGGAATGGAAGTCTGCAATCTGTTTGACTGGTCAACCCATCAGTCCCATACAGATAACTCCTGTATAAAAGGTCTGTGTATGAAAAGTATCCAGGTATCCTAAAAGCAGATCATTCATGCCTGTAGACATGTTCAGTTTAGTCACACAGTAAGCATGCAGAATTGGGGACAGGCGCCTGGATTAGGTGGAAAATAACCTGAGCCAAGGACTTCATCATATCAAGGATACAGCATTTTGGTTGTTCTAGTTAAATTGTAAAAAATCTTCATTTTTGCTAGATGTGACAGTAGGACAGGGGTACGCTGTGTGCCAGTATTTGGGGATGTGGTTACAGTATGAATATGGGGAAGGTAGGAGAGGTGGGGATGCTCATTGACAAAGCAAACTTCCCTATGAAGCAAAGCCAACATGCATGTAATGCTTTAGGCGAAGAACAAAGTGTCTACAATTTGTAGGGCAAATGTCACATTAAAAATAAGACCTAATCATCTTAATGACTTCTTTTATTTTTACATGTATTACTTCTACAACATGATACAACTGAAGTGAACTGTTACAAGGAACAAATACCTATGAAAAGGAGAAGAAAATGTAAATTTCAATCTAGACTGACACACATAGCAAATAAGCAATTTCAATAGCTCAGGCATTGGTACATTTCAGTAGGTTTTAACCTCTGGGCCTAACCCACTAGAACAGGGATCCGCAACCTTTTTTACTTGTGAGTCTCATTCAAATGTAAAAAGAGTTGGGGAGCAACACAAGCATGAAAAAGTCTCTTGGGGTGCCAAATAATGGCTGTGATTGGCTATTTGGTAGCCCCTATGTGGTCTGGCAGCCTACAGGAGGCTCTGCTTGGCACAATACTTAGTTTTTATGCAACTAAAACATGTTTCCTAGCCTGGAATTAAAAAATCAGAACCTGCTTTGAGGCCACCGAGAGCAACATCCAAGGGGTTGGAGAGCAACATGTTGCTCACGAGCTACTGTTGGGGATCACTGCACTAGAAAATGCTATAACTTGGTAAGCACAAACATTAAGACTAACGTGATACGACCAACACAAGCCATTTTCACTCAACTGTTGCCTGAAAACCAATACCTGTTTGAGTACTGCAGGTATGTGCTGATTTTAGGGACGAGAATAAAACAAGGCTCTCAGAACAAGTACAGTACAACAGGTTACCATGTTTGCTCTGCTTTTTTCCATTAAAAAGTTAGGGTTGCTACAGTGATAGATTAGTACTGCATGTGACAATGAGTTGGGTGTGTTTCAGTCAGGTGATTTTCTTTGAATATGTCAAATTATATCAGATTGGCTATTCATAGAACAGCTATTCTTTCAACGATGTATGTACAAGTCAATATGTAAAAAACAAACTGGAGAGAAAGAAAAATAAAACAAAAACAGACACACAAAGTCGTACCTTCATATTTGAAATGGTAACATTTGCCAAGTAAAAAAACTGGTGAATTCCTCTTGAAGTAGGTTTTTGTTTTCAGTACCCAACCTTTAAAAACAGGGAAAGGAAAATGAACTGGATTTATAACGAATTAGCTCTTGCACACTGGGTGTGTTCACTACTGGAGTTTGTCAATGGAAAAACTACCAACTCTTTATTTTCAAAGCAAACCAGCTGTCACAAGTATGGTTACGGTTACAAGCAGGCAATTGGAGCGATTTTAAAAATTGCGCTGCTCCGTGTGAACACGCGCCGGCGTTTTTGAGCTATGCCGGTGCGCAGCGGTGCCTAGCTATTCGGGGAGATTCGGGGGCGATCTGTCGCGGCGAGAAGTCGCCAGGCGACGGATCGCCCCCGAATCTCCCCGTCTGGCCTAAGCCTAAGAGTGCTGCAAGAACTTAACTCAATTTCCCAGCTGCCCCATGTCACTTGCTGTACTGCAAGTTAGAGTGATCTCACCCCCTCCCTTTTTCCACCCAGCAGCCTAACAGAACAATGGGAAGGTAACCAGATAACAGTTCTCTAACTTGCAGTACAGCAATAAAGAGTGATTGAAGTTTATCAGAGCACAAGTCACATGAAATTGACAATATATCTAGCCCCATGTCCGATTTCAAAATGAAATATAAAAAAATCTGTTTCCTCTTTTGAGAAATGGATTTCAGTGCAGAATTCTGCTGGAGCAGCACTATTAAAGGGGTTTGAGTTAACTTTTACTATCATTTAGAGAGTTTGAAATTGGTTTTCATTTTTTATTGTTTGTGTCTTTAGTTATTTGGTTGCTATGGTACAAATTACCCTAGCAACCCTGCATTGATTGGAATAAGAGACTGGCATATGAATAGGAGATGGACTGAATAGAATGATAAGTAATAAAAAGTAGCAATACAATACATTTGTAGCCTTACAGAGCATTTGTTTTAGATGGTGTCAGTGACCCCATTTGAAAGCTGCAAAGAATCCAAAGAAAAATGCAAATCATTGAAAAACTATGAAAAATAATGAAGACCAATTGAAAAGTTTCTTAGAATTGGCCCTTCTAAAATATACTAAAAGTTAACTTGAAGGTGAACCAGCCCTTAAACTGATGTGTTTTGAAAACATTTTTTTCCCCCATAACAGTATCCCTTTTGATTTTTTAGTAGTCTTAAGGCAAGGAGATCAAAAATATGGAAAGATTCCTTATCTGGAAAACCCCTGGTCCCAAGCATTTTTGATAACAGGTCCATTACCTGTATATATGACCACAAGGTTTATTATTACTGCAAGACAGATCAACATAAAAAATAGATCATACTTACTATATTTCATATTATGCCATGCAGATAAGAACTTAGATTTCAATTTCTCCACATCGTCTGTGCCACTGGCTTCCATATTTATGTCTAGAAAGCAAACCCATGCCTTTCTCATTCACATCATTACCTAGTAATACAAAAAGATAAGGAGTAAATTATCAGTCAGACTTTTAAAGTGCAAGAAATTACCAAAAAAAAACACACAAAAAAAAAACAAAGAGGTAGATATATTATTCATTAAAGAGGAACTAGAGTATTACCAAAGAAGACTAACCCCTGTATGTAATATAAGGCACTAAGTTTGCCATGGGGCAGTAACACATGGCAACCAATAAGATGCTTGCATTTAAACAGGTGACTAGTGAATGCTACCTGCTGATTGGTTGCTATAGGTTACTGCCCTTGGGCAGACTTAGTGCCTTTTATTACATAACCCCCTATGAATTAAATAAGAATGCAGGTTATGGTGTTAAATTAGTCAGCAAAAAGATGATTTCTGAACCTTGTCTTGGCCAGTCCCACAACTTCAGTAGTGATGGATTATGTTCAATGCAGCAGAGTTAAGCCATTTGCTATCTGCTCTGTCTGCTTTGATTATTCTCAGTTATAAACTTCAATATGGATATCATTATTGGCTTGCATTTATCACTTGTCATTCATCCAGGTCATGGTATGTATATGTGTCGTGCAACTCCTACAAACAGGTGTTAGAACAGCATTGCAGACAGGTGGTGTCAAAGGCCCCTGCCTCTGTTCAGGGATGGTTTCTGCACCTTAACATGAATCGCCTTTTTTCACACCTCTTTCAAACCAGCAGTCTTCTTTATCCAAAATTTGGACATTGCTATCTTGAAAAGAGTGCCCCTTGTCTTTTAGGTGTAGAAAACAGCCGAGTCTTGCCCTGTAGAGTTCGCCCACCTATGCTGATCCATTTGTTTATGGAGCAGTTGTGTACCAGTTTTTGTCTCAGTGTGTTGCTAGGTTTGACCACGTCCCTGTGTTTTTCAAACAACACACGGAGACAAAAACTGGTAGACAAGTAGCACTGCTTACATGCACCCACTAGCATGGAGATAATCTTACCTGTAATAGGCTCTGCTGTAGAAAGATTTGTTTACATTTTGCCTTCGTTTATGCTAAAATTATCTAGAAAGAAAATTTAATTTACTGACAAACATTTTCTTTTTAAAATATTGACTCCTGCTGCACAACTATAACGGACCCTCATAGAGGGACATAGGGGTAAGAAAGGTCACGTAAAAGCATCAGGCAAATACTTTTATGGCAAAATTATAAATAGCATTCAAAGACAATGTGCTGATGGATATAAAAAGGGTTATTTTCTGGTGCCAGTATTTCTTTGAAGCTTATTTTTGCACTAACTTTTGCAATTCATAAATAATAAAATAAGCAAACTTTTGTTGTTGTGAGTACAGGTAGAAACCAAAAAGAACCTTAAAGGAAAACTATACCCCAAAAATGAATACTAGCAACAGCTAGTTTATATCATATTAAGTGGCATATTAAATAATCTTACCAAACTGGTATATATATTTAAGTAAATATTGCCCTTTTACATCTCTTGCCTTGAACCACCATTTCGTGATGGTCTGTGTGCTGCCTCAGAGATCACCTGACCAGAAATATTTCAACTCTAACTGTAACAGGAAGAAGTGTGGAAGCAAAAGACACAACTCTGTCTGTTAATTGACTCATGTGACCTAACTTATAGTTTGTTTGGTATGTTTGTGTGCACCGTTGAATCCTAGGATCCCAGGAGGCTGGCCTTATTTTTTAAAATGGCTAGTTTCTATTTATGATTACCCAATGGCACATGCTACTAAAAAAAGTATATTATTATGAAAATGGTTTATTTACATGAAGCAGGGTTTTACATACGAGTTGTTTTATGCAATATCTTTTTATAGAGACCTACATTGTTCGGGGCGGGGGGGGGGGATAATTTTCCTTTAATTAGCCAGTTGTCTGCTAAAATACAACTTTCGTAAATTTGTGAAACCTTGGTCTAGTATAAATATTCTTCTAAACCTCAGTTTTAAAATAAATTCGAGGGACATGATTGTTAAGCCTTAGGGTAGAACTCCTCGGACGACTTCTAAGCGATTGTGACGGATCCGACGCGCTGCAACAAAACGCAGGCATCCATGGAGTTCTACCTTAAACCACATGGGAACATAATTTGCCACATCTGCTACATGTTATGGATAAAGCAATTCTCTTTAAACTAATGTTACAAAGTGAGAGACATTATACAGATTTGAATAATAAAAAAAAAAATATTGTAATATTTTGTGAGGGTTGTCAGTTTAAAAACCAGGACCATTTTTTGGAACACTGTGAAATCCAAAGGCTATGCTTGTAAAAACAGACAGACTACACTCCAACCAAACTAGAATCCACAATTTGACCTTATTAATAAAAAGGCACGATTTAATCAGATTGGCAAAAACCCAAATCATACAATTTTTTCAAATTGTTGTCTGGAATCACTTAATGTTTTGTTTTTTCCCCCAAAAAAGTCTGAATTTTTACCAAAAAAAATAGAATTTGAGTTTTTAGCATTTAGAATTAAAAAAAAAAAAAACTAATACAGCACTACAAAATATGTTGGCACTATATAAATTAGGGATGCACCGAATCCACTATTTTGGATTCGGCCGAACCCCCGAATCCTTCCCGAAAGATTTGGCCGAATACCGAACCGAATCCGAACCCTAATTTGCATATGCAAATTATGGGTGGGAAGGGGAAAACATTTTTTAATTCCTTGTTTTGTGCCAAAAAGTCACGTGATTTAGCTCCCTGGCCCTAATTTGCATATGCAAATTCAGATTCAGTTCGGCCAGGCAGAAGGATTCGGCCGAATCCGAATCCTGCTGATAAAGGCCGAATCCTGGCCGAATCCCGAACCGAATCCTGGATTCGCTGCATCCCTAATATAAATACATGTTAATAATAGTAATAATAATAATGACTGGGGGCTCACTACTGCATTTTTGAGAAACCAAGATTTCATGCAGGCGACAAAGCTTGTGGTGTGCTGCTGACTGTACAGTAGAACACAGTTTGGGTCTAAAAATCAAGTTAAGTTGTAGACTCAAAGATCTAAAGCAGATTAGAGAAAGGCTGTGGGTCGGCTCGAAACGTCAGTCCATGTTTAAAAATATAAAACTTAAATTTTAATTAGTAAGACCTGTGAGTGCAGATTCTTTTCAAAGCATTTGTTTTGCTGTGTCTGCACCCAGGCACCTTTACCGCAGTTATCGAGAGTGCCGGTATCAGAGTGAAAGAGTTATGTACCTCGAGTCTGAAAACTACTTGTCCAATGGTTGCTCCTGTTTTCTAAAACTCATACTCTTATACAAAGTCATCTGTGACTTTAAAGGGAAACTGTCATGGGAAAACATGTTTTTTTTTAAATGCATCAGTTAATAGTGCTGCTACAATAGACTTCTGCACTGAAATCCATTTCTCAAAAGAGCAAACAGATTTTTTTATATTCAGTTTTGAAATCTGATATGGAGGTGGCCATTTTGTCAATTTCCCAGCTGCCCCAAGTCATGTGACTTGTGCCAGCACTTCAGGAGGGAACTGCTTTCTGGCAGGCTGTTGTTTTTCCTACTCTATGTAACTGAATAGTACGCAGTGGGACATGGGTTTTTACTATTGAGTGCTGTTCTTAGATGTACCAGGCAGCTGTTATCTTGTGTTAGGGAGCTATCTGGTTAACTTCCCATTGTTCTTTTGTTAGGCTGCTGGGTGGGGGAAAGGTAGGGGGTGATATCACTACAACTTGCAGTACAGCAGTAAAGAGTGATTGAAGTTTATCAGAGCACAAGTCACATGACTTGGGGCAGCTGGGAAATTGACAATATGTCTAGCCCCATGTCAGATTTCAAAATGAAATATCAAAAAATCTGTTTTCTCTTTTGAGAAATGGATTTCAATGCAGAATTCTTCTGGAACAGCACTATTAACTGATGCATTTTGAAAAAAAAAAATGTTCCCATGACAGTATCCCTTTAAGCGACTGTTGCTTGCTACAGTGATTATTACTTAATAATATTAATCATCTGACATGCCATTGGCCAGGTCATAGTTTTGCCCTGATACACAAGCTAATAAGCGGTTAGCTCAGTCAACCATGGCCAATTCAGCACCCAAAGTCTGAGTACCCAGTGTTTGTGCCTATTAATTCCACCCCTGACAATTGTTGCCATATCGCCATCTCAGAAAAGGAGTGCATGCAGATAAACGGTAAGTAACGTCTTCTTAAAAACTTTTTCGTTAAAAAAAGAAACAAATTAAAAAAACAATTATGTTACTGTTCCTTTAACAAATCTCGCCCTCCCAAAGACACAGTTTACAACAGAGACTTGAGAATCACAACTACTCCTCTGCAAGAAATCTATCACCAAGGTGCAATTTACACCTCAGGGGCGAAGAAAAACATAGAACATAAACCAACTCTGTTCAACTCATCAACTTCGCCAGGAATTATTAGGCAAACAGTGTGATGAATTAAAGGGTTTTATTGTAATGAGCAATTTTATCTGGAATGGGCAGTGTCCAGAAGGTTTCACTGTAACTGTAACCGATAAAATCCCCCCCCCCCGAATGTATACAACTGCACCATAGAGTGAGAAACATCCACAAAGAAGGCATTCATTTACTTTGCCCTAAAGATCTTGAGCATGTGACAGACCATCAAGCAAATGAAAATGTGCCTTTTTGCTATATACTGTACATCAGGTCAGAGTTAAAAGAACAGTGAATAAATGAACAGATTCTACAATGTGCTATTTTTTTGAATATTAAAGTAGAAGGAAAGGAAAAAAAAAAATACCTTTCTCCTTTTATTGTACTCCCCCCCCCCCCCCCCCCCCCGACCTCCTGAAACGCTATACTAAAAATGCTCATATGTCAGTCAGATCCTGTAAAATCATGTGCCAAAAAAAAAAAAAAAAAACAACAACTGACCCTGGAGCGTGACGCCCCTAGGACATGTGTACTACAACTACATTATGCCTAAGGGTAGGGACAGACAGGGAGATTCAGGGAGATTCTGTCGCCTGGCGTTTTTAGCAGGCGACAGAATCTCCCCGAATCTCCCTGTCTGTCCCTACCCTAATGCACATCAAGGCTGCCTCTGGCAGTGGAGCAGAATATGGCTGTAAAAGTGTGACGTCCCCCGTGTCACACAATGCAGTCAAAGGAGAGTGGATTCAGTGCATCACTATTTTATAGTTTTTGAATGATTTGCTATTCCTCTTTCAAATGAACGACACTAACCTAAAGAGGCATTTGAATTACTCATCTTTCTATTCATCTTTCAATCCATTGCCTGGTAGCTAGGGTCCAACATGCTGAAATACCAAAACGGAAAGTTGCTTAATAAAAAAAGCAAAAATAATAAAAAAAAAAATTAAGACAAATAATAAAAACTCATGGAAACAACCCCTGCACACAACTCAGTGGACAGACTGCCGTTCTTAAAGGCAAATGTGCTAGGGGAGCCGTTTTATACACAGTAGTCAAAAAGGTATCAGATAAAACAACTTCGCTGTAGAGGTGTCCAAACAAATAAGCGATTTCCAGGTCCAGACTGAGAATTAAGATAGGCCTTGGCATTTCAGGTACACAGAGGCCCAAACAGCCCCCCACAGAGGCCCACACAGCCCCCCACAGAGGCCCACACAGCCCCCCACAGAGGCCCACACAGCCCCCCACAGAGGCCCACACAGCCCCCACCAGCCCATTAAATACAGACTTTCTATGGCACCTTATAGCAGCCCCTCTGGCACTTGCCAGAACCAACCCACAGATTGCCAGTCCGAGCCTGGTAATTTCTATTCCCTTATAACCACCAGAATCAACCCCACACCAGCACCAGAAAACACCATACAACTGTTCGCTGAGATACATATCCAACTCCAGAGCCGGTAGAAAAAAGGGGGAGGCATTTCACACTAACAGAATCCCCCCGTTAGGCTCCTTCTCAGTTCTCACTGAAGACCGAACAATGCAAGCAAGAGCAACTGATACAAAGGTAAGTTTGTTTAGCTGCACCCCTCTCGCTGCCGAGTCTGTACCTGCTTATCTTTTGAGCAACAGCACTGCGCTCTGCCATGGACCCTTCTCGCTGCAGCTCCCGGCGGTGAGGGGAAGCAGAAACAGTGGAACGCAAAGAAGGCGTCTTGAGCTCCACACCGGAAGAACAGGAAAGAGCTAGTGTACCGTAATGCTGCGAATATAACAGCCAACCACTTTCATTTAGCAGATGAGTGTCAGATTGGATCAGAGGGAGTCGATGTCATGCGAGTCAAATTTCCCTGTTAGTCCCAAGGGTATGATAAAGACACTGACCAGCAATACAGAATCATTTCATTTTTTAACAAAAGTGTCATTCTATTAAGATACATGCACTGAAGGCTTGTCTAAATAAATGGAACCACCAGATGACAATATGTGCTAACTACAGTAAGCAGAAATAGTAAGGAAGATTGATTTTTTTTTAGTTGAGAAATGTAAAGTCATAAAGTGGAGTGTTGCAGCTTTGCCCACAAAGTCTCCCTCAAACTGACCCTTTAGACCCAGTTGTGTTCCCAAGAGCAGGTTGCATTGCATAAAAATAGCATGCAGCTGACAGAAACCCCCCCCTAGAGACCCCGTCCCAACATTTTTGTTTCATTATGTGGATTCAGCCACATTTTATTTAAATGTATATACATAATCCTGCGAGTGCCATCACTTTATACTTTGATTGTATATATAAAAATATGTATACATTTTTGTAAAAGTGTTAGTACATAGTCTCTTTGATTCAGCTACTCCTGATGCAGATTTTTTGCCATGCCCCATGCAGGTCTAAGTGGTTGAAGAGTACTAACAGAGACAGGGCTAAAGACCAATCACTTTGTTTGTTGAATATGTCCTTTTCCTCACTGAATAACTTGATATGATTGTTCAGATCAAGTAAAGGGTTCCAAGCTGAACCTGCTGTCAAATTAGATCACCTCTATGTGTGTGTTTGATGAACTTGATTTAAAGAGGAACTGTTTTACTTTTTTTTTTTAGTATTTATTGTTTTAATGCTTTTCAATTATGTTTACAGAAAGGAGTTCAAAAACATGATATAGAATAAAACCTTTAAATAACAGCTTATGTTCATTGACATATAACTTAAAACGAATGTTCCATTCAATCGTGGGGTAGTCTTTACCTAAGGCTACTTGGATAATCCTGTATTCGTATTGACAACATATAGCCGTAGTAGTTTAAGCGGTAGTTGGGGGAAAGAGGAAGGAAACGACAGTTAAATAAGAGAAGACAGGTGTAGGGGGAAAGGACTATCACATAAATTGGGTCCTGGGTGTCTTTGTTTTTTTAAACAAAAACCTTTTTTTTCCCTATAAATATTGCCATTACTTTCTTAGAGAACATTATATATGCATATTTGTCTAATAATATATATATTTGGTGTGACCTGTTATCCAGAATAATGGATCTTTCCATAATTTGGATCTATAAATATTGCCCTGTTACTCGCTGCTTAGAGAACATATATATATATATACAATTTTTTTTTCCCATTAAAATGTCCTGTTAAAGTTCTGCGACTAAACCTGAGAGGGGTAGAAAGCAGCTAGGATGATGTCAGTGACTGTAAAAACCAGTAATTATTATTTTCTGCTGGTCGGTGTAACACGTTGATCATTCCCTTGGGACGAACAGGAACATCTGAATCTCTCTGATTCACTCTGGAACAAGGTTGCTATAGGGAAGCGTGTTGGAACGTATCTTAGCAGCATTACGGTACGCTAGTCCCTATCCTATTCTTCCGGAGTGGAGCTCAATACGGATTCCCTGCGTTCCACTAGATTCCTGCTCCCCATCACAGCCGGGAGCTGCAGTGAGAAGCGGCCATGGCAGAGCGCCGCGCATTTGCACAGAAGATTAGCAGGTAAAGACTCAGCAAGCTCCTTTGTGTATCTTATAGGGTTTAATCGGTTCTATTCATTGTTTGATATGTGTTCAGTAAGAAGGGGCCTAATGGGGGATTGTATTTGGGTGTGATCTGCCTCCTCCTTTTTTCCGCCGGCTCTGGGCTTGGATATAGCACCGATCTTTAGTTCAGCTAGCACTTGGCCCATTCATTGTGTCTTTGCATCCTTGTCTTGTGTGTTTGTGTGTGAGGGATGCTGGTGCTTCTAATGACATGAGGAATTGCCAGGTGAATGTGTCTGGGATTATTGCGTGAGTCTTTCTGTGGGAGGTGCGCCAGACAAAGATGAAGTGGGAGAGGGGCTGCTATTGGGAGAAAACTTGAAGGAAGTGACTGGGAGTAGTTACAAAATAAAACATCCCGCCTTCGCTTTACTTTGTTAGCGACCTTCCCGTTTATTAGGCTGACACTGGCACCCGTTATAGTTTAATTCGGTTCTACTGAGGCTGACACTAACGTCACAGTTGATACAGCACAGACTGTCGCTGCAGGGCATGTCGGGACTCTGCTGCTTCTGCAACTCTCTTAGTTAGGGGATGGGATGATGGCCGACTAGCTGGAATTCACTTTTGAGTTAACATTAAATGGATACTGTCATGGAAACCCCCCCCCCCCAAAATACATCAGTTAATAGTGCTGCTCCAGCAGAATTCTGCATTGAAATCCATTTCTCAAAAGAGCAAACAGATTTTTTTAATATTTCATTTTGAAATCTGACATGAGGCTTGACATTTTGTCAATTTCCCAGCTGCCCCAAGTCATGTGACTTGTGCTCTGATAAACTTCAATCACTCTTTACTACTGTACTGCAAGTTGGAGTGACATCACCCCTTCCCCCCCAGCAGCCTAACAACAGAACAATGGGAAGGTAACCAAATAACAGCTGCCTAACACAAGATAACAGCTGCCTGGTAGATCTAAGAACAACACTCAATAGTAAAAACCCATGTCCCACTGCATTCCATTCAGTTACATTGAGAAGGAAAAATAACAGCCTGCCAGAAAGCAGTTCCCTCCTAAAGTGCTGGCACAAGTCACATGACCGGGGCAGCTGGGAAATTGACACAATGGCTAGCCCCATGTCAGATGTCAAGACTGCGTATAAAAAAAATCTGTTTGCTCTTTTGAGAAATGGATTTGATTGCAGAAGTCTGCTGGAGCAGCACTATTAACTGATACGTTAACAGTCTGGTTGCTAAGGTCCACATTACCCCAGCAATCATGTATTGATGTAAACAAGAGACTGCAATATAATCCTATATAGACAATTCTGCCCTTTCCATTTAGCAATACAAGTGTTAAAGAGGTTTTACACCTTTAAATTAACATTAACAGTAGAGCCCCCATTTTACATTTCTCAGGGGACCAGAAAATAATGGTGTAAAATCAGGGAAATGTATTATGCATAATATATAGGTGGGACCACAGCAATAATGTAAAATGAGGGAAAAACTTAAAATCAGGGGGTTCCGCTGTAGTTTGATGTAGAGAGTGATATTCTGTGGCAATTTGCAATCGATCTTAACTTTTTATTTGTGGTTTTTGTGTTATCTTGCTTTTTTTTCAGCAGTACTCCAGTTTGCAGTTTCAGCAATCTGCTCGCTAAGGTCTGCATCACCCTTGCGGCCGTGCATTGATTTAAACAAGGGACTGGAACATAATCAGGGCAGTGTTCATTATGAACTGGAGAGGTGACAGTCTCTGGCGGGGAAGGCTAATTAAAAGAGAGTTACAATAGTCTAGACGTGATATGACGAGAGAGTGAATAAGAATTTTGGCAGCATCTGGGGTGATAAATGATCGTATTTTGGATATGTTCCTTAGGTGAAAGTGACATAATTTAATAAGTGACTGGATATGAGGAGTGAATGACAGAATCTAGGATAACCCCAAGGCACTGGGCCTGGGGAGATGGGGTGATCGTGGAATTGTTAACTATGATATGGATACTTCAGGGATCACCAGAAATAACGACTTTTTCCAATTACTTTCTAATTTCTATTTTAAACTGTTTTTCTAACATTGAAGTGTAAAGTGTCATTTTTCACCTTCTAAAGCAGTTCTGGGAAGGGGGGTCGCCGACCCCCCCAACTGTTCTAAACTGATACATTTAATGGATACATTTCTTATCTTTGTCCCTGCTGAGCAGAATCTCTGGGTTTCATTACAGGCAGCTGTTAGAATTGATACAATAGTTGCTAATACTCCAGAGATGTTGCTGTGAAATGTATCAATTAAATGTTGCAAAATTGTAGCACCCGAATTACTGAGCTGCCAGACTCAAACACCAGAGACACCAACACTTAGATTTTGAAAAAACAGTAAAAGATAAATAATGGAAAGTAATTGAAAAAAGTCTTTATTTCTGGGGAACAATTTGAAAACAACTGAACAGAAAAAAGTGTTTGGAAGGTGAACAACCCCTTTAATGGTGTCAGGGGGTCAACATGACTAAGGTTCACTGGGCTGGGGGAGGCTTTTAGCTGCTTACGTTTCACGTGCTTCTCTTCATTGATACCAACACATCCTATTTCTATAGGAACATGTCAGTATCACTTTAATGGTGAACCGCCCCTTTAATTTCTTCAAGGCAAACAAACACATTTTATCAAGGATATAAAAATATATATGGTACCACCAGCTGTATGTCAGGCAGAACTCCCAGCATCCAGGGTGCTTGTGTTTGTAGTTCTACACTGACTTGACATGCCTCATGTCACTGGTATTTTTATTTCATTCAAGAGTCAGGTTTGCATTACAGGGTTTTCATTTCTGTTTTAGAAACAAAGTAGAACCCCCATTTTACATTTTTCAGGGGACCAGAAAGAAATGGTGTAAAATCCAGGAAAACGTGAAATCGGTGGGCCCTAGGGCCCAACGATCGGATCATAATGGAGGTCAATATGGGGGGTCGGATGCAGAGATGTGACTGCGATCCGACAGTTTTTCTTAACCTGCCCGATCGAGATCTGGCCAACGGGGAAGCCCGTCGGATGGCCCCACACACATGGCCCATAAGCTGCCGACTCTGTCTGTCAGCAGCTTTTATTGGCTCGTGTATGGGGGCCTTTAGAAGTTGCACAAGCAGAAGGCATATGAACTCATTCAACTTGACTATTGTGGTGTAATTAGACAGTTTTTCATTGACTGATTCAGTAAAGATGAGTCACTTTTACACTTGGTAAATGCACTCATCTTGTCAGTGATCTATGTAATATATCATTTCCAAGATTTTCATATTTCTTTACATGTATCTCCTTGACTGTTACTGCTGCCTTATGTTAGTTACTGCCATTGCCAGCACAGTCTTATAACAGCTGTAATTGTTTTAGTTACAGTAAAAATAACTACAAGGCAAACATGAACTTTTTTACATTACAGTGCTATGTCTATAATGGCTCATCCAAAATTAACATATTTAAACATTCCAACCCTGCAACCAGTCCCTACACACACTGAGTCTAAATAAATGCCTACTACCATCTAAATAAACATGAAATAACTCTTCCCCCATATGCCTCAACTCGTTAGTGCCTTCTTTTTCTGCAGTGAGCACAGTGCAGCTTAAAGTAATGCCCCCACACAGCAATAGGTAGCTAATTGTTATCAAGTCTATAAAATGGAATCTGAGCAGTACTTAAAGGGAAACTGTCATGGGAAAACATGTTTTTTTTTTAATGCATCTGTTAATAGTGCTGCTCCAATAGACTTCTGCACTGAAATCCATTTCTCAAAAGAGCAAACAGATTTTTTATATTCAGTTTTGAAATCTGCCATTTTGTCAATTTCCCAGCTTCCCCAGTCATGTGACTTGTGCTAGCACTTCAGGAGGGAACTGCTTTCTGGTAGGCTGTTGTTTTTCCTTCTCAATGTAACTGGATAGTACGCAGTGGGACATGGGTTTTACTATTGAGTCCTGTTCTTAGATGTACCAGGCAGCTGTTGTCTTGTGTTAGGGAGCTATCTGGTTACCTTCTCATTGTTCTTTTGTTAGGCTGCTGGGTGGGGGAAAGGGAGGGGGTGATATCACTACAACTTGCAGTACAGCAGTAAAGACTGATTGAAGTTTATCAGAGCACAAGTCACATGACTTGGGGCAGCTGGGAAATTGACAATATGTCTAGCCCCATGTCAGATTTCAAAATGAAATATAAAAAAATCTGTTTGCTCTTTTGAGAAATGGATTTCAATGCAGAATTCTTCTGGAACAGCACTATTAACTGATACATTTTGACAAAAACATTTTTCCCATGACAGGATCCCTTTAAAGTTGGTTCCTGCAGCTGTATGTTTGGTCACCAAACTTAGCACAAGAGATCAATGTGATGACAGTGGAAAGTAAATTAAGCTAGGCAAGATAAAAACAAACAATCAACTGTACATTTGGGTGATTGCCAGAGAAGTCAATGGGAAGTGCTTGTCATAGATATTTCTGTTTCATTTCCTTTCATCTGAGAGGGGCTGTGGTGTGTGTCTTCCAAGACTCACTACTAGTTTTAATATAAGCATGCATACATAGCATATAACATGGTATTTAGGCAAGGGGGCATGTCGTTGCCTGGTGACTAATCGCCTCTTCTGCGGGCAAACAATCTTCGCGAACTGCCTTCCATCAGCTTGAATGAAGAATCGCCTGCGCTAATGCACTCGGGGCACTTTCTCACGAGGAAACTTAAGATGACTTCGGAAATCGAAGAGCCGCGAGTGCATAAGCACAGACGGAAGGCAGGCAGAAAGCAATTCAGGGAGATTGTCGCCTCCCGCAGAAGAGGTGAAATTTCCCCGAATCTGCCCGTCTGCCCCAATGCATCTAGGGATGCACCGAATCCAGGATTCGGTTTGGGATTTTGCCAAGATTCTGCCTTTTTCAGCAGGATTCAGATTCAGCCGAATCGTACTGCCCAGCCGAACTGAATCCGAAGGGACGGGGAGGGAAATTGCATGACTTTTGTCATAAAATAAGGAAGTAAATTTTTTTCCACTGTTTGATTCAGTATTCAGCCAAATCTTTTTCGAAGGATTTGGGGGTTCGGCCGAATCCAAAAAAGTGGATTTGGTGCATCCCTAGTGACATCTCTCCCTGCGCACTTATAGCTCTGGGCTCAAATTACAGCAGGGAGGGGAGGAGGGAGGGGGAGATGAGCAAACTGAGCATGCTCAAGCCCTAGCCCTGGAGGTTTTTGCTGACTTCAGGAAGTCCGATACAGAAACCCATGTGTACACAATAGTAGTAAAGAAATACTATGTTTCTTTTGACAGAGGACTCAGAGGCTTTGAGAATTTACTTGTGTATTTATTTCGACCTTTCTGATAAAGCTTACTTAATTTGAGCCTTTTGTCTCCTTTAAACTGTGTATTGTAATTTACTTCAGAGAACTTTATTCTACCTTAGATTAAAGATTACCGGGAAACATTTATGCAAAGATGTGAAAAGTGGGGCGGCCCTTATTTTTTAAAATTGCAGTTTTCTATTTATGATTACCCAATGGTACATACTACTAAAAAGTATATAATTATGAACATGATGTATTTACATGAAGCAGGGTTTTACATATGTGTTGTTTTATGCAATATATTTTTATAGAGACCAGATTGATTGAGTGATATAGTTTTCCTTTAAATGTTAAAATAGCTAAGTATATAAAAAGGTAGATGCAACAACTAATCTTCTCAAAAACACACACACACACACCTACACACACCTTCTTTAAAACAAGTGGTCTGCCATTTCGGTATTTATCTTAAAGTAGTTGCTCACCTTTAAAGGTGAATTCAACCCCTCCGGCTCTAAACCCCTCCCCGGGCAAATGCCCCTAAGTCGCTACTTAGCCCTCCGCGCAGGTCCCCTCCAGCCATGTTCACTGGAGCCATCTTCTCCAGCAACGTTTTCTTCCTGGATCCGTCAGCGCTTGGCGGCGCATGCGCAGTAGGACGCATTTGCCAGTTGGTTCTAATGCGCATTGAACTTTCTGAACTTTGGGTGCATGCACAGTATATATATATATATATTGATACAATAGTTGCTAATATTCCATAGATACTGTTGAGAAATATATCAACTAAATGTAGCAAATTGTAACCGTTCTGAATCTGCTCCTGGATCACTGAGCTGTCAGACTGAAACACTTTAGACACGGACATTAAACTTTTAATTGAAAAAATTTAAGAAAATCTTTGTTTATGGTGAACAATCTGAACACAACTTAGCTGAAAAAAGTATTTGGAATTTGAGCAGCCCCTTAACCTGTTACACTTAGCTATTATGATTTGTCTGTTAGCTATTATGATTATGATATGGGAATGGTTAGTTTCTGTATGGCTTGACACTCTATCAAATATTACTGAAAAATTCTGGAATAATCACTGGAAAACAAGTTCGGATACACTAAAATTGCTATACTGACTACTTGTTTTTATGTTTTGTAGAACAGTGGCTGCAGAGGTACGAAAACAAATATCCGGACAATATGGTTCTCCACAGCTCCACAAAAACCTAAGCACTGGAGGAGGAAGCCCGCATCATGCTTCAGTAATTTTTTTTTTCAGATTATTTTTTTTTCTGCTATTAAGTTTTTTTGTCAATATGTTTCATTCTCATCTATGCTATACTACCTAAAGTACCCAAACACCCACCTGCCCAACAAATACATTTGAAACAAAAAGGTGTGACTATTAGGGGTTCCCAACCTTTTTTAATCGTGAGCCACATTCAAATGTAGAAGTCTCTGGGGTGCAAGACAAGAGCTGTGACTGGCTATCTGGTAGCCCTTTTGTGGTCTGGCAACCTACAGGAGGCTCTGCTTGTCTGTAAATCTCGTTTTTAATGCAACTATCTAAAACTAAACTAAAACTAAAACTTGCTCCTAAGCCAGAAATGGGGAAGCCTTTCCAGTAGGTGCTGGATCATTGTTGGCTCTTGCTTTTATTAAGTCACAGAAGCATTACTGAGGCTGTGCAATGATTTCTCCCACTCACATCTCGGAAATGTAAATATATATACTGTATATATTGCTTAATGCTGAGGATCATTATTACTCTAAAACGAGTCTTCCCCAAACTAGTAGGAAGCACTGATTCTTTTTATTAGTCATTATAAACTGTAGTGTAGTCCAGCTCAGTTCATGCAACACAGTCCCAGGATTATTCTATCCACTTTCCTAGCAATATAGATAGGGCTGTGTGAATAGAATGGGACAATGGGAAGGAGTGAGGGTAAAAAGGAGAAAACACACAATAGTAGTGTTTCTGAAGAAAACACAGCTGTTTGCTGCACAGTAGTGCAGGGCAACACTGCATTTTATTTTAATTACTTTAAAACAATTTCATGTTTTGATGATACTGGTCCTTTAAGCCAAATTGTGGTTGGGAGTTAGGTCAAATTTTTTGTTTTAAAATAATGAGAAAAATTTGAGTTTTGGACACTCAAAAAAAAAAATCAAACTTTAAGAGCAGACATAAGGCTATGCAACCCCATACTGTTTGTTCCTTTTAGAAAAGTGATTAATCTCAGCTCTGGACACGTTTGACCTGGCCTTGATTTTTTAGGTTCCTCTTACAGAAGTGGTTGACCCAGTTGATTTTGAGGACTATCTCATTACTCATCCAGTGTCTCTAGACTCAGGTCCATTAAGAGACCTGTATGAGTTTCCTGCTGATGATGTTGAAGTTCTCTACGTTCAGAGAGAATGCAGGACTATGGTGTCATCAGTGCCAGAGGAAAGGTAGGTTTTGAACTCTTTATTTCTAACAATAAACACTTGGTAAGGCTTAAATGTTATCATTTTATCCCACTGAAAACAAGTGAACTATCTTTAACTTGCAGCTGAGCCTGTGGATTGACAAAGTAGAGAACCGGTGAATAGCTATTATACAACTATTTGTTTTTCTATCCATTGTTCAAAAGTTTCATTGAATATACAATGCAAACATTTGTGCTTGCTTACCTGTCTGATCATGTGCAGGCATGAATATCACAATGAACATCTTTGTTTTATACAGTGAAATGGATTCTCATGTCAAGGATTGCTTAAGAAGTTACACAGAAGACTGGGCAATTGTAAATAGAAAGTAAGTATTCATTTTCAGACTAAACCGTACTGTATGGCAAGGATATCAAACTCATTACTTACCAGTTGCTGTATACCATACATTGCTGCAGGGCACTTAGAGATGTTGTTCAAGGAAAACTATACCCCCAAAATGAATACTTGAGCAACAAATAGTTTACATCAAACTAAATGGAATATTAAAGAATCTTACCAATTTGGTATATATAGTTAAGTAAATATTGCCCTTTTACATCTCTTGTCTTGAACCACCATTTTGGGATGGTGTGTGTGCTGCCTCAGAGATCACCTGACCAGAAATATCTCTACTCTAACTGTAACAGGAAGAAGTGTGGAAGCAAAAGACACAACTCTGTCTGTTAATTGGCTCATATGACCTAACTTTATAGTTTGTTTGGTATGTTTGTGTGCACTGTTGGATCCTACGATCCCCGGAGGCTTTTTTAAAATGGCAATTTTGTATTTATGATTACCCAATGGCACATGCTACTTAAAAAAGTGTATTATTATGAAAATGGTTTATTTACATGAAGCAGGGTTTTACATATGAGTTGTTTTATGCAATATCTTTTTATAGAGACCTACATTGTCCAGGGGTTTCCTTTAACAGTATAAGAGCCACTGGTTTGAAAACTTTGTGTTTCAGTAAAAAGCATACTAATAGTTTAATAACTTCATGTTAATTTTGTGAATTTGAAATAGTTATTATGAAATTCATATGCTGTGAATTAGTACTGAGCGCAAATACTAATTTAATATATTTCATGGGAATTCAGTGTTTGGTTTGGCATGGGCAGTTGTGGTGGCAACCTTATTCTGCTTGGATGAAACTTGTCTTCCCCTTTCATGTTCCAATGTTGAGGCACTAAGGACATTCAAACATGATGGTGATTACCACTTTTCTCCAACCGTGTTTGGTACACAGGCAGAGAACAGCAGATTGGCTCTTATCTACTCCTTGACTGGCATGGTTTCTGCATGTGTGTAACTATACTGGGTGGTAAAACATGCATTTTCACACCTAAATCCACTTAGTGTAGTTGCGCACAGGCCAATTTCAATACACAGATAGAAAAAAGCAGATTGTCCACAAAGCACGCCCTTATGCAAAACTGCTACATCATTAAGGGGAACTAAAGTTCAAAATAGAATAATGCTAGAAATGTTGTACTTTGTACACTAAAATAAACATGAACTTAATGAACTTAACTTAAAATAATGCACCAGAAGCCTAATTAAACAAATGATTTATGTTTTTAAAGATGGCCGCAGGGGGCTGTCATCTTGTAACTCTGTTAAACATCTTTGCAAGACCAAAATGACAAGCATGATCAGTTTGGTCTGGGCTTTAGTTTGGAGGTTAAGCTTAGGGATTGTCATAAATTATCAAAAGAGCACAAGTCAAATAATATCTGCCAGAAGCCAATAATAATCAGAATATACAGACTGGGTCTGTGGATATGAATCTCACTGGCAGTCACTGGCTGCTCTACAGGGAAACACACCAAGCTGCTTCAGGTCAGGGAAGTAAGGTGCTCCCCCCCTGCCATTTGAAAGTATGATCAGTTAGGCGCTGTCTGAAGTTTCCTATCTGCAGCTGTCAGAGCAAGTAACATGAAGGGGTCATTTCACTGCATACAGTCAGGTTCATTATAAAAATGGTAGACATTGTTTTAATTAAAGTATATTGGGGTTAGATTTCTTTTTCATTAAAGAAAGTAAAAATGGGATTTTATTTTTTGCCTTTACATCCTCTTTAAATAACAACTTTCCCCATTTGAGGTTTTCCAAATCAGTTTTTTTTTTTTTGTGCTAGGCCCATACGACTTAGGCCTTACTTGATGTCCAACAGGTCTTTCTTTTTCCCTTTCATTGCAGTGGGTCAACTTTTTTCTTCTGTTTGAATCAATAGCCAACTTGTATTTCCTTTGAATACAGTATTACTAGTATCTGCAGTCCTTTGGAGTTTCTCATAAATTACCACCCCCTTATACACTAAGACCCAGTACAGCAAAGAGGCTGGCCATTCACTGTATGTGTGGGGAAATTTTAAATCAATAGAATTCTACAGATCAGCAAATTGGATAAATATTGTGTAATCCGGTCAGGGCTTCTGCAGGGCGCAACCAACATTAGGTACAACTGTTGCATCCTCCTAGTGGTGGAATAAGAGAATACAAATTTACAGGATAATACCACAACATTTTTAGGAGGCTACAAATAGTAACTACAAATCTGATGGATAAGGGTAGATCAGTTGAGCTGCTCAGGGATGTGTTGGAAATGCAGTTTACGTCAGTTCTTGATTGGCTTGTATATCCATTAGATTGAATCATCAGGCATTCCAGTCTTTTAGTTTGGTCCTTCAACTGTGGTATGACTGAATTGATTACATTGTTTGATCATACATGCACTACAAATTAAAGATGTTTGAAATATTGGTCATTTGTTTTGTCCACCTTGATCATATGCCAGTACTTGTGTTGGTGGAAGTTAAAATGAAGAATGGGATTGAACAAGTGTTTCATTGTTCCAACAGGTACCACAAATTAGGCACTGGCTTTAATCCTAACACACTGGACAAGCAAAAAGAGAGACAAAGGGGGTTGCCAAAACAGGTTTTTGAATCTGATGATGTTTCTGAGAGCAACAGCTACCAGGATGACCAAGTATGATGATAATAATAATAATAATAAATGTGTTTATGTATATGTATAGTGTCTAGATTTGCTGCCCTAGAATATATCCATATTCATCAAAAGTTGTTGTGTGCTCATTATTTGCATGTATTTAGTTTTAATAATCATAATAATTTCAGGGTTTATGTAATTTAGCATACAGTTGTGCTCATAAGTTTACATAACCTGGCAGAATTTATGATTTCTTAAAGGGCACCTATGGTACATAAAAGTTACCCCCAACCAAATGTGCGGGTTGATGGAGCTCGCATTCCAGGTTGGGGGTACCTGCGCATTAAGAAAAGGGGCCCCAACAGTGACCGCTTTTCTTAATGCGAATGACGTCACGCGCATGCAAACGGGCATGTGCAGGAACTGTCATGGTGGCTCGCACCGGGAGCTCCCTCCCGGTGTGAGCGCGCTGGCGGGGGGCATTTAAAAAAAAAAAAAAAATACCATACCATATAAGTTATTTTTGTACCATAGGTGCCCTTTAAAAATTTTCAGAGCATATGAATTATAACACAAAAACTTTTCTTTCACTCATGGTTAGTGGTTGGCTGAAGCCATTTATTGTCAAACAACTGTGTTTACTGTTTTTAAATCATACACAACTACCCAAATGACCCTAATCAAAATTTTACATACCCTGAATATTTGGCCTGGCTTAGAATGGCTATTAAAGGTAACCATCTTCACCTCTGATCTGTTTACTTGTAATTAGTGGGTATTTACAAAAGGTCAATGACTTTCTGGACTCCTGACAGACCCTTGCATCTTTCATCCAGTGCTGCACTGATGTTTTTTGGATTCTAAGTCATGGGGAAAGCAAAATTAATTGTCAAAGGATCTGCAGGAAAAGGTAGTGGAAGTCTATAAAACAGGAAAGGGGATATAAGAAAATATCAAAGGAACTGAGAATGCCAGTCAGCAGTGTTAAAACTCTAATTAAGAAGTGGAAAATTAGGGGTTGAAATCAAACCAAATAAAACTAAAACTGCCAGAAAGATTGTTTGGGATGCAAGGAAAACCCCACAAATAATTTCAGGTGAAATACAGGACTCATTGAAAAAATGTGGTGTGGCTGTTTCAAGATGCACAATAAGGAGGAGAAAGATGGGCTGCATGGTCGAGTTGCCAGAAGTTGCCATTACTATGCAAATGCCACAATGTATCCCGCTTACAATATGCCAAACAGCACAGAGACAAGCCTCAAACCTTCTGGCACAAAGTCATTTGGAGTTATGAGGCAAAAATTTTACTTTTTGGCCACAACCATAAATGTTACATTTGTAGAGAAGTCGACAAGGCCTATGATGAAAGGTTTCCCATTCCTACTCTGAATGTGTGAGATACAAAGGCACAGGAAATTTGGTTAGACTTGATGGCAAAATTTATGCAGTAAGTTATCAAAAAATACTGGAGGAAAATTTGCCTTCATCAGCCCAGGAGCTGCGCATGGGATATACTTGGACATTCAAACATGACAATGATCCAAAATACAAGGCCAAGTCAACCTTTCATTGGCTACAGCAAAATAAACTGAAGGTTCTGGAGTGGCCATCTCACTCTCTTGACCTCAAGATCATTGAGCAACTGTGGGGAGACCTCAATCATGCAGTTCATGCAAGACAGCCCAAGAATTTATGGGAACTGGAGGCTTTTTGCCAGGAAGAATGGTCAGCTTTACCATCTGAGAAGATAAAGAGCGCCATCCACAACTACCACAAAAACTTCAAGCTGTCATTGATGTTAAAGGAGGCAATACATGGTATTAAGAACTGGGGTATGTAAATTTTTGATCAGGGTCATTTGGGTAGTTTACGTAGTGATTAAACACAGGTTTAACAATAAATGGCTTCAGCCAACCACTAACCATGAGTGAAAGAAACGTTTTTGTGTTTTCATTAATAGCTCTGAAAAATGGTGGAGAAATCATAAATTCTGCCAGGGTATGTAAATTTACGAGCACAACTGTAGGTGAACATTTTTTTTGAGCAGCTAGTGCAAAGACCTACATCCTGACTTGCAATCAGTAGTGCGTATTGGGAAGTGCATTTGTCAAAGGTAGAATTTTTAATTCATGTGAGTTGTAATAAATTAAATAAATTTAAAACTCTAAAATTGAATCACTTCGAATTAATGTCACATACTTTGAAATTCAAAAGAAAAATATCCCATAACGTTAAATTAAACCATTAATATTTTATATTGACAAGATCATACCAACATTCTAGATCCTCTAAGCCCTTTCTTAACTTAGCAAAATCTTGACCAGCTTGGGAAAGTAAAATATATTTTGCCAAGAAAATTAAAGTTTTAAAGTATTTTGCTGTCTAGTTTGAGGCTTTTTTTTCCTGTCAAGAACCCTAAATGGGGTATGGTCTTAGAAAATCAAAAGTTGTGTGCAACCATGTTTGTTTACTTATACCATATAATGAGACGCTATAGTCTCAGTACCATTCACAATCCAGCAAGGAAAATATAGATTAAATCATCAGGGATGCTGTCATGGGAAAAATTTTTTTTTTTCAAAACACATCAGTTAAAAGTGCTGCTCCAGCAGAATTCTGCACTGAAATTCATTTCTCAAAAGAGCAAACAGATTTTTTTATATTTCAATTTTGAAATCTAACATGTGGCTAGACATGTTGTCAATTTCCCAGCTGCCCCAAATCATGCCACTTGTGCTCTGATAAACTTCAGTCACTCTTTACTGCTGTACTGCAAGTTGAAGTTACATCACCCCCCCCCCCAGAAGCCTAACAACACAACAATGGGAAGGTAACCAAATAGCAGATCCCTAACACAAGATAACAGCGGCCTGGTAGATCTAAGAACAGCACTCCGTATTAAAAATCCATGTCCCACTGCGTTCCATTCAGTTACATTGAGAAGGAGAAACAACAGCCTGCCAGAAATCAGTTCCCTCTTAAAGTTCTGGCACAAGTCACATGACTAGGGGCAGCTGGGAAATAGACAAAATGTCTAGCCCCATGTCAGATTCAAAATTGAATATAAAAAATCTGTTTGCTCTTTTGAGAAATGGATTTCATTGCAGAAGTCTACTGGAGCAGCACTATTAACTGATGTGTTTTGAAAAAAAACATGTTTTCCCATGACAATATCCCTTTAAACTCCAGTCTCCTTCGTGTATTGGGTCCTCCTTTTCTTTTATAATACAAACACTGCTTTATTTTTTGTTTTTTATAACCAGGATGACATCAAAAGACGCTCAATGTCCATAGATGATACTCCACGGGGAAGCTGGGCTTGCAGCATATTTGACCTCAAAAACTCTGCATCTGATGCTGTTGTACCAAACTTACTTGATCGTACCCCAAATGAAGAAATTGATCACCAAAATGAAGACCAAAGGAAATCATGCAGACACAAAGAACTCTTTGCATTGCATCCTGCTCAAGATGAGGTGTGTTATTTAGATGGTATATGCACATGATTTTAGGCAAGAAAAATAACTGAACAACTATTTATTTTAGTTTTATTTCATATAATTAATACATGGCAACTCTGATGGGTCACATACTTTGTTATAAAACAGAGAACTGATATCATGTGATCATTTTATTTACAGGATGAACCAATTGAACGTCTGAGTGTTCCTGAGGTACCAAAGGAACACTTTGGACAGAGACTGCTGGTAAAATGCTTATCCCTAAAGTAAGATTTTTTCCTGTTTGCTTATTTTTGCAAAATGTTAAATGTTCTCAAATGTGCTACATTCTTTTCAACGTCATTCTTTTCTTGAAAACTGAATAGCTTTAGTTTCCTATGGACTTTTGCTTAGCACAAGTTGTTAGGTATGCTGCCACAAATGTATAGTGTTTATATTAAATCTATTTAGGCTGCCTTTAACTTGACATTCCCCCAGTTACCTCAATCACTTTCTTGACTTGAAAGTTATTGCTTATTAAAGGGACGGTATATGGTTGTGCTCAACATAAGAGCAATGAATAATGTTTGTGCTGGACATACTTTTTGACTATTGTTCTATTCACAAAACAACTATGGTTATTGTTATTTCCTGAGCCAATAATCTGATTATCTACTTCACAAGAACTAAACATGGAGTATCTTAAATATCCCTGTTTATCTATTCACAGAAATCAAGTAATACAATGAGGTATACCGTCGCATTAAAACCAAGCACACATTCTACATTCTTTTCATAATAATCTCCACAATAGTTGTTCTTTGTGAAGTGCTATGTCCTGCATTTTTTGTAAGCCACCTAGCTCTTCCACCTCTCTTCCATATCACTTGTCCTCCCAAATTTGAATGCACCAACCACTGAATTTACCACGTTCCTGGTATGTGCACAGCAGCTGTACCCTTGCCAGAGGTCTGTAGTATCTATAAATAACACTTGGTTTGCCAATAGAAATCAAACAAAAATAGAAATCAAATGAAATTATACCCATTCAAACTCCACAGAAGCCTATTGCTTCTAACATAAAAACTTGATTTTACCAGAGCTTTAGATGAACTTTAGTTTTATCATCCAGCTTTTGCTGTCCTCATAAATATATACAAGGGTGGTGAGGGAACAGTTAGAAACATTTTTTAAACAAGGTCATCTTTTGTATCCTTCTCTAACCTCTGTAAGCAAACGTGATTTCACAACATACAGACTGTTGGTTATGTAAGGATACTGAGTGTTTACATAAGATAATGAATGTTCAGTTTCCAATTATAGAGGATTTTTCTGTTCCTGTCCTGTTAAAATTTAGACGTGTACAGTATTCTTAAAGGAAAACTATACCCCCAAAATGAATACTTGAGCAACAGACAGTTTATATCAAATTAAGTGACATATTAAAGAATCTTACCAAACTGGTATATATATTAAAGTAAATATTGACCTATTACATCTCTTGCCTTGAACTACCATTTCATGATGGTCTGTGTGCTGCCTCAGAGATCACCTGACCAGAAATATTTCAACTCTAACTGTAACAGCAAGAACTGTTGAAGCAAAAGACACAACTCTGTCTGTTAATTGGCTCATGTGACCTAACTTTATAGTTTGTTTGGTATGTTTGTGAGCACCGTTGAATCCTAGGATCCCAGGAGGCTGTCCTTATTTTTTAAAATGGCAATTTTCTATTTATGATTACCCAATGGCACATGCTACTAAAAAGTATATTATTATGAAAATGGTTTATTTACATGAAGCAGGGTTTTACATATAAGTTGTTTTAGGCAATATCTTTCTATAGAGACCTAAATTGTTTGGGGGGTATAGTTTTCCTTTAAAAAAAATTGGAAGTGAAATAATTGTATATCTTAAAACTAGTTTTCTCTTTTCTATGAAATGTTTGCACAGTGGTCCTGGAAAGGGAATAACAAAATCAGATACCCACCAGGGATGAGTGTGTTGGGTCGCTTTAATTTTTTTCAAGCAAACCAAACTGGGACCATTTACCCTTCAGTGCTATTCTTCATGTATACTGTAGCCTGGTTTTGATGTAAGTTTATGTGACTTGGTGCTGTATGCCACACATATTAAGGACCGAAGACTATGGTAATTTTTGGTGTTTTATCTGATGTTTACTAATCGTGGCAGAACAAGGCGTCACAGCAATGCTTGAAATCAACCCTCTTTGCTCCCTACAAGTATTGCTGGCCTGCAGAGGTGTTTGTCATGCCATTCTTGCCTGATAATACAGCCATGTGTGTTTGCAGGTGAGAATAATATGACACATGACTGATTTAGGGCATATTATATAACATCTAGGTATTATAAGGTAGAATCATTTGTTTATTAGTGATCTGGAACAATCTTAATCTTGTTTATTTTAGATTCGAAATAGAAATCGAACCGATTTTTGCAAGTTTAGCTTTATACGACGTCAAAGAAAAGAAGAAGGTATGTTCATCTTAAAAAATCATTTCAGTTCACAGATTACAATTCATTTACATTCACAGATTACATGGGGAACATAGGAGGAGATTTTTTTTCTTTCAAGCACTCAAAGGAAAACTATACCCCCAAATTGAATTCTTAAGCAACAGTTTATATCAAATTAAGTGACATATTAATGAATCTTATCAAACTGGTATATATATTTAAGTTAATATTGCCTTTTTACATCTCTTGCCTTGAACCACCATTTTGTGATTATCTGTGTGCTGCCTCAGAGATCACCTGACTAGAAATATTTCTACTCTAACTGTAACAGGAAGAAGTGTGGAAGTAAAAGACACAACTCTGTCTGTTAATTGGCTTGTGTGACCTAACTTTATAGTTTGTCTGGTATGTTTGTGTGCACTGTTGAATCCTAGGATCCCAGGAGGCTGTCCTGTTTTTTTTTTTTTTTTAAATGGCACATGCTACTGAAAAAGAATATTATTATGAAATTCATTTATTTACATGAAGCAGGGTTTTACATATGAGTTTTTTTATGCAATATATTTTTATAGAGACCTACATTGTTCGGGGGTATAGTTTTGCTTTAAGGCTGTGTTTAATTGAACAGCAATGGTACACAAGGAGTTAGCAGTCAATTTCCTCTAGCATGATTTCTAGCTCAGTGGGCCAAACAATAATCACTTGACCCTCCTGTAGGGTCAAAGAAGGGTTAATTACCAGCAATTTGCCATATGCTTACTGAGTTAGTATTTGCATGGGTCACAAAATTCTGGAAGTCTACCTGTTTTCCACTGCCATTATTCTAATCAGTGGATGGTAAAAAACAAGAAAGGGGAAATGAGAGCTATACCTACCCATCAAGTTTCATTTAGTGTTGTGATATTGGTAAAAAGGGTAATAATATTCATGCAACATAACAGTGACATATAGTATATAATATACTATAGTAATTATTATAATAATGCATTACTGATTCTTGTCATGTTATTACCCAGATATATTTATTTACATATAAGTTAAACTTTGTTTAAATAAAAATGGTATACGTCCTTTAAAATGGAATGTGTCGTATTGTTTTTTTCAAAGATTTTAAGTTCAATTTACTTCTTTTTTTTTTAGATATCTGAAAACTTTTATTTTGACTTAAACTCGGAACAAATAAAAGGAATGTTGCGTCCATATGTCTCTTCTCCAGCCATCAGTACCCTGGCTAGATCAGCTATCTTTTCAATTACTTATCCTTCCCAAGATGTATTCCTGGTTATAAAAGTAAGACTTTAGATTTTTACAATCATAATTATGTATTTATATTAAATAAATAAGTAAAATTTTAATGACTAACTAATATTTACAGAATCATAATTGCTGTGTGTAAGTTCTTCTAGATAACTACAGTGACACTGTATTATGTTTGAAAGAGTTCAGTTTTGGGCAGTGTGTTTGCAGTTGGACAAAATTTGTACATGTATGCTGGGGCAGCTGTGCCCCCTGGCATTGTTCCTTTTCACCTTTCATTGACTTGGATGAAAAATGCATGCCAGTCAAAATTCGGGTGTTTAGCTTGAAAATACGTTTTTGGGCTGACTATGGCCCATAATGTGCTAAGCAGGTCACTGGAAGGGCGATGGCTAGGACTGGGCCCAAAAAGAATTAATCTATCCCTGAGGGTCTGTATTGCATTGTAAGTCATATGCCTTTTTAAGTAAACTGAATATAATTGCCCTGTATAGTGTGTGGTATCCACAATAAGGATGAATGCCTAAGGTCCCCGTACACATGTTGATAAAAGCTGCCGACAGATGGAGTGGGAAGCTTATTGGCCTATCTGTGGGGCCCTCTGATAGGCTTCACACAACGATATCTGGCCAAAAGTCGGCCAGATGTCTATAGGGCAGGGTTAAAAATCCGGTTGGATCAAGGTCACATCTGTTGATGCAGTCCTGCAATCCGCCTGTATTGCCTCCATTCTGATCCAATTGTTGGGCTATAGGGCCCACGATTAGATCAGCCCAATATTGACCACCTCAATGTGTGCATACCAGGGAGAGATCCGCTGATTTGGTGTATGGTCACCTTTACACTTATTTTGAAATTAGTGCATGGATTGGATAACTAATATATGTGTTGGTTGTGTGTTGCTATCATAGTAAAAAGATGTTTGTCACAAACTGGCTAATTTTAATAAAATATTTTCAGCTGGAGAAGGTGTTGCAGCAAGGAGATATTGGCGAATGTGCAGAACCTTATATGATATATAAAGAAGCTGACACAGCAAAAGTGAGTGCAATGCCATTGCGTCTAATGTTTATATGATTCTGTAGTGGGCTGATTCTCCTTTAAAGGAATTGTTCAGTATAAAAGTAAAAACTAGGTAAATAGATAGGCTGTGCAAAATAAAAACATTTTTCAATATAGTTAGTTAGGCAAAAATGTAATGTATAAAGGCTGGAGTGAATGTAAGTCTAACATAATAGCCAGAACACTACTTCTTGCTCTTCAGCTCTCTTTTGTTTACACTGACTGGTTACCCTGGTTACCAGGCAGTAACCAATCAATGACTTGAGGGAGGCCCACATGGGTCATAACTGTTGCTTTTGAATCTGAGCTGAAAGCTGAGGATCAATTACAAACTCACTGAACAGTTATGTCCCATGTGGCTCCCCCTCAAGTCGCTGACTTACTCAGATTTAGAGAGCTCAAAAGCAGGATGTTGTGTTGTATTCGGTTATGTGAGACATCCACTCACTCCAGCTTTTATATATTATATTTTTGGCTAACTAACTATATTAGAAACATTTTTTTTTGCGCAACCTATCTATTTACCCAGTTTTTATTTTTACCCTGAACTGTTCCTTTAAGATACGGGCATCTAAATTGTGGCGTAACCCCTTATCTGGAAAACCCCAAGTCCAGAGCATTCTGAATAACAGGCCCCCTAAATAGTATATTTGATAGATTTGACACAGGGAAACCTGGAACTGTTACCTGTTCAAGACAAGTGCCCTACATTGCAAAGCAGAAACAAGCAGTATTTTTGGGCACAAGGTACATATAGACAGGCCCGGTGCAAGTTTTTTACTAAATGTTGTAGTTACAGACTTTTTTTGTTTTGTTTTTATGCCTATCCTAGCACTATCCCTGGCAGTTTTACAATATGCCCACAAAAGTTTTTCTGGAAGGTCACTGAATTTGCTTTCAATATCAGTCTTGATATTTGGTAACCACTAAAACAGATACACAGACTGGTGTACATAGTGTACATACCCCAGAGATTTTATCAGAAGTGCTACATATAGAGCGTTACATTTAATTTTTTTTTTTTGAAGAACAAAGAAAAATTGGAAAAATTGAAAAGTCAAGCAGATCAGTTTTGCCAGAGACTGGGAAGGTACCGCATGCCCTTTGCCTGGACAGCAATTCATCTGATGAACATAGTGAGCAGTGCTGGGAGCCTGGAACGAGATTCCACCGAAGTAGAGATTGGCCCAGCAGGTATTTCATTTTCATATTTAAATATGCTTTCAAAAACAATGACATTTATTTGTTCTGCAGTATAAAAAAAAGCTTAATAAGACAATCCTTGCCATACTGAGTTTCTTGAACTATCTAAGAGGAGAGCATTTGTAGGATGCAGCCCTGCTTTCATGACATTCTGCATTAGCCTCCTTTATGACCCAAACAGTGGCCAAGGGCCAGGCCTAGACTTGAAATCTGTGGGTTCTGGCAAATGCCATACGGGCTGCTATAAGGTGCCATAGAAATTCATTATTTATTTGGGCTGGTGGGGCTGTTTGGGCCTCTGTGTACCTGGAATGCCAGGGCCTATTTTGATTCTCAGTCCAGACCTGCCTAGGGCAAAAGATTGGATCAGTCTGATATGGCCCAGCATTTACTGTTGGTGGTCATATCCATTTGTTGGTAAGGTGGATGACCACATTTACACTTGCCATTTTTTGTTGGGCAATAAAACATTGTGATTGAAATTGAAGGAGTCCATAGGGGTGGCCTTGTAAAAGTGACAAATAAAATGTATACTTAAATAACAGCCACCACATCTGGGAGGGTGACACCATTTAGAAGCTACACTGGGTACAGATTTTTTGGGGCTTATAAAATAATGCCCATTCTGTTTTTGAGTGCATTTCTGTGATTTTATTTGTGCTTTGAAAAAAACTGCTGGTTATAGATGTTGTGGGCCAATAAGTAGCCACTTGCTGGTTCAGTGTGTTTTTAGAACTCCACCTAGACCCTTTGGGCTGAACCCAGGAAGTGCAATAAATAATCAGCTAATTATTCCAGTGCTTTTGAACATACTAATGGCTACTTTGAGTAAGGTCACCCTCATAACCTATGGGCTTTATGAACATACCAGTTGTAATCAATGTAAAATGTTGGTCAAATGGCAATCGCTCTTTATTGGAACAGCCATGTAAATTATATTTATTAAAATAGATCATAGAAATATAAAAATATTTTATTTATAAAATCAAACATGTTTTAGATTTTACCTCCTTCCTTAATATTTTTTTATAGAGCGTAAAGGCTCGTGGTCAGAAAGAAGAAACTCCAGCATTGTTGGAAGGCGCTCTTTAGAACGTACCACTAGTGGTGATGAGTCATGTAACCTGACTGCCTTTCGGCCTGCAACACTGACAGTGACAAACTTCTTTAAACAGGTACTTTATTAAATCTGCGTAATTTGTTATTGTTATGTGTGCAAGGACCTAAACAAATTGAGGCTGAGTTGGCTATTCGTTGATTAAATCATTTAAGGGCAGAGACACACAAAGCGTTTTGGGGAAATTTAGTCGCCCAGCGACTAATCGGCTCTTCTTTGGGCAACTACTCTCCCAGAAAAGCCCTAGATGGCTAGAATCTAAATTCCCTGCAGGATGGCACTCGCAATGCTTAGTTTTCTGAAGTTGCCTCCCTAGCCGACAGGGAAGACTTTTCGGGGAGAGATTAGCAGCCTGAAGAAGAGGCAATTAGTCGCCAGGCAGCTCAATCTCCCTGAAAATCTTTGTGTGTCTCTGCCCTAACTGTCTCTAACTTAACTTTATGGTTACACTCGAGATTGGAGTGCTCTACCTCTTTTAATCCGATGCGGATCCAGGTGCTGTAACAGTACTCTGACCACGCCTGCCTATGGTCCAAACATTAGTCCAAGTATTCCATATACTGCAGCACACTGGAGACTGGAATTCAGTGCAATTGAAGTGTTTTATTAGCTCATAGTAGACAAAAAACAGGCAACGTTTCGGACACCTCTGTGCCCTTTATCAAGGCTTGATAAAGGGCACAGAGGTGTCCGAAACGTTGCCTGTTTTTTGTCTACTATGAGCTAATAAAACACTTCAATTGCACTGAATTCCAGTCTCCAGTGTGCTGCAGTATATGGAATACTTTAACTTAACTTTATGGTCCAGATGTTGTGCTGTTTATCAATGTACTCTGTCTATCTATTTACTGTAGGCAGCACTGCACAGCAGAACAATAGATTCACACAGGAGTCATTACAATAATACAAAGTACATCTACATTAATGATTAAGAGCTAAGTGTCTCCTCTGAGATGAGAGAAAGGAGGTCATTGCATTATACTTGCCTGAACTGGTTCACATGTCTGTGTGCGCCCAAGAGGAAGGCTTTGATTTTATTTTTTAAGAGACTGAGGAAAGATTCTTTACTTGGACGAGAGGAGGAGAATTCTAAACCCTTTTTATTAAAATCCCCTTCTCCCTACCCTACATAGACCCCCCAGCCTTGGTGTTACCCTGGGTAAATGCCCCTAACTCTTTGCATACCCCCTTGTTGCAGATTCAGGGCATTGGAGTTCACGGGCGCCATTTTCTTCTCTTGAGTAATCTTCAAGTCTTCTGGCGCTTCGGCAATCTCTGTGGCTTTCGGCGCATGCTCAGTTGTTCGGGACCAGAAGATTTCGCCAACTGCGCATGAGCCAATACACCGCTCTCTTTCAGAAGATTACCGAAGAGAAGAAGATGGTGCCCATGAACTTTGATGTCCTAAATCTGTAGCAAGGGGTTAGTAAAGAGTTGGGCATTTACCCAGGGTAAAACCTAGGCTGGGGGGGAGGGGGGGGGTCTATGTAGGGTAGTGGGGTAGGGGATTTTAATAAAAAGGGATTAGTTCTTTTTAAGGGGGAACTCCACAAAAGATAGCTTTTTGAAAAGTACACATAATTTCCAGTAACTTTGCAATATAAATGGTAATGTATATGAACCGGCTCTAATCCTTAAACTATCGATAACTTTCAAATAATTTCAAATAATTATCACAAAACCATATATCTGCGAGCAATAAGTTGCAAACTGAAGTCGAACTGCAGCTCACCCGATGGTAAAAGTGACCTGGGTGTAAAAACCCCAGGTCCATCCCCTTCGGCCTCTATTATATACTGTGCAAGATGAAAATTAGCTTCTATTGCACTCCCCAAGAAAGGCAGTTGGCTTGAGTGCCTTGCCCCGAACCTGTAGCTTGAGGTGAGGATACAACCAGAAAAACAATGAGCACGCACTCCTGGAGCCAGCCGATGAAGTAAAAACAAAGTTTATTCCATATTGCTAAAAGTTATACGTCCTAACATGTTTCTTATCCACTGATATGTATGTATCGGTGGATACAAAAAGAGTTAGGATGTGTAACTTTGAGCAATATGGAATAAACTTTGTTTTTACTTCATTGGCTGGCTCCAAGAGTGCGTGCTCATTTTTTTTTCTGGTTGTATCCTCAACTTTGCAATATACATCAATTAAAAAATATGCAGCCCTTTCATAGTTTTTAATGGTTTCTGATTGTATAACAGCCAGCTGTCCTCCGCTTGCATTCTCCAAACCCGACAATTCCCTGCACATGTTATTTCAAAAAGGATAGGAACATCACAGTGCAATGCATTGTGGGGTATGTAGTCTGTAAGCTGTGGAGAAGTCATTACAATTTGTAACAACAGTGTTTTAGTCCATCATTTCATGCCAGGGTTTCAAATGATGCAAAAAGTAAAGTACTATTAATCCGCTGGATTTCAGCATAGAAGATTCTGGTAACTGTGATGGATATATTGGGGGTTTCCGTGTTATGTGTGCCTCTTTATAGGATTTTGGTTTGGAAGCTAGAGTTCACCGTTAACATAAACTGCAGTGAGGAAAGGTGGGAGACCAGTTATAGTAGCAGGTTATAGTAATTTAGGTGGGATAGGATGAGAGCATGCATGAGCATCTGAACTGTTGCTTGTGAAAGAGAAGGGTTGGATTTTGGCAATTTTGCATAAAAAGTACTGACAGATTTAGACAATGGTGTTAATATGGTCAGAGAACAAGGGAGGAGTCAAAGACAATCCCCAGACCTTATGCTGAGTTGACATGGTTATTATAGGGTAAAATTAAAATTTGCCTATTAAAAAAAAAAATCTAAGCATCTTTCCAACAAATATTTATTACAATTTGTTGTGCTTTTAAGTTATCTGTAAAAGCAATCGCTATTGAAAACAGCATTTTCTTAACTCCTGGTTACTTTTTAAACAATGTTGCAAAAGTCTCCGTTCCCCAGCAAAGAAGCACCGTTAATCATTGTTTCAACAGTTTGAGGCAGGTACAGACAAACACTGCTTTCAATAGCAATACATAGAGCAATACATATACATTATACAATTTAGTTATACAATCACTTAAAAAAACAAAAAAAATTTATAATGAATGTATATTGCAAATTTACGTAGAATTATGTTTTCTTTTATTAAGGCAACAAATAATTTTTTGGGTTGACTTTCCTTTTAAACATGGTAGTAGGTTTAGATTATGCTATATGTCTATTAGTTCTGTGTGATACATCCAAATGCAGTATATAATAACCATAATAAAATATATCCTAGTTTATCATGGTTTCTGGACCTTAATCAGATTTGCTCAAGCCTGGTAGAAAATCAGATGTTGATAAAATCATAAATATTTTTTAGATTTCATATGTTTTTTTCTTTTTTAAAGGAAGGAGATCGACTAAGTGATGAAGATCTGTATAAATTTCTTGCAGATATGAAGAGACCATCTTCTGTGTTAAGAAGACTGCGACCAATTACGGGTATAATTAATTTATTAGTGAAATAATTTTTCAGGATATTAAGTGGGTCCTTTCCAAAAACATGCAGAACTTAAAGTGAAACTGACACATTCCTATAAAAGTAGGAACTTAACGGTACCGGTGAAAAGAAGCTGCACACGAAATATAAGCAGCTGATAGCTCCACAAAACCACCCCCAGCCCCGGAAAACCTTAGTAACGGCGACCCTCCGACACCATTTAATAATCTTCATGAGTTGTTTCAGTGATGGTGGGCTGGGGCGGCGCAATTCCTCCAAAGGCTAATTACAAATGAAAACAGGACTCTAGCCTATGGAGGGATCGTACCGCCCCCAGCTGAAAGCATCACTGAAACAGTTTGCTTAAATAGAACTCTATGCAAAATGTCATTCCCATAAAGATAGCAGTAGTTCCCATGCCAAACACAAATCAGCCATGTGATGTATATCCAGCAGAACAGTCTAAAGTACCACCATCTTTCTTGGATGACGATTTAATGTTTTGTATTTCAACCCAAACTACTTTGAACGCCACTATAAACTGTTTCTTTTCATTCAGCTCAGCTGAAGATAGATATATCTCCTGCCCCAGAAAACCCAAATTACTGCCTAACTCCAGAATTGCTACAAGTGAAACTTTATCCAGACAGCAGGGTGCGGCCAACAAGAGAAATATTGGAGTTTCCAGCAAGAGATGTGTATGTCCCAGATACTACCTACAGGTCAGTAAAAGTATATTTGCATCAGCCCTTTTTTGTTATTCTGTAAACTTCAAAATGTATGAATGCAATCCATTATCCAGAAACCTGAGAGCTCTGAAAAAGAGGAAGCTCATTTCCCATAAAGTCCTTTTAAGCAAATGTATATTTTGATTGTTTCCCTATTTCTTTGTAATAATAAAATAATACCTTGTACAAAATGGTCATATAGGTTGACCGTTGCATAACACTAATTTGTCTGCCAAGTATTGTTCTAGATAGGTGCAGAGTGAGGAATATTCTGTGACATTCCATTCAATTATATGGGCTGGTTGTGCTGCTATATAGTATCTTTTAAAGGGCAAGGAAAGGCAAGAAATAAAATCCAATTTTTACTTTCTTTAATGAAAATGAAATCTATTTCCAATATACTTTAATTAAAAAATGTGTACTGTTTTTATAAGAAACCTGACTGTATGTAGTGAAATTCTCCCTTCATTTAGTGCTGTGGATAGGAATTGTCAGACGGTCCCTAACTTTTGGCAGGGAAACAATCATACTTATGAACAGCAGAGGGAGCCCCTGCCTTACTTACCAGCCATGCAGAACTCAAGCATCCTTTTTTTTTTTTATCATCGATCCCTAAGAAGCCCATACCATACTGAGCATGTGTATGCAGTCTAGTCTTGCAAAGATGTATAAGTTACAAGATGACAGCCCCCTGTGGCCAACTTTGAAAGCATAAATCATGTGTTTGATTAGGCTTGTGGTGCAGTAAGCTCATGTTTATGTTTAGTATACAAAATACAGCATGTCTAGCCTTATTCTATTTTACACTTTCCTTGCCCTTTAAAATCAGGAAAGCAAAGACTAGTCTAGTATGCTTATTATCCTAGACCTGCTTAGACCAAAAGGTAATCTGAAGTGCCCCTGAAGTGATAGAACAGGAACAGTATAGTATAAATAAAGGAACTTAAAAACTATAGACATTTTTAATGCAGATGCTCTACTCAGCCAGGAAAGTCATTATTTCCTCTATGAGTCTAGCATTCAAGGAGAGCATCTTAAACTACTTGGGTCAATTGGCTAGGGATAGTCATCATAGTTAGGGGTAATCTTGACTCCAATATATTTTGAGAATTTGGTTTGCCAATAAAACTCAACATATATATTCATGTATATGTTTTGGAATAGTAATATTAATATTAACAGTGTTACAACTCTGTTACTGCAGTTCCATTAGGGAATACTGGTCCCAAGTACAAATCTAAACCAACAATGAAGATGAACTACAACTCTCCTCTTGAACATCTTATCAAAGGGAACTAACTTCACAATACCAGCTGCAGCTATTAAAACAATGATTGGGCAATTTTTTTCCAGGTCTTATGAACTGGCTTTATATATTGGAATTTGACATATGTATTAACCTGAGGGGCCCCTCTAAATACTGTGCTTTATTTTTATGCGATAGGGTATTTTAACATGAGTGGTGTATAAATGGGATCTGTATTACGTCTTTGGTGCACATAGTCATTTATTATGCTAAGGGGAGCTGTAGTTCATCTTCAGTGCTGGTTTAGATTCAGGGGTGTCCAGGGTGTTCTCTTTGCTAGAAGAGCTGAATTCCCAGTTTGAAAACTGGGAATTCAGCTCTTAAGAGTTACCATGAGCTGCATTATTTCTGTCCTTGGTAACCTGGAGGGCGCTGTGCCTGACACTTGTCTCATTTGCGCCGCATCCCTGTTTAGATTAATATTAACAGATTACTATTTTTGGATGTTAACATTTAGCCCTGTGTTATGGCTAAATTCTGTAAGCAATTTAGACTAATTTTGAAGAGATTATATAGTTTTAGTGATAAAGATCAGAAACATCAGAAGATATTTTTCTGGTATTAGCCAAGAAACGAAAGCACAGTGGGCAATACAATGATGGTGACAATAAAATAAGCCAGTCTTTAACATTCCTGCCTGTCTGAGTCTCTTCCATGGGAATCCAGAAGGTTTGACTATAACAGGTTTGACTATATAAACTTTATTTTTTTGTGATGTATTTGTTGAAGAAGCATTCTACAGAATGATCATACTATATTTACGAGCCATCAACTGTTCTTCAGGAGCAATTTTCTAAATATTACACTTTTATTCCCTGTTTGTTACCCCCACTGACTGGGAGAGAAAAACATTCCATTCTCCTTTGAACAACCTCTAATTTCTAAATTGCAGTAGATAAGTACAATGAGCGCCTGAGAGAGCTTGACATTTTCTTTGAAGGTTAAGAGAAATATAACAGTGTAATCAATATGACAAACTAATTACTGTTACATCTAATCTACTGGCCATTTGAGAATTGACGCCAGTGTGACGTTCAGTCAGATGTGCAGGTAATTAACCAAGTAGCCTACTTATTCTTGCAATCATGTCTTCACAATATGGACATTTTTAAGGAGGTTGTTTTTAAAGTTTACAGGTGGTAGAATGCTTAATGCTTGCTAGTAAAAATGTTTGCTGGCAATTTGCAACACAAAAGATCAGTTTTGCATTGAGGAAAATCCTTTTCTGCAGTAAAATACATGCAATCAGTGCTGGCTTTTTATTATTGGATTCTGTTGCAGTAAGCCCTGTGCATGACCAAGATATTTTAACATCTAAACATTACATTACAGCAGAGTCCATAACATTTGATATATTCCACACCATGCGAGCAAAACTTTGAACTTGCATGTCATTGTGTTCTTTGTCAGTAGGTCATGCTGATCTTTTTATATTGGCGAAAAAATAAAGTACAGGCATGGGATCTGTTATCCAGAAAGCTCAGAGTTACGGAAAGGCCGTCTCCCATAGACACCGTTATAATCAAATAATCCAAAATTTTCAAAAAGATTTCCTTTTTCTCTGTAATAATACAACAGTAGCTTGTGCTTGATCCAAACTAAGATATCATTAATCATTACTGGAAGGAAAACCAGCCTATTGGATTTATTTAAAGGGATGCTGTCATGGGGAAAAATGTTTTTTTCAAAACACATCAGTTAATAGTGCTGCTCCAGCAGAATTATGCACTGAAAATCATTTTCAATTTTCATTTTTTTATATTTAATTTTGAAATCTGACATGGGGCTAGACATATTGTCAATTTCCCAGGTGTCATGTGACTTGTGCTCTGAAACTTTAGTCACTCTTTACTGTTGTACTGCAAGTTGGAATGATATCACCCCCAGCAGCCTAACAACAGAACAATGGGAAGGTAACCTGATAGCAGCTCCCTAAAACAAGAGAACAGCTGCCTGCTAGATCTAAGAACAGCACTCAATAGTAAAAGCCAAGTCCTTCTGAGACACATAACAGAAATAACAGCCTACCACAAAGAAGTTCCATCCTAAAGTTCTTGCACAGGTCACATGACTGGGGGCACCTGGGAAACTGACAATATGTCTAGCCCCATTTCAGACTTTAAAATTAAATGAAAAAAAATCTGTTCTGCTTGTTTGAGGAATAAATTTCAGTGCAGAAGTCTGCTGGAGCAGAGCTATTAACTGATGCGTTTTGAAAAATCAACTTTATTGTTCACATGGTTTTCTAGTAGACAAAAGTTATGAAGATCCATATTACTGAAAGATATCTTATCCAGAAACTCCGTTTCCGAGCATTCTTGATAACAGATCCCATACATGTATATATATATATATATTGCTAGCATCACAAGAGGCGTTGAGAGAGGCAACTTTTAATGGAACAATTGATGATATCACTTGGAAATGTCTGATAATATTGTGTAAGTATGTGAAAAAAATATTTTGGAACTTTAATATTTCAAACTTTTATTGCACTTAAGATTTTTTAAATGAGGGTGTTTGCTTATAATTATAATCTCCGTAATTCCTTCTATGTTGTTTTGCATTTTGTGGCCAAGGAATGTTTGCACCATTTACTTTCTGATTGGCAATAACTTTTGGGAATGCACCATTTCCAGGCATCTGCTAAGATTTAAGCAGAACTTTTGTAGGGCAGTATTGACTTGACAGTCACCTGATACAGACGGGCAGCAGTCAAAGGTGCAATTTGTTGCTCAAAATTACAGGCAGCAGAAATAACCCTGGGTATTACTCCTTTTAGGGCACCGGTGCATGTAGCAATTCCATGTGTGGTGAATGCAAATCTACTTAACATAACAAATGTAAAAAATGTGCAGTTTATTGCAATGAAGCTTTATTTACCAAAAAAAAAAATATTAAAACCAAGGTAGTAAAAAAATACATAGTTTACATAATATGAAAGCATCCTGTATAGATAAAGGTTTAAGAATAATGATTACAATTTTAACTGAAAAACTGCATGAGAAATGTTATGTAGTATAAAGCCTGAATTTATATCCTTACCAACATTTAGGAAAATATATCTTCAGTAAAGTCTATAAGTGTAAGTCAATATGACTTATTTGATTCTCTTGAGGGATTCTTGTAGGACACACACCAATCAATTTCCACCTCTTGTGTTTTATTTTCACAACCTTACGCTCATTGGTCTAAAAATTTTCCACACACACACCCTCTTAAATTAAATATTCCGACCAACTACAAAAACATTGTTTGAATTAAGTTGGGGATGTCAAAATTTGGCCATTTGTGTTACAGTAAGCACAATGTCAATTATAGCTTGCAGACACATACAGAGCCAAAATTTCAACATCAGTAAGGAATATTTTAAGGCCAGGTCATGCCATATTCTCCACTGCAGTCATAGTAATACAATGGAGGATGCTCCTGGATAGACCGGTAATTAGGGCCTGTAAAGAGGCATTTTGATTTATTGATTTCAAGCATTACAGGGATATCAATTTATCATTATTATAAATAAATTAAAGTACTTTTATCAACAAGAATGGACTGGGTTGTAAGTGTGAATAATATTTTTTTTACATCTTGTTGGGAATGCCCTTTACATATTTTTGTCATAATGTTTACAGTTTGTATTGCTCCTTAATTTAACCCTTTAGCTTAATGTAACTTCAAGCTGAAATAAGTATGGGCCTAGCTAGCTATCTGTCAGAATGTTGCCTTGATAGTAATTTCAATGCTTTCTTCTGCTAGCTTATATAATACACAAGAGGAATTAAAGGAACTGCACCGTCAAATATGAAAGTGTTTTAAAGTAATTAAAATATAATGCAGTGTTCCCCCTGCAGTGGTAAAACTACGGTTTGCTTTAAAAACACTGCTATTGTTTATATAAACAATGGGGGCAGTCATTCAAAGGAGAAAAGGCTCAGGTTACACAGCAGATAACAGATAATTTCTGTAAAACATAGTGGTGTTATCTATTATACACTTTTTTTAACCTGTGCCATATAGCCTTTTTTCAATTTCCGACATTGCTACACAAGCAGCTTGTTTATATGAACTATATAGAAGTGACGTAAACAGATCAGTTTTACCAGCGCAGGGCAGCCGTACATGGCATTTTCATAACTTTAAAACACTTTTTGGTGTTACTGTTCCTTGAATTAAGACCATCTGCTCCATAATGCTGTTTAAGATCTCCTTCCAGATCACTAAATCCCATTTACAGCCAGTAATTCAACTCACACATCCAGATTTTGCTCATTTCTGATGGGTGCGATGGCAGAATGACATAGAACACATTGCCTTATTCAAAACTGTCAAGATCCGTGCGATAGAGCATGATTTTTGTAGACTTGAGTGAGTAATACCTCCCCTTCTCAGATTTCCAGTATATCCCTTGCCCTCGTCGTCTGTCCAGTTTTGTCCTTGGCCTTTGTTTCATGTACTTTCCATTTAGATTTGTTCCACTACAAGCAGTATTCCACCATCCACCTAGAAAATATACACAAAATTGCTGACTCACAGTTCCCCTTGTTAATGTTAAAAGCCAAAAAAAAAGTATAAAATGTATGCAAAAACATGATCGTTCTCCACATTACTATTTACAATAGTCAGCTCATAAATTTTTTTACTTGGACAAAATACTGTACAATAGAAAGCACATTAAGTTACATTAGATATGACTCGCCCATGTGATCCCAGCCTAAAAGCTGTTTTTAGCAATTGAAACTGAAATTTCAGGTGTCCAGAGCTTTCAATGAAGACCGTAAAATGTAAAGAAATGCAAACTCTCGCAAACACAGAGGATTCAGCTAGTGGTCAGGGCTAAAATTCAGCGGCACATGCGCAGTAGGGCACATTTGCCGGTTGGTACTACTGGGCATGTTCCCCAAGTTCACAAAGTTCAATTGGCGCCCGTGAACCTGGCTGGAGGGGACCTGCACAGAGGGGTAAGTAGCGACTTAGGGGCATTTGCCCAGGGGGAAAGGTAGGCTGGGGGGGAGGGATTTAGCACCAGAGGGGTTGAATTCCCCTTTAAGCTGGCCATAGACACCATCTCCCGACGTGCCACTAACCATTCAGATCAAATAAAGTAGTAAAAGAACAGATGAGCTGATATTCTGCCCCTACAGCAATCATAGAAAAGTTTATCTCCCAACAAAGCTGGCAACAGTCTCCCACTAAAAGTCGTCGGATCGCCAATCAGTGGCGTAACTACCAGGGGTGCAGGGGGTGCAACTGCACCAGGGCCCCCACCCCCCTTGGGGCCCATCGGAGCCACGATAATGGTTATGGCAGGCAGTTATCTAGGGGCAAATTTTACAGCACACATGCTATCAACACTCAAGCATGGGATTTATAGAGGTAAGGGCCCGACGGGGGGGGGGCCAGGTGCCTACACTGTACTGGGGCCCACCAGGGAGTAGTTACGCCACTGTCACCAATACATGCAGAGATATGATCGGCAGCTGACTGAAATCTTCTAACCTGTCAGATCAACTGAACAACCGATCAACAAGACAAATGTTGGGACACTCCACACACGGTCTGAAAATCATACGAATCCAATCGGATGTTTGCGTCTATGGCCAGCTTTAGTAGGTCAGAATGGTGTGTTATTGTACCTGAAAAAGTTTCCGCTGGACATTTTAAATCTCCAGAATTCCGATCATTTGTTGAAAACAGAAGTTCTCTCTGTTCAGGTAGACCACTGGGAATGTTTCCAGAGACCTGTGAAAGCTGGAGAGCATAACTGGTATCTTGATTTCCAAGAGTAAACATATATTCTGCAAATCTCCAGTTTTCCTTCCAGTCCTGCAGCTCAATATGCAGCATATAATCTGCTTTCTGAGAAATGGCATAAATCTTCTCAAGGCCTAGCCAAAATTCACCTGAAATTACAGTAGGACAAGCTTTAGACCAGTGATCCCCAACCAGTGACTTGTGAGCAACTTGTTGCTCACCAGCTCCTTCACTGTTGCTCCCAGTGGCCTCAAAGCAGGAGCTTATAGTCCTGGTTTGAAGGCAAGTTTTGGTTGCATACAAAAACAGCTGTAGGCTGCTAGTCCACATAGGGGCTACCAGATGGCCTGTCCACACTTATTTTGCACCATCAAGGAACATTTTTCATGCTTGTGTTGCTCCCCAACTCTTTTTAGAGATTAATTTGGCTAACGTGTAAAAAAAAAAGTTTGGGGACCCCTGCTTTAGACTATTCCCCGATTCTGGAAACTAAACTGTTAATGGACATGTTGTCTGGTAGACATTTTCAGTAAATAGGATTACATGTGTGAAATATGCTGATTTGAATCTTTGACTACTTTAAAAATAAGCAGCTTTATTGTCTTTTGAGATCCTGCACTCAGAAATAATTAAGTTTCAAGTCCATATGTTTATCTTAGATAGGTTTCTAGTTGTTTGGCATGCAACAGAATTGGACATGCTATCTGTCGCAGCCAAGGAAATAACTGTCCTCACCAAAATGGTTGCAGGCCTAATATTTTTCCTAGTCCACCTTGAATGCAGTTCTGCATTCACATGCAGATATCTGTTACTAAAGATAGTATATACTATGAAATGTTTCTTCTAAAGATGAAACATAATTAAATTGTCTATATGTCCTTATGTAGATTGTTCTGAACATTATCATAATACAATGGACATTGTTTAAATATATGAATGTTATTTTCTATTAATATACAGTGGACTTACAACATACTGTTGGAAAATGTCTTGCATAAGCATTTCTTTGACCATTGATTAACTAATGCAAACAAAGGTGTATCAGTCTATTTCAACAGTCACATGTGATTGGCTCTCAGTGCTTGGAAGATGAGTTTGAAAGGGTGCTTGCTTTTACTATCCTTTGTGGGCCTTTGCAGGAAGATACAGTGGGGCTCATTTATAAACTTTTGCACAGGGCAGATTGATCGCAAAGTGAATATATTTGCCCTGCCCTAGTTATATTTATAAAGCTGAATAAGAGTGTGCAAACATTTGCGAATTTGATTTTCACATTCTGAATGTCTAAGAGCTTTTTAAATATGGCAAAAATCACAAATTGCAAATATTTATGAGCACACTCTGCGTTTGAATTAGGCCACAACTGTGGTGGTGGAGAAAATATTCGCAAACAGCTTAGCAAATTGGGAATTTGTTACTTTCAATGCTATTTTTGAGCACAACAACCTCGCAATTGCCTGTACTCGTGCAAAGACCCGTCTCATTTGTGATGATTTATTCACAAAATTCACAAAAACCGGAAAGACGGTACAATTTTTTTACGTTCAGGAAATAGCATGGGCAAAACAAACATTTGCGAACAATTATGCCCTGTGCAAACTTTATAAAGGACCCCCAGTGGTTTTTTTGTATAGATGAGTAAAAAATGGCAAATGTTACTGTTGCAGTTATACAATATAACACATTCGGCATATACATCAATGTTTGGAACACACACACACATTAAAGCCTTAGTAAGTACTGAGTAAGAAAATCTTACCTGTAAGTTCTCCAAAGCCATTTAAGTATGTTTCCCATGTCTGGTTAAAATCCACTGATCCATCAATTCTCCTCTGAATTACTGTGTTTGCATTATCTAAGAAATAATGTAATGGAGTTCTTCATTAATAGCCGTGTTGCTTAGTTGTTTAATAACAATATGCCATTTATTTTACAGATACCTCCTAACGCCCTTCTTTACATTCATTTTAGTATGTTATAGATGGATAAGCAACATTTCAATTGTTCATCGTTGAATTATTAGGCTAATAGCACATGCAGCACTTTTCATGAAAAACGTTTCTGACACTGCCTCCTGTGTTTTCCATTAAATTGAAATGACTGGGAAATGCAAAGCAGTGAACATGTTTTTTGCATTTCTTTGCATGAAACATTCTAATCAATGGGAGCTGAAATATGCAGGTCAGTGAGCAATACATGTATACTGGGCCTAGCTTTTCTATTCTGCCAATTCGTAGCCTGCACCTGAAAAATCTACCTGGTTGTCAGGGGTAAACTGAAAAAATTTAATTCAGTTTTATTATACAGTTATGGGACCTGTTATCCAGAATGCTCGGGACCTAGGGGTTTCTGGATAACCTTAAATCCACTAGAAAATAAAGTAAACATTAAATAAATCCATTAAGCTGGTTTTGCTTCCAATATATATTAGTTTGGACCAAGTACAAGGTACTGTTTTATTAATACAGAGAAAACGGAAATAATTTTTAAAAATTGTAATTATTTGATTATAATGGAGTCTTTGAATTTCCATAATTCAGAGCTTTCTGTATAATAGGTTTTCTTGATAATTTCTGGATAATTTCCTGTACTGCATTTTGAATTGCTCACATTTTTCCATTGTGACTTCCAAAAAAAACTGGTTGCTAGGGCTTAATTACTGTAGCAAACAGCTAAAATTCCAGTACCTGTACCAAGTGTCTACAAACGCTAACCAAATTGTCCTCCATCGCATCTCTTTTAACAGTTAATTTATAGCTGAACTACTGGTTCAAGACTTACTTTATGTTCTTTTTTTGGGAAATATTGTTTCTCTCATAAGTTAAGTTTATTAAATCATAAATCTTATGATTTGTGATAGTCCCAAAGAATGTACCTGCTGTTATTTCACAGTATACATCAAAAGCCATGCTTCCATTTGGTCTGATCGTATAAATACCACTTGATCTTTCTCCCCTGTTATAAATGTCATTGCAGTCACAACTGTCTGTTGGAAATGAAAAAAATTGTTAATGTATATACATATAACACATTTTTTGATGTCAGAATAACATTTTTCATAAAGACTTAAGTCCACTTTTTCAGTAATTGTTATATTGTGTTGTATCTACACTGGCTTAAGAATTGCCACCTTTTGACAGGCCCTGCAGTCCATTGGCCCATGTATAACTGCAGTGTTTTCCTCACTGATCAATATTGGATAAGGTCAGATATCAATGCAACTCGGCAGAAAATACCTACATGAGCCAAGAACCACACTTAGCTTAGGATATAGATAGCAACTGGACTGCATGGTCCCCCCCATATGAATGTTGTCACTGTGCAGAATAATTTTGCCACCAGAACTTTTTGCCCCACTATATTGGTGGCCAAACCAAGATAAAGGCCAAAATGTGCTCTTTTAAAATCTTTTTGGTGGGGGGTTTAGTTCTCCGTTAAGGGCCTTGAATGTGAGTTTGGGAGGCAACATAAACATATTTAAGTTAAATGTGTAATGCAACTTCAAATTATGCATTGACACTTGATTTCTGTAAAGGATCACTCCCTTATTGGGTGGGAAGTTACTATGTATGGTTTTACCATACAAAGAAAGATCTGCTAATATCAGGCAGGTAGGTAGTTGTTTTGACCCCATTCATTGGCATCTAGTGCTTGCCATGCATAGCCATGTTAAGAGTCTCTTTTGTCTCCTTTTGTAAAGACTGCTGACCCTCACAACCAGCACTTTAATTTGCATGTAGGAGAAAAACATTAAAATATAAAAATAAGTAATAAAAAAAAAACCAAAATGAGTAGACCAAATGCAAATTGGCTTCTGAACAGGATAGTTAATTTTTTTATAGATATTGCAAAATTTTACTTAATTATGATGTATTCAAAGAGAAATTGTGGGAATTATTGAGATTTAAAGCTGAAACCAGTCTCCCATTAGACTGAACGAGAATATTATCTCTTCATCCAAGGTTCTCTATAACAGAAATGCCTTTGTATGAATGTATGTTGTAGTTTCATCTCACCATTTTGTTCCAGGATTCCATCTGTTGAATTGCTTAAGAACAAGGAGTCAGTCCTGCTTCTTCTGATAGCCAACATACTCTTTGCATTTTCCTTGAAATCTGATTTGCTTAGCTGAAAAACAGTTTGCAGGGATAAGGAACAGTGCCTGATAAAACACATGGGGCTGATCTACAGCAGGCAGTATTTTCCTGTCTTTTCCGCATTCAGAAGTTGAAATTGGCGCAAAAAGACTCGGCTGATTTCTAAGAAGAACCCGTGAGTCTATACATTTTGAGTTGAAATCCAATGAAGTCTGTTAACACAGAAGCAAATTCATCACTTCTGAATGCAGAAGAAAGAGGAGGCTACTGCCCACAGCAGGGGATGAAATCATCCAGCATATTTGGGCTGATTTGAGCTCCTTTGTGGCAATAGCAGTGCAAAACTTACAAAACAGGACAAGTATCTTTTATCTAGACATGGTTTCAGCAGATATCATTTTTGAAGGGGAACTAAAAGCTGTTATAAAATGTAATAGTCTGATCAGAGTCAGCAAAGAATGTGTTAAAGAAATTAGTAGGATGAACTATGGAAGGCATTTTTGCTTTTACTAGTATTAAAAACATTAGCAGAGGTATAAGTCTGATGATCCCTGTTATCCATGAATTGTTTGTGTGTAAACACACACACAGATATAAATGCACATATAGATACATATATAGCTTACATATATATATATCTTATAACATCGTTTCATGTCAATATGAATACCTTGTCTTCTAGGTCTTTTATTTGAATATTTTGCTGGTCAAGTTGCATGTGCTGCTCTTGTACCACTTTTAGTATGCGTCTGATATTTAAGTCCTGCTGGTCCACGGAATTCTGAAATGGATAAAATGAAGTTTTTTTTATTAGGACACTAAGATATAATTAATCCTTATTGGAAGCATAACCAGCCTATTGGGTTTATTTAATGTTTACATGATATTCTAGTAGATTTAAGGTATAAAGATCCAAATTACAGAAAGATTCATTATTCGGAAAACCCCAGGTCCCGATCATTGTGGATAACAGGTCCCATACCTGTATAGCAGAGGTGAAATATATACCCTTACAAACCATTAGTGCAAACAAATGCATATCGTTCTTTTCAAGCATGCGTTGTTCTTGTAAAAACATGAAGTTCGTCTGGCAAAGCTATTCTATTATTTAGCAATTAGGAGCATCACACCTGTATAAACAAATCACTCTCAAGCACATATCTTCATATTTCTACCTATCTCAAACCTGGCTGTTACGCATTTACAGTAAATACAAAACATTCTTTATATATATATATATATATATATATATATATATATATATATATATATATATATATATGGGACCTATTATCCAGAATGCTCAGGACCTGGGGCTTTCCGAATAATGGATCTTTACATAATTTCATTGCTTCATTGCTTAAGTCTATAAGAAAATCATGTAAACATTTAATAAACCCAATGGGCTCATTCTGCTTCCAATAAGGATTAATAGGAATGTATCTTAGTTTGGATCATGTACAAGCTACTGTTTTATTATTACAGCGAAAAACGAAATCACTTAAAAAAAAATTGTATATATGTATAAAATGGAGTCTATGGGAGACAGCCTTTCCGTAATTCAGAGCATTCTGGATAATGATTTTCTGGATAACAGATCCCATACCGTATATATGTATGTATGACTTTTGAGTTGCATGTTTATTTGTGTAATAAAGCTTACAGTATTATTTTATGAAAACTTCAGACTGTATGGGCCAGATCAAATAGCATTCATTTTAAAGCATCTAGCAATAAAAACAATATATTTTGTGGAAAAGGTCAGCATTATGAACCTTATATTTTGAATGATGGTTGATGTGATCTTTTTAACTATGCTGAGTGCAAAAGTGGTACTTATTATTTGTATAATTAGAAAGAATGAAGTTTAATAAAATAAGTAGCTTTTAACTATCAAATATAACCCAGTAAATAGTGTTACAGGTATGGGATCCATCATCTTGAAATCTGTTCTCAAGAAAGTTGCAGATTACTTGAAGGCCGTCTCCTATAGACTAAATAAGAATATTTCCAGAGTTTATAAATTATACTTACTTTCAGTGATGATATTCCTTTAATCTCCTGGCCATCTGTTGTTCCTTGAGTTATTTGGAATAGTTTTTCCTCCAGACTCCCAACTTTAGCTTGAAGTTGTATCTTGTCTTGCAGTAAGTTTTCAACTTGGGAATTCATTTTCCAGGATATGTTCTTTAGCTCTTCATTATTTGCCTGCAGCCTGAAAGTTGTTTCTTTGAGCTCTTCTTCCTTTTCTCTGATATCATTTGTTTGTGCAGAGAGATCAATGACAGACTTGTCAAAAAAATTTAGTTTTTGAAAGATCTCATTAATTTGACCCTTCGTCTTATGGACAAAATCTTTTAGGCCGTGTCCGAGCTGCAGTAAGCCATTAGCTAAAATTCGTACATCATCAAGCATAGCAAACCGTGATTTTGAGTCAGTGGGCAAGGAATCATATGTAGAATCATCTTTTTCAGTTGCTGAGAGCACCAATGGGAAAATGAAAATCAGAACCAAATTCATTTTGATGTTATAGACCTTATGACAAATTGGCTGTCCAGAATGTAGTCTCTTGGTGGGCATAATTAAGCTTATATATCCTGCAGAGATTAACCACAGACTGAATGGTTAATAATTAAAGAGAACATTTGAACCTAAGTAACCCCTGCACTCCCTGACCTGCTTTAGGAAAAAAGCACATCACCTCTGGAACTGTTTTTATGTGCACTTAAAATATTTGAAAAATTAAAATGATAATATCAGCAAGTCGGTTTGCTGTTCTTTTTAAGCATCACATTTAAGACTTTGTTCAAAGGAGACTTTAAAAATCAAAAACAGACTAACACATGAAATGTAGTGGTTATCCACATACAACTGGGTCACAAAATGTCTTCCTACCTAAGTAGCACAATGCAAATTAATGTTCTAATACATTCTTAGAGGTACAGTTCTCCCAACTTTGGATGGGTAAATATAAATCCAAAAGCTCTTATTAATTAGTAGGTAACCCCACCCTCAACAAAATACATTGTCTTCAACCACAGTAATCACTTAATAGCTGTCCTGTCATGATTTTTTTTTTATTACATTTTAAATTACACTGTTTATCCTGCAAATAATTCATGCTACAATATAAAATGTAATTCCTGAACCAGCAACTGCATATTGTTAGTTGTAATATAATTGTGTATGCAGTCATCTCCGGTAATTTTGCCTGGTCATGTTCTTTCAGGAAGAGCCAGCACTTTAGGATGGAACTGCTTTCTGGCAGGCAGTTGTTTCTCCTATTCAATGTTACTGGATGTGTCAAAGGGGACCTGGATTTTACTATTGAGAGCTGTTCTTAGATCTACCAGGCAGCTGTTATCTTGTGTTAGGGAGCTGCTATCTGGTTACCTTCCCATTGTTCTGTTGTTAGGCTGCTTCAGTTTGCAAACTTATTTAAGTTTCAATATTCAATATGTTTAACAATAAAACTGTAACTACTAATAATTTTACTAAGCCCTATATAAGGCAAATGTTTTTCATCATAGCCTAGATACAATAACCAGTACGCAAAGGAAATTCATGGCTAAAATAAACGCTTCTGAATGTCCTGTTTTTAAACCTGAACTGTTTTTTAAAATTTGGAGTTCTCAGACCAAACTAATTTAAATTAAGAGATAAAAGAGAAAAATAAGTTAATGTAATGAATTCAGCCTTGGAACAGTTGGGCAATCAGACATGATGTCCCAATTTAAAATGTAAATATAACCTTAGTATCCTTAACACTATTCCTATGTGCATATAGCTTATTCAGAAAAAAAGAAATACAGTGAAGAAAAACCGTGATTACCTTATAGAAACAAATGCAAGCGATGGAAAGTTTTGTACTTTTACTGCTGTCACACTTCCCAGTATCACTGAGCCTCACTGCTCCAGAGATGCTTCCCTTTTCAACTTCTTAAAGTGATACTGAATTAAAAAAATACTGTTCAAAATATACATTACATTAATATAAATATACAATACATTAAAAGTTACCTAAAGGTCATCTTGATGTTTTTTGCTGAGATGTTTATTTTTGTAAGTAATTGTTAGTTGAAAATTGTAAACCTGACTGTTTTGCCAACCTTACTGTCCCATCTCAGCCTGTCAGTTAAAGTTTCTAATGCTAACAGTCTCCTCAGAGATCACCTGACCAGAAATATTTCAACTCTAAGGGGGCAGATTTACTAAATTCACATGAAGGATTTGAATGTTCGATCGAATTTTCAAAAAGATTCATATTTGAATTTCCGAATGTTTTTGAAGACAACTTGGACCAGTGAATTTTGAAAATTTGAAATCGAATGACTTCCCCTTTAAATTTTTATTCGACTGCTTAGTTCTCCAGATCCAAGCTACCGAATTGGGTTTGGTTATTTTTGATCAAATAAAAAAATTCGATCGAATGGTTAAAATTGTTTGAATTGAACGATTTCATCAATCGATCGAATTTTTACTATTCGATCGTTCGACCAATCGAATAGCGGTAAAATCCTTCAAATTTGGAGAATTATTATTCCCTAACTATTCCCATGGTCGAATTGGAATGTTTTTTAACCCTCAAATTCTGACCCTAACTGTAACAGAAAGAAGTGTGGAAGCAAAAGACAAAACTCTGTCTGTTAATTGGCTCATATGACCTAACTTTATAGTTTGTTTGGTATGTTTGTGTGCACCATTGAATCCTCGGATACCAGAAGGCTGTCCTTATTTTTTAAAATGGTTATTTTCTATTTTTGATTACCCAATGGCACATGCTATTAAAAAAGTATATTATTATGAAAATGGTTTATTTACATGAAGCAGGGTTTTACATATGAGATGTTTTATGCAATATCTTTTTATAGAGCCCTACATTGTTCGGGGGGGGTATAGTTTTCCTTTAAAAATTTGGATTTCATTATAATGGAGTCTATGTGTAAGGGCCGGAGGCTCCGGTGAGGTTGCGGACCAAGGAGGAAACGGCAGTCCAAACAGCACGGTACAGACAAGGATCAGGAAGCAAGGCGTAGTCGTAATCCAGGCAAGGGTTCGGTACAGGCAGCAAAGAATCGTAAGTCCAGGAGCAAAGCAGGGTCATGCACGAGCAGAAGCAATAGGAGTATCAGGATAGGCGCACCCAGGAACCACAAATGAGAACCTATAATCGGGCAAGTGTCCAGAGTCCAAGGCATCCTGAATAGGCCCTAATTGGCGACAAACGGACGCCAGCGTCAGGAGGCACGCCGACGCACGCGCACCGGTGCCTTTACGCATGCGCCCGTTTGGACGCGCGCTGACGAATTCACGTCTGCGTATCTGTGCCTGCGCCCCACTGAATTAGCAGGCGTCCTTACACTATGGGAGACATCCATTCCATAATTCAAAGCTATTTGGATAATAGGCTTCTGGATAATGGATTGCATACCTGTACTAACATTTTTGGAATACAATAAGAAGTCTCAGCCTTGCATTTTCTATTTAGGATAACCCAATGGCACATGCTACTGAACAAGTATATTATTATGCAAATGGTTTATTTACATGAAGCAGGGCTTTACGTATGAGTTTTTTTATGCAATATCTTTTTATAGAGACCTACATTGTTCGGGGGGTATAGTTTTCCTTTAAAGCTGTTTAATGTAACCGCCAGTACAACTGATTCAGGTAGCGAATTCCACTTCATCTTCACAGCTCTCACTGTAAAAAACCCCTTCCAAATATTTATGAACATCTTTTCTTCTAATCGGAATGGGTGACCTTGTGTCAACTGGAAATACCTACTGGGAAATAAAGCATTAGAGAGATTATACATCTTATATTATATTTATACATAGTTATTGCATCACCCCTTAAGCGCCTCTTCTCCAGCGCGAACATCCCCAATTTGGCCACTCTTTCCTCGTAGTTAACATTTTCCAAATAATTTGCCAGCTTAGTTGCCCTTTTCTGTACCCTCTCTAATACAATAATGTCCTGTTTGAGTGATGGAGACCAAAACTGTACAGCATATTCTAGATGGGACCTTACAAGTGCTCTATAAAGCGGAAGAATGACCCCCCTGACTCTATGCCCCTTTTAATACAGCTCAAGACCTTATTGGCCCTTGATGCTGCTGACTGGCATTGCTTGCCACAGTCAAGTTTATCTTCTACAAGGACTCCAAGGTCCTTTTTCATAATGGATTTGCCTAGTGCAGTCCCATTAAGGGTATAAGTGGCTTGGATATTTTACATTTCAAGTGCATGACTTTACATTTATCAACTTTAACTCTCATTTGCCACTTAGCTGCTCAGATTGCCAGTTTGTCAAGATCCTGTTGCAAGGATACCACATCCTGGATGGAATTAATTGGGCTGGATAGTATTGTGTCATCTGCAAACACTGATGCTTTACTTACAATACCCTCCCCTAAGTCATTACTGAACAAGTTAAATAATAGTGGACCCAATACTGAGCCCTGAGGCTTACTCCAAGTAGAGAATGTACCATTAACAACCACCCTCTGTTGAGCCCAACAGACCTTAGTTTAGAAAAAAGGTCATTTGTGGGGCACAGTATCAAATGCTTTGGCAAAATCCAAATAGATCACAGTCCAGCATCTTACTTACCTCATCATAAAAAGCAATCAAATTTGTCTGACATTACCTATCCTCCATAAGGCCATGCTGATTGCTACTCATAGTGCCATTTACTAGGACTAAATTTTGAATGTGATCCCTTAACAAGCCTTCAAATAATTCACCCACCATAGATGGCAAACTTTCTGGCCAATAATTGCCAGGCTGATATTGTAATCCCTTTTTAAATAATGGAATTACATAATCTTTTCTCCAATCCATAGGGACCATGCCAGATGAAAGCAAACCTGAGAAAATCCGAAATAAGGGCTGGTGTAATACTGAACTAAGCTCTCTTAGAACCCAGGGGTGTATGCCATCAGGCCCTGGAGCCTTGTTTAAAGGGATACTATCATGGGAAATTTTTTTTTTTCAAAATGCGTCCGTTAATAGTGCTGTTCTGCATTGAAATCCATTTTCAAAAGAGCAAATAGATTTTTTTATATTTCATATAAATAAAAACTGACATGGGGCTAGACATATTGTCAATTTCCCAGCTGCCCCAAGTCACGTGACTTGTGCTCTGATAAACTTCAATCATTCTGTACTGCTGTACTGCAAGTTGGAGTGATATCACCCCGGCCCTTTCCCCCACCCAGCAGCCTAACAAAAGAACAATGAGAAGGTAGCCAGATAACAGCTGCCTAACATAAGATAACAGCTGACCCATGTCCCACTGCGTACTATTTAGTTACATTGAGAAGGAAAAACAACAGCCTGCCAGAAAGCAGTTCCCTCCTAAAGTGCTGGCACAGGTCACATGACTGGGGCAGCTGGGAAATTGACAAAATTGCTAGCCCCATGTCAGATTTCAAAACTGAATATAAACAAACTGTTTGCTTTCTTGAGAAATGTATTTCAGTGCAGAAGTCTACTGGAACAGCACTATTAACTGATGCATTTTGAAACAAACATGTTTTCCCATGACAGAATCCCTTTAAATTAATTGTTATTAAAGCTTTATGAAACATATCCTGAGTCAGCCACTGACTAGATTGAGCTGAGCCAGCAGTGCAGTTATGAAGTGTATACACTGAAGAAAAGAACTGATTTAGCACATTTGCCTTTTCTGTATGTTACAACCATACTGGTACCATTATTTAATGGAGCAACACTCTCAACCTGCATCTTTTTACTTTTAATATATTTAAAAAACTTTTAGGGTTAGTTTTCACCTCTGCAACAATTAACTCTGTTTCCTTTCTTTGCCTTCTGGCAACATTTATTATAGTGTTTATATTCATTAAATGCAACTTCCATCCCAACAGGCTTGTAGTTTTTAAATGCCTTTTTCATCTTTCCTATTAATGATTCTTAGAGCTTCTACATTTACGCCTTAAGGGAATAAATTGAGAACAGTAATGATTTAATATAATTTTAAATGACAATCATTTCAGTTCCGTGTTTTTAGCTGAAAACTTAATGCTCCAATCAATACTCTGAAGGGCAGCCCTCAAGGCACTAAAACTGACTTTTCTGAAATTCATGGTTTTTGTTGCCTCAGTATATATTTGTTTTTTTTTGCACCAGACATTAAATGATATTACATTATGGTAAATATTACCCAGGGGTTCAATGACTTGCACATTTGCTATAATTTCTGGGTCATTTGAGATCACTAGATCCAGAATAGCATTTTTTCTGGTAGGCTTTTAAAGGCAATATTATGATATATGTCTGTATCTCTTTAAAGCTCTGGCGGTGATCCTGAATAAAAAGCTAAGAGCAAATGAACATGGTCTGAGTGCTAGTCCCTGTTTCCAAAGAATTTTTTTTCAGTTGTACTTTATTCATCTGAACCTCTGTTTCCCTTGACCAAATCATATTTTTTTTTATATATTTGTCCTACAGAAATCTTCTTTATGTCTATCCTCAAAGCCTTAATTTTGCGAATCGTCAAGGCTCAGCAAGAAATATAACTGTAAAAGTTCAGTTCATGAGTGGGGAAGATCCGAATAATACCATGGCAGTAAGCAAAATTATTCCTTTAAATGGTTATAAAAGTATTGCCTGCTACCGAGACAAGATTTTTGTCTCTGTAGCGGGAAATACTTTAAATGATAATGTTACCCTTCCATCTGCTGAATGTTTTGGTTGTTTTTTAGGTAATTTGTGGAAAATCAAGTTCCCCAGAATTTTCGAAAGAAGCATATACAGCTTTAGTATATCACAACAGGTGAGTCTTCTCTTTCTGCCTTAAAAACACTTGCTAGTTCCTCTTAAAAGGGAACTAATGTCTAAAATAGAATAATGCTAGAAATGCTGTATTTTGTATACTAAACATAAACATGAAGGTACTGCACCAGAAGCCTAATTTAAAAAAAACGATTTATGCTTTCAAAGTTGATCGCAGGGGGCGTCTTGTAACTTTGTTAAACATCTTTGCAAGACCAAGACTATGCACATGCTCAGTGTGGTCTGGACTTAAATTGGGAGGTTAAGCTTAGGGATCATCATAAATTATCAAAACCGCACAAGTCAAATAATATCTGCTTTAGAACCTGATACAGAAAGACTAATTAATAATAAGAATATGCAGACTGTACAAATCTCTAAACAGTCACTGGCTGCACTGGGGAGTAAGGAGGGGAGGGCTCCCCCCTGCTATTTGAAAGTATAATAGTTTACCTGCAGAGCAGTTAGGGACTGTCTGACGGCAGTGCACTCCACAACCTCACTGTCCTCACTGTGAAGAACCACCTACGCTGCTTGAAATTAAAGTCCTTTTCTTCTAGTCTGAAGGGGTGTCCTCTGGTGCGGTGATCCTCTTTATGGGTAAAAGGGTCCCCTGATATTTGTCTATAATGTCCTCTAATGTATTTTTAAAGTGTGATCATGTCCCCTCGCAAGCGCCTTTTTTCCAGAGAAAACAACCCCAACCTGGACAGTCTACCCTCATAATTTAAGTCTTCCATCCCTCTAACCAGTTTAGTTGCATGTCTCTGCACTCTTTCCAGCTCATTTACATCCCTCCTAAGGGCTGGTGTCCAAAACTACACTGCATATTCCAGATAAGGTCTTACTAGGGATCCATAAAGAGGCATAATTCTGTTTTCATCCCTTGAGTTTATGCCGTTTTTAATGCAAGACAGAACTTTATTTGCTTTAGTAGCTACAGAATGACACTGCCTAGAATTAGACAACTTATTATCTATAACAAGTATAGTGTTATAATTTTAATTAAAGTGTATTTGCCTTTACATCCCCTTTAAACTGGGCTTCCATAGAATTTTCATTGTTTTCTGAGGTAAATGTTTGATTGTCAGTGCATGTGTTGGCTCAATGAAAATGATTTTAAATCTGCTGTTCCTGGATTGCGATGTGCTTCACTTCTGGTTGGACCAATACAGTTTGGCCATCCATCTATTTTTTTATCCAGTTTAAACACTATAATGGTTATTTCCTTTGTTGTTGCCAATGCTGTGTATTTATTTTAAAATTTCCTCATGACTTGTAAAGTCAAGTAATTTGAAACCATTTAAATGTCTTCCTTATATTCAGATCACCAGATTTCCATGAAGAGATAAAGATCAAGCTTCCAGCTGCACTTACAGATCATCACCATTTACTCTTCACATTTTACCATGTCAGCTGTCAGCAAAAACAGAATACCCCCCTTGAAACTCCAGTTGGATATACAGTATGGACACACTTTTCTTTATTATTTTGTTGTTTAATGCTGTGAAGCTTCAAGAAGAAGGAGAACTATACCCTAAAACTGAATAGGGCTACTGAACCAGCCTTAATGTTCAGCTTTGAATGTTGTCCACAAAAGCCTAATTTGACCTAATTACTAATCAGCCTAGTTTTGTGACATTTATATTTTATATATGTTGCTATGCTCAGATAACATCAGCACAGAGCATACGCTGTGAAAATAGGGAACTAGTGGGGGGCATTATCAGAGGCATAGCTCTTCCCTGCTAAAGACCTGTGGTTGTCTTGGGCTGGTACAGAACCCCTAAACTTAGGGGCAGATTTACTATTGGTCGAATTTCGAATTAAAAAAAATTAGAAATTCGACCATGTAAATTAAAATCCTTCGAATTTGACTATCGAATTTGAAGGATTTAACCACAATTCGAACGACTGAATATAAAAAATTTGATAGTTTAATTCGATCGATTCGAACGATTTAATTGATCGATCGAATTTTTTATATTCGATCAAAAGTAACGAAACCCAATTCGGTAGCTTGATTCTGGCGAAGTAGGTGGTCGAATAATAGTTCCGGGTGCCTGTATGGTAAAGGGCTTAATATTGCTTTGGGGCTGATTCTCAGCCTGCTCCTTTTAGCAGGCTGAGTTTCAACCCTGTGTGCATTAACCTTAGTTATCCTTTAAAGCAGTTAGGGTCTTCTGAAATTAAAAAAAATTGCAAAATAATAATAAACTTTGGATACTGCAATGCAATTATTTTCATTGCACAGTTTATTAAATTGCAAATGTTATTTATGTGTTGAATACTCTTAAGACCAGCTGGAATGTGGATTAATGTTTAGTGCAATTTAACAGCTTTGTAGTTTTATTATATTCAGTTTGCACTGTTGCTAACATCAAATCTTTTTTTTTTTTGGTTGTCTTAAGTTGGTTGTAAAAAAAAAATTCACATTGCACAATTTTATTTTGTTAATGCCTTTTTCTACATAGAAGGGTAGATGTATTAATTAACTTGTTTTGCTCTGAGATGAATATTTTAAGAAATTTCTCTTTTTCGTTTAAGTGGATACCAATGCTTCAGAATGGGCGCTTGAAGACAGGACAGTTTTGCTTGCCTGTTTCCTTAGAAAAGCCACCACAGGCATACTCTGTGCTTTCTCCAGAGGTCAGTGTTTACAAGGACAGACATGCTTACATGAAAGTATAAATATCTTTTAACTATATTTCTCATAACTTGATGTGTCAGGTCCCTCTTCCTGGAATGAAATGGGTGGATAATCACAAAGGAGTTTTCAATATAGAGGTTGTTGCGGTTTCCTCTGTTCACACACAGGTAAGTGAATTTAAAGCCAATTACCCTGCATTATAGGATCCTGTGGAACAGGGATAGTCACCCCTCAATTTTTTTAATTCTATATTGTTATAAACTGTCCCCCATATGTATGATGGATACACCAAAGATGTTTTTAAACTTCTGGTTGAGGTTGACATCCAGAGTTTCCTTTCTTGTTTCCAAAAATTGGCTGAGCGATATGTTTTTTTTTTTAACTTTTAACTCTAGTACATAGGACCCTTGTCTTCTGTCCCAAAAATACCACTCCCACCAACATAACTTTCCAGGTTGGATGCTGGTGATCAGCAACCAGAAGCATGCATACTTTCCACGAACAGAAGTTACATAGCTAAATATGGTGGCCACCAACACAGCTGCAGTTAGAGACAGGACTGGACTGAGAATCAAAATAGGCCCTGGCATTTCAGGTACACAGAGGCCCAATCAGCCCACATAGAGGCCCAATTAGCCCCACCAGCCCACTAAATACTGACTTTCTATGGCACCTTATAGCAGCCCATCTGGCATTTGCCCTAACCCACAGATTGCCAGTCCGGGCCTGGTTAGAGATGTGCTATGGGGTAGCTGGGAAAGCCAGGGTGATGTGGTTGGAGAGCTGCTTAGTTCATCTTTAACATAAGGAGGGCAAGCCTCTTCCAACCAAAGGTGTTGTCAGTAAAAAAAATGCAACTCTAATGACTGCTTTGTTTTTTAGGATTCAAACCTGGACAAGTTCTTCGCTCTTGTTCACGCTCTGGATGAGCATTTGTTTCCAGTTCGAATAGGAGACATGAGGATCATGGAAAACAACTTAGAAAGTGAGCTGAAAAGTAGCATAACAGCTCTAAGCTCTGCTCAGTTGGAGCCTGTAGTACGATTTCTTCACCTCCTGCTTGATAAATTGATTCTTTTGGTCGTAAGGCCTCCTGTCATCGCTGGGCAAATTGGTAAGTAAAAATAAGATACTGTATTGGCTAAATTGTCAATTGAATATATATAATGATCTGGTCTATATAACGTTTTCCAAAGTATTGGATTAATAATGACTGTTATGGTCATCTGTAATTCCCACCTTAAATAATTTTTTTTGTTAGTTAACCTAGGTCAGGCATCATTTGGGGCTATGGCTTCCATCACAAACAGACTCTACAAAAACCTTGAAGGAAATCACGATCAACATGGCAGAAATAATCTTCTTGCCTCCTACATTCATTATGTGTTCCGGCTGCCAAACACTGACCCCAATTCACCTTCACCAGGTAAATTACCTCCTGAATTACATGTTCTCTTAAATCTTTTAGTGGTATGAAAATTAGAATTATTTGCTTAGAATAGACTTTATGGGAGATGGTCTTCCTGGAATTAAGTGTTTTTTAGATAATATGTTTCCACATAAGGGATTCCATACCTGTACTGATGTTTATTGTAAGCAAGACCTGTGCAAAACCATATTTACTTGTTTCATATTTGCAGGGCCTGGTGGATTGGGAGGATCAATGCACTATGCCACAATGGCACGGTCCACAAACAGACCAGCAAGTCTTAACCTGAACCGATCCAGGAGTCTTAGCAACAGCAATCCTGATATATCTGGTACCCCAACTTCACCTGATGATGAAGTGCGATCAATCATTGGTAGTAAGGTATGAACTAGATTTTCTAAGCACAATAAACCATCCTTGCATTCAGAATATATAGTTTGTTATTAGATGGGATTTTCCTCCCGAGCTACTCCACAGCATCACATTTTCAGCTCTAGTCAAGTCATCAGTGGCAGAACTACCCCCTCAGGGCCCCCCGGCAGCTCGCGTGCCGCTGAAGCCGCATTGAAATTCGCGTACGGGGTGGGGGGGCTAACTGCACGTCCCGCACCCGGGCTTGCCCCCCTCTAGTTACGTTACTGCAAGTCATGTCTTTACTAATATTTCTCATACTAGCAAAGAAAATGATAGTTAAAATGGTTTTCTAAACTATTGGTTTATTACTTTTTCCATATGAGGTCCGTTGTTTGTTTCCTTTTTCTGTTAAAATAGTCATTACGCATAGAGAAAATTTAAGTTTAAATTTTTTGTCCTAGCACATTGGGGATATAAATGTTGTTTGTGCCGCTAGGACAGGGGTATCCAAACATTTGGCTTCGAGGGCCATATTGGAATAAGAAAAATTGTCTGGGGGCCACACATGAAATACAAAAACACTTTTGATTTGTAAAAGTAAAGAAAATACACAAAAAAAACTACAATACCAGTTGGATAACCAGATGGAGCTATACACTGGAATATGGGATATTATTATTATATTATATTATTATTACTAACTAGGCAATGGGCAGAGTCCCCCCTCCTCCTATATCCTTTGCAACATGATGTTTTCTTGGGAACTGAGCGTTTCTGGGCCGCATTCATATCCATCCTGGGCCGCATTTGGCCCTCGGGCCGTAGTTTGGACACCCCTGCGCTAGGAGATAAGGCTAGCCAGTAAAACACCTGCTAAGGTGCAGTTGGTATTACAGATGTAGCTCATGGCCCACCCCCCAACCTGTCCCAATCATACAGTTTTCTTTCCTCAATCTGCACCATAACCAACTCTCCATCTGTCTACAAATCATCGGCCTGTCCTTTTATTTCTTTACTCTGCTCCTGATATGTTGTGATCTGTGTTTTTCATGCCTGCCCCCCTTCCCCCACAGGACATTGAGATTATTTTAGAAAGGTGGCAACCCTACCAGGAAGACAAGCTTAAAGCATATTCTGGCTGGTCTAAAACCATTTCTTTAAATTGTACCCTATATAGGCAATTTTTTTTTTTACACTTGGTGGATACTGTCATATTATTTTATCTTTTCAGATAATCTGAAAGGTTACCTGTTACCCCTTGTGGCAAATTAGTATGAATTAAAGTAACATTTAAATCTGGAGGTCCTGAATTAATCTAAAAATTTAGATTTTTTGTAAAAAGTTCTGTTATGGCGCTACTTTGTAATTTGAATGTTTTATTCTTGTTAATAGTTAATAGTGCTGCTCCAGCAGAATTCTGCATTGAAATCCATTTCTCAAAAGAACAGATTTTTTTTATATTTCATTTTGAAAACTGACATGGGGCTAGACATATTGTCAATTTCCCAGCTGCCCCAAGTCATGTGACTTGTGCTCTGATAAACTTCAATCACTCTTTACTGCTGTACTGCAAGTTGGAATGATATCACCCCCCCCAGCAGCCTAAGAAAAGAACCATGAGAAGGTAACAGATAACAGCTCCCTAACACAAGATAAGAGCTGCCTGGTTGATCTAAGAACAGCACTCAATAGTAAAACCCATGTCCCACTGCGTACTATTCAGTTACATTGAGAAGGAAAAACAACAGCCTGCCAGAAAGCAGTTCCCTCCTAAAGTGCTGGCACAAGTCACATGACTTGGAGCAGCTGGGAAATTAACAAAAGGGCAAGCCCCATGTCAGATTTCAAAACTGAATATAAAAAATCTGTTTGCTCTTTTGAGAAATGGATTTCAGTGCAGAAGTCTACTGGAGCAGCACTATTAACTGATCTATTTTGAAAAAAACATGATTTCCCATGACAGTTTCCATTTAATGATGTGGGGTTAGGAATATGTTTTTATGGTTGTATCTCTCACTACAGCATTAGTGTGCTGTCTGGTTGTTACTAGGGCTTCAAAGAGAATAAACCTGGCTCTCGCTTCCTACAGTAATGATTTATATCTACATGCCAAGTGCTATTTGTTATCAGCCAATGGCTAAACTGCAGCTTGTAGGGAGAACAGTAAGTACTACACAGGTTCTCCCTGGAGAAATAGATGTCTGCCTAGGCCTCAGTTTTATAAGGTTGTTCTGCTGTTTAGTGTAAAGAAATACTTTCCCTTATAATTGAAAAAACAGAATATCCCAATCTCTAACTGGTCACCTGTTGAGTATGTGACAAAAATGTGCTTACTAAATTTACTCAGTGTGCTGCAGTACTTAATTTGTTTTGCATCAGATCAATGTATTTCCACAGAAGGCTTAAAGGAACAGTAAAAACAAAAATGAAAGTGTCTTTTAGTAAAAGTGAAAATATCATGTACTGTTGCCCTGCACTACTAAAACAGATCTGTTTGCTTTAGAAACACTACTATAGTTCATATAAACAAGCTGCTGTGTAGGTGGAAATTGAAAAAGGGTTATAGTGCCATATAGTTAAATAGGTTAAATAGTGGATAACCGATAACACCATTATATTTGACAGAGCTTATCTGTTATGTAACCTGAGCCTTTTCTCCTTTGAATGTATGCCCCAATTGCTACTTTAATATAAATGCTTTTAAAGTACAGAATTTTATTGTAGGGTTTCTTTTAATTTAACGTCATCCACACTATCCTATATCTGACATGTTAATTCTTTCAGGTTTGTTTGACAAATGTTAATGTTTTACACTTTATTTGTGCTGTTGAATCAGCCAAGTTTACTTTTCTGCTAAGGGTTATCACTTTCTTGTATTATTTAAGGTAAAGATAACATTTAAATTGTAGAATTTTATAAAATCTTTTATTTTGGTGCAGTTACTATCTATCTTCTGCCATATCATGATAAATGCTTGTTTGAAGGCCATGTGCTATTAAAATAGCATATCATTACATTTAAATGAAAGTGAAAAGCATAGTGACTACTTAATTCAAGGGTCCCCAACCGCTGGTCCACGGGCCAGAACCGGGCCACTGACCTGAACTGGGCCGCCGAAATTAATCTGCCCGAATTGGATGCCTGCGACCAGAAATGGATGCTGCCTCTCCGACCCCCTCCCGACTCCTCCCGACCCCCCAGTCCTTTTGCGTCTACTCCAGTCCCTGACCAAAAAAAGTTTGGGGACCCCTGACTTAAAGGGCAGTAGCTGGCCCAATTGGTCTACAACTCAACAGTTCTGTTCAGGGGCAATTATTTTGTTATATAGCTTATTATATAGCTAAAACCTGGTGTGATTGGTTATTGAGCCAACTTTGTCACTTCCAAGAAAACAATATTATTTAAATATACCTGAAAACTCAAGATCGTTTGTCTCATGGTCCTTTAGATACCTCTCATCTTTTAAAGTGATACTTACGTTTTAAAGCTTTTAAAAAATTTAAAAACCTAGCACTATCATAACATTTTAAAACTAAACTTTATTTTTTTTTTTTATTAGTTCCTATTGCCATTTATCACTAAGTGAATAATAATCTAAAGTGCCTCTTAATTGTACTATTTATTGTAACATATTAGTTGTCAGCTCTGACAGGTAACAGGTGACTGTAGTATGAACTATAGATCCAGCTAATTTCGGACTGATGTGATATTTTGTTTGGGTTTGTTTAACCTGATTTGTTCACAGTGTTATTCCTTTTTTAATAATTTTTGCAGCCTGGTAAACCTTTTAGGGATGCACCAAATCCAGGATTTGGTTCAGGATTTAGCCAGGATTCAACCTTGGCTTAACCGAATCCTAATTTGCATATGTTAAGTAGGTGTGCAGAGGGAAGTTGTGACTTTTTGTAAAAAAAAAAAACAAGGAAGTGAAAAACATTTTTCCCACCTTTTTCTTTCCCACCCCTAATTTGCATATGCAAGTTAGGATTCGGTATTTGGCCGACTCTTTCACAAAGGATTCGGGGATTCAGCCGAATCCTAAAAAGTGCATTCGGTGCTTCCCTAAAACCTTTATTTCTTCCGATCGCTGGCTGTGTTAATTATATTGATTATGTCATACAGTTGCTATTCTCGCCTATGTATTTAAGCAGAACACAACATTTGTTGGTATCCTTAGGCTGTTTTTAGTGGCCTAGTGTGTCATTGTGGTACATTCCATCTTTGTAAAGGAAATGATATTGAAATTTACATTCACAATTTGTTCATGAAGGATTGTTTTTGACTTCTTGTAACATAATAAACGTAATAATAAATGAAGTGCCTTGATCTAATTGTTTTGTCCTTTGACTTGAGATGCTTTCTAATCTCTGTGCCTGTTTTGTATAACCTGCAACCAGTAATGCATCTCTCCTTTTCCACCTGGCTTCTTTCATATGATTAGGGTTTGGATCGCTCAAATTCCTGGGTAAACACTGGTGGTCCCAAAGGTACCCAGTGGGGAACTAACCCTAGTCCAAGTGCTGAAACAGTGCAGGTTGTGTTTCTAATGATGAATGCTTTATGTTTCTGCCTCACATCATTCAAGTATAATTTCATCTTCGTTCGTATTCACAGTTGTTTCATATCACAAAAAAAATCTGAATTGTAAAAATGAACTGGACTATCAGAACAACCGCTGCCTAAACTACAATTCAGTTTTTATTTTGCATGACAGTAAATACTAATTAGTTCATAATAAAGCAACAGGAAATATTTTAACTTAAAACAAGCACAAACATAGCAATGAGAAAATTTCTTATAGCATGTCCTATGTTTTTCATAAAAATAGCTAAAAAGACAAGTGAAAACATTATGGCATTCTTGTATAATGGTAACAAGGAAGTTATGCCATAATTAGTGCAATACAACATATTGAATAATATCCGTAATTGAAAAATCTGCCATCCTACAACAGAACATTCAGATTAAATCTGAATGTATGTTGAATCTCCTTTTGAATCTTAAATATTGCACTAAAGGGTTGTGTCAAGGGAAGGTTCTCTTGCCTTACTGTTGCTTTACATGGACCCTGCATGCTTCTACTTTAACTGCTTGTTGTGTATGGAGATGTCCAAACTCTTGTATTTACATGCATTTACAGTGTGTTTTTTAAATATATGACTGATTACCATTATCATCCTGTTTCGTCAAGTCTGCATGCATGGTCATGTGTAGTTCATTTGTCTGTGTTTACCTCGCTTGCTATAGCATAGATTGTTTTATACTACAATGCACAACACACATCCTATCAGCAGTATTTTTTAATGAAATTGTTGGACGTCATGTCTTCTTGGTTGTTCAAAATGTCACTTGTATTTATTTTATTTATAAATCACTGGAAGGTTTCAAAATTACCTCTTTTATTTCAAATGTGGCATTTTGTTCTATGACATACTTATTGTCTCTGTTTGATCGTATTCACACTGCAACAATACCCATTGTCCTTTAATCCCTTTTGTTCCCAACAGTGGCAGAAACATTATAGTTTCTTGTTCTGTATAGTTTGTCGAATTTCATACATTACAGTTAGAGACAGCCTGCTTAGGAAATCTTTGAAACTGGCTTTTATACCTGAATGCAAGTAATAGAGGAATAAATCATTAATCATTGTTGTGCGTCTTTGCATATGTTGGGAAGCTGTTTTTATATTCCTGTAAAATTACTTAATAATTACTTACTTAAAAATTCAATATATATATATATATATATATATATATATATATATATATATAGTATGTAGTAGTTCTTTAAAGCTTGTGAACCCTTTAAAATGTTTTATATGAATGTGAGAAAACCTAGTTAAACAAATCATAACTTATGATATTTGTCATGTATGTATTAATATGTGTGTGGCAAAAGCAATTAATCATGCTTTCAGTATTTGGTGCTCTCGGGATTCAGCCAGGATTCGGCCTTTTTCAGCAAGATTTGGAATCTTTCTTCCCAGCCGAACCTAATCCTAATCTGCATATGTAAATTGGGGCAGGGAGGGAAATTGCAAAACTTTTTATCACAAAACAAGGAAGTAAAAAAAATATTTTCCCCTTCCCACCCCTAATTTGCATATGCAAATTAGGATTCAGATTCAGTTCGGTATTCGACGGAATCTTCCTCGAACGATTCAGGGGTTCGGCCAAATCCAAAATAGTGGATTCGGTGCATCACTGAACTAAACCCTTTCATCCATACAGAACAGCTTCAGCTCTTGGATGTTGGTGGGTTTCTTCTAATGAACTCTTTGTTTAACTAGGTTTTCTCCATCTACTTTTAGGACTTGTTGCACTATGAAATATTTTGGTGCTATAGAAATACATGTTATTAATAATAATAATAATAATAATAATAGTAATAATAACAACAACTCAGATGATGCTTTAGGTAATTTTCATATAAAAATGTACAAACTTTCCAACACATATATATATATATATATATATATATATATATATATATCTATAGTATACATGTTTCATAGTGGGTTGAATGTGAGGTAATTGCTGTGGATGAATAAAAGGAAGATAGACTTTTCCACAGTTACAGTATTTATGCTGCAGAATTACTAAACCAAAGTTTATTATTCCTGTCATCACTCATTCATCTCCACTCTGTAGGCAATGGATCGATGTAATCGTATGTCCTCGCACACCGAGACGTCAAGTTTCTTACAAACTTTAACTGGACGATTACCAACCAAAAAGGTAGATTCATGTAATCAAATCTCACGAGTTTAGGAAAGGCCAAATACTTCCTTTCATTCATTTTTGCTTGTGTGGGGAGAAACAGGGTGATTTTTTTCCTTACTTTATACTTCATTGTAAAACTGTAAATTGTACCGAATAATTTCAAATAGGAGTAGACTTGCAGGCTGCAGAGCAGCATTTCATGATTTAGGTAGTGTTTAGTTTATAGTTTATTTATGGGTGAAAGTAGCAGTGTAGCTCAAATATTGAAAATTGTGTCAGGAACAAATTGTAGCCTACTGTGCATTGTTGCCTAGCACTTGCTTGCATCGTGTCTTGACGTCTGTCTTGTGAAATGCATCCGCCATACATTATCATATCACGTGCCTGTTTTCTTTTTTCTGACTTGCATTTGTGTTTGCAAAAGTCATGTATTTCGAGGAAGAATACTTATTTCTTGAAGAACTTTATGGTTTACAAGAGAAAAGGTTTGACTTTGCATTTCATGTTTCTTAGCTTTTCCATGAAGAGTTGGCTCTGCAGTGGGTGGTTTGCAGTGGAACGGTGCGTGAGACTGCTCTTCAGCAAGCCTGGTTCTTTTTTGAGCTGATGGTAAGTTTGTTTGAGTTAACTACTAAAAGGCAGCATAAGCAGTAATATAATAATATTTGTGAAGCTTGCTACAGGTATAGTAATACATAACCAATAATTAGAATTAACATACACAATGTGAGCCTTTTTTAACCATGAAAAACATATGCTTTTATTTCTTGAGCTAAACAGGGCAAACATGGAATTTAATGCTGTTCCATGCTTGGTACTTGCAGGATAATCAACATTTCCCACTTTGTTGTGACTGTTTTGTTAAAAGTAGTCCATTATACTGGGGGTAGGTTATCTATGCACCATACTTTACTTTGCAAGGAACGGCCATGGAGTCGTTCCACTTTCCTTATTTGCCCCTTTTTGCTGAAGAAATTATAAAAAACAATTTTTTTTTAAATTAAAACAATAGTCAAATGTTTATATCGCATAAGCCCTATTCATTGCACTTATGTTGAACAATGAGGATATACTGCCCCCTGTAAAACATAATGCATGTAATTGTGTATATTTGTAGTTATTGCAATGTATTGACACTTGTCTGTTTAATTACTTTATTGTAAAGAGTACAAATCTGTGTATACATTTAGCATGAAATAAATAAAGGCATAAACCCCCTACTCCAAATTTATTTGCTTAAAAAATAGATTGAAAAGATCACGTTTCCATGATTCTTGAGATATTTGTTTCATTAAGCAATCATCTCACGTAATTAAATTAATATGAATATTTATTTGTATGAAAATTATTTGTAGGTGAAAAGCATGGTACAACATCTGTATTTTTCTGATAAACTTGATTGTCCAAGGAAGCACCGGTTTCCTGAAAGATTCATGGATGATATAGCTGCCTTAATCAGCACAATGGCTAATGACATTGTCACTCGGTTTCAGAAGGTATCCCGTTTTACTACTTACTTTTACTGATCTAGGTACAACATTTATTTTGTCTGTTTTTCTATATATTGTTGCTGTGTTTATATTTGCTTAATTCATATGTGTTCATTTCATAGTTTAAATATGTTAGATGCATGTACTATTCATGACTATTCTCTGCTACTTATTGAGTTTATATTTTACATTAGGAATTGCTTTTATTGACTGGAAACACATTTCCTTGTTTATCCAAATTTATATGTGTCCTGTGTGTTTTTTTAGTAAGGAGTAAATGCCAAAAGTCTATCTTTAGCATCTATCTTTTGTATCTTTCTTTTATGCAGGACACAGAAATGGTGGAAAGGCTTAATGTCAGTCTTGCGTTTTTCCTCAATGATCTGTTGTCTGTCATGGATAGAGGTTTTGTCTTCATTCTTATCAAGGCTTACTTCAAACAGGTACATTTAATTAGATGGCACCATCTTTATTTATATGCATGAGCTATAGTGCTGGCATTAGGGACAATCGGATCATGGAAAAGTTCTATTAACATACCTTTACCCTGCTTAGAACACTTTTATTACACTCTTTTGTTGTGTTTTTGAGAGATATAACTTCTGAATTGAATCTCTTTGATCAGCTGCATTGCAATTTTTATAAATGAGCATAATTGGACCAACGTTGCAGCTATGAAAATTGCTGAAACTAATCAGCACAGTTGATTGTCAACTAATTATTTCCTGAAAACACATTTATGTATTTCTTTTGGCAAGTTTCACATGACAATCTTCCTATACTTGTCTTAGAGAACAAATATGCTACTTTTCATGTTTTCTTTACCAAAGGTTTAGCACAATGCCAGAAATTGGCCTATGTTCTATTATTATAAAACTTAAAATTATTTATGTTGATGCCTTTGGACTTTCTTAATTTATCTCTTACTTGCTTTTTTTCTTAATTAGCATAATTGATGCCATGGTCATTTAGCTGTCTGTCCCCCAGCATACTGCTGTTTCTGGTGAGAGTGAAGTTGGTGTGGTGCTGGTACACAGTGTTTTTAGGTCTCTGCTGGCCTCTCACAGAGCAACAGAAACCAGTCAATCCTTGTTTTTCTTAACACGTCATGTAATATTTGTAATACAGTATTTTTACATTTATTCATTTATAAATGTATCGATCCCTGTCTGTATCATTTTATTGTTACAAATTTGCAGATCTGTTAGATTATGGCACTTTATAGTGAATGTAGCTTGAAAATAAGGAAACTTATCTACCTTTCTTTAGAATGGGAAATGGCTAGCAGAGGTTATGGTTGTTTTGCTCACCTTTACCCTGTGTCTGGTGAGGATCACAGTTCTAGAAATGCTCGATGTGCCATTGCCCTTCGTTTTCCATGTGGACCAAGCCTAAAGGTCATCCACAGGATCTCTATTAAAAATCATAACTGGACTGCAAATTGTCTTACAAAGGAATAAATACAGCTGAATGTATTTTATGTACCTTTCTCAAGCTCAAGTGAATTCATTCTTTGATTTTTTTTTTGTAGGTGTCATCAAAACTATATCTGCAGCCAAATCCAAGCATATTGGTCTCACTGAGGCTGGATTTTTTACGTATAATCTGCAGCCATGAACACTATGTCACATTAAATCTGCCCTGCAGCTTGCTTACTCCACCTTCATCTCCTTCTCCTTCTGTTTCTTCAGCAACTTCCCAAGTAAGTTGGAATTTTTGCCTGAACACTCTGAACTTTAAAGGAACAGTTCATTATATAAATAAAAACTGTTTAAGTAGATAGGCTGTGCAAAATAAATAGTCGGTTAGTAAAAATCTATAAAGGCTGTAGTGAACTGATGTCTAAAGGTGGCCATACACATATCGATCGGGAAAGCCCGTCGGAGGGCCCCCCACACGGGCCGATAAGCAGCCAACACAGTCTTAACATAACAGCCAGAACCAAATGTCCTGCTTTTTGCAGTGGAATCAAGAGAGCTGCAAAACTGGAGTAAAGTTCTCACTATTATGTTTGACACCCAGCCACTCCAACCTTTATACATTACATTTTTCGCTAACTAACTATATTGTAAGCATTTTTTATTTTGCACATCGATTTACTAAATTTTTATTTTTGTACTGAATAATTCCTTTAATCTCATATAGTTTTATTGTAGCTTTCTTTACAGGGTATTGTTATGATGTAAATGATATGGAGCACTGCCTTCATGTTAAATTATTCACCATGCCTGGTGGAAAAGATTAGCTCTTTTTTATCCTTATAACTTTTCTTATGAGAAAAATATTGTATATTCATACAGACATCCATATAGCATGCACTTTTTTTAATACATTTTTACAAATAGTGACTAGAATTCAAACATGAAGGATAAAGCTTATTCTGTTCCTTAAAGGACCAGTAACATCAAAAATTTGAATTGTTTTAAAGTAATAAAAATATAATGCAGTGTTGCCCTGCCCTGGTAAAACTGCAGTGGTTGCTTCAGAAGCACTACTGTTGTTTATATAAATAAGCTGCTTTGTAGCCATGGGGGCAGCCATTCAAAGGATAAAAGGCTCAAGTTACTCAGCAGATAGCAGATAAGCTCTGTAGAACATAATGTTATCTGTTATCCATTACTTACCCTGTGCCATATAGCCATTTTTCAATTGCCACCATTGCTACACAGCAGCTTGTTTATATGAACTATAGTAGTGTTTCTGAAGCAAACATATTGGTTTTAACAGCGCAGGGCAACACTACATGATATTTTCTTTACTTTAAAACAGTTTAATTTTTTTATGTTACTGTTCCTTTAAATCTACAGGACACCAACTGAAGGTCTACATGTAGTTCCCCCTCCATTTATTGACATAAGCTTACTCAGTTGGGCCTGTGTAAAAAAAGAACATAAACACTATCTGAATTGATTGGATTATATGCATTTTGGAACTTGGAGTCCATTGGCTTTCCAGAAATGTGTGCAACTCCCTCTGTAGAAAACAGGGGGACTTCAAGTTTGAGAATCCATCATTTTTATAATAAAATATGGTGAGGGAAGGGTTGAGCCCTATGGGGGGCTTGTTCTTACAAGTCACATATAGTCTGTATGCCTGTGTAAAAAATACATTTCTATTTGCAAGTGCAGATTGTGTTTATGTACTTTTTCATGTGAGCCCAAAAGGGATAATTTTACCCTTGAAAGGCTCTGAATTTAAACAGTGATAGAAAAGGGTGTAGATGCCATAGATTGATTCTCTTTGCTATTAGTTGCACTTTAAGGGTAGGGACAGACAGGGAGATTCGGGGAGATTTTGTCGCCTGGCGTTTTTAGCAGGCGACAATCTCCCCGAATTTCCTTCTCCCTGTCTGCCGATCGTTCCTGGTACAAAGCGCCTGTGCATACGCGGCGCGGCGATTTCCGGAATCGCCCGAAGATACCTCTTGAGGAAACTTCGGACGATTCCGGAAATCGCCGCGCCGCGTCTGCACAGGCGCTGGCGCTTTGTACCAGGAACGATCGGCAGACAGGGAGAAGGAAATTCGGGGAGATTGTCGCCTGCTAAAAACGCCAGGCGACAAAATCTCCCCGAATCTCCCTGTCTGTCCCTACCCTAATGGTGAAAGTCCAGGGCTGTTTGCTGTATTTGCAATTTCTACAATCCAAAGTGAAATTGCGTTTTTTGTTGCCTGAAAGGCAAACCATCTGTGCTCCCCCCACATTCCTGTGACAGATGGCCGATTCTACAAAGCAGTGATGAAACACTAAAGATCCTTATGGTTGAAGTCCAGTTTACTGCAATATGGAGTAGTACAAGTAGCATTAGACTTGAAATTGTACTTTTTTTGTTGAGTTTTTTGCGTGACGTCCTTGTTTAAGTGCTACTTACAACACTTATATGGCAGTGATCAAGAGGAAACTAGCAGTGACCCCTGGTATTTGATGAGCTGCAATAAAAATGGCTTTTGGCTTTGGTCATTATCACATAATACATGACCTGACCTCATGTTACTTGACTGTTAAACTTACTTTTTTATCAACAGAGCTCTGGATTTTCTACAAATGTCCAGGATCAAAAGATAGCAAATATGTTTGAGTTGTCTGTGCCTTTTCGTCAGCAACGTTACTTGGCAGGCCTAGTGCTGACTGAGCTGGCAGTCATTTTGGATCCAGATGCAGAGGGGTAAGTCTATAACTTCTGTACTGTACATTTTAAATGCATGCCATGGTTTATTTATTTTTGTTTTTGTAGAATTGTGTTTTGCAGAATGGTATTTTTGAGTATTTAATTTTACTGCTCTGTACTTTGTGCCATTGTCATCAGTACTGAACACATTGAGGGAGGTGGAGCATACCTCTCGGCACAACCAATAAATGTAGTCAGCTTTGCCTGTAGTACGCTATATTAGAAAATATGTAGGCAGGAAGGGTAGTTTTCGAAACAAATGGAATGAAAAGTTGTGCTAAGTAGCCTTTTATTAAAAATGTAACTGTATTTTTTTGTGTGAGATAGCATTGCCATTGACCATAGTTAGCTTGAAAACGCATTATCTGGCCTCATTCAGTCAGTTTCCACATTGTTTTTAACAGTCTCAAACATACCACTCATATTATTGTAACTCTGTGAGACAGTTTTATTTGTGTAGCTTAGCATCTATAAGTTGCTTACTGGGGAACATAATGAATGTAATTGGAAGCCTCTTAGAGACTATTTGAATTGTTTGATGTAGCTAGTTTCTAATATGAAATGTATTTAATTGTGCATGCTAGAATGTTGTTAACTTTAATGCTTCTTTTGCTCTGTAAAATCCATAACTATCCAGAATATCTAGTTTATTCAAGTGTATTTTTTGCTGCTGCTAGACAGTTGTATTTGCTCAGCAGATAACTAACTGCAGTTACTCAACTCCTTTACAGATTGTTTGGATTGCATAAGAAGGTCATTAATATGGTACACAATTTACTATCTACTCATGACTCTGATCCGCGATATGCTGATGCAGAGGTAAAGGCCCGAGTGGCCATGCTGTACCTCCCTTTGATTGGCATTGTCATGGAAACTGTTCCCCAGCTTTATGATTTTACAGGTACCTTGTTTATTTGTAAGGTCACTGACCACATTTGTATGTCAGCTCATTCAGCTCATTTTGCCATGCCTAATTTAGCAATTCTGTGAAAAGGATGGTTTATGTAAACAATGCTGCACTGGAATATTTTCGTTTTTTTATATTTCTATAATTTTATATAATTATGGGTGTGTTAAGAAGATTTTATGAAAGGATTGGAGATTTTTACAACTGTATCAGTTGTTCGCCTCCAAACACTTTTTTTCAGTTGTTTCCAGATTATTTACCAGAAATTAATACTTTTTAAATAGCTTTCCATTTTTTATTTTTACTGTTTATCCATAACTCAAGTTTAAATTTTAACGGTGCTGTCTCTGCTGTTTCAGTCTGGCAGCTCTTTAATCCAGGTGCAGATTCTGAACAGTTACAGTTTGCTACATTAGTTGATCTATTTCTCAGAAGCATCTATGGATTATTATCAACTATTGTATCAATTCTAACAGCTGCCTTTAATGAAACTCAGGCATTCTGTTCAGCAGGGACAAAGCTTAGAAATGTATCAATTTATGTATCAATTTGGTCTTTTATCATCCTGATTTACTGTAGGAAACCCCACCCAAATTAAAATGTTAAAATATTAGAAAAACAGTCACTGTGAAATGTCTGAAACCAACTGAACTGAAAAAGTGTTGAAGGTTAACAAACCCTTTAAAGAAAATTATAAGTGTGGATGCAATAAATCTAAAAAAAATGGAAAATACTGAAATCGCCAGCGGTAATACCAATGCATCTTTTGGTTTTTCCGAAGAGGAAACTTCAGACGGCTTTGCAATGTGTACGTTTTACAGCTGCGATTTGTTATTTTCAATGAAGAGGCATTTTTGAGAGATTTGTCGCCAACAGTTGTGCATTTTTACCATGGGCAATAGCTCTCCCCGTAAGCCACTGCCCTTAATATGATATTGAATATATCTGGTGATTAACTATTAATTTTGGGGGTGTAGTTTTTTTAAGCTCAAATAGACATCTTAATATGGACCAAGAGGATTGGTTACATTTATCTGTTTGAGATCTGTTGTACATAGTATAAGGCAGTGATCCCCAACCAGTAGCTCGTGAGAAACGTTTCTCTCCAACCCCTTGGATGTTGCTCCCAGTGGCCTCAAAGCAGGTGCTTATTTTTTAATTCAATTCTTGGATGGAGGCAAGTTTTGGTTGCATAAAAACCAGGTGTACTGCCAAACAGAGCCTCAATATAGGTTGACAATCCAAATAGGTGCTACCAAATGGCCAATCTCCGCTCTTATTTGGCACCCCAAGAAAATTTTTCATGCTAGTGTTGCTCCCCAACTCGACTTCTGAATGTTGCTCACGGGTTCAAAAGGTTGGGGATCCCTGGTATAAGGGCAGCAGCACACAAGATGATTTGTCACCTGTGAGAAATCTGCTACCATGAGCAGATTTCTCGCAGTGTTAAAACACATTACATGCATTGATTGTCACATGTAATATGTGCTTTAAATGGTTTAGTATCAACTAAAATATTTCCTCTTTATTTGCATTGTAAAAACAAATAGGCAATATTAAATGGCTTAAAGTTTAGGGGGAAAAGTTAATTTAAAAATTAATAACGCTATATACTTTTTTTTTAGTAAAGTTTAGCTAGTCATTCCAAAAGGGTGTTATGAAAACTATTATTTAAATGTCAAACACTTAAGTAGGCATATTATAATACAGTGGTATAATTTTAGTGTATTTTTAATTGTAGTGCCAGCAATGTATTTCTAGTCTTGGTTTAATTTTTCTTTCAGTTCTCTTCTCCACTGGACTCAAGTCATCTGTGGAAAAGACCAGCGATTCCCACTAATAATATTTCGTACTATTTTTATTAGAGAATCACAACCAGCGAGGAAGACCGAATTGTACCACAGCTGATGACCAAGATGGTGATGGTGGAAGTATGATCAGTCAGTCAGTTGCTATGGCTATAGCAGGAACATCTGTTCCACAACTCACAAGACCAAACAGCTTTATGCTAACATCAACAGTAAGAATATCTGTCCGGTACAGCTTTATCTAAAATATATTGACTAAATGTTAGGATTCTAACATTAAGGTACCCTGAGTTCAGAATGAAAATGGAGCTGACGTGTATAATTAAAAGTTTCTGGTAGATGATCAAAGATGTAAAGTACACCATAGATGTATAGCAGTGGGGCATAAAGACCTTTTTAGTATATGCAAATTTGTGAAATGCAATGTAATTAAATGAATATAAAAATAATATTGTGTTTTTGTGTTTAGGCTTCACGGCAGCATACTACATTTTCAGCAGAATCTAGCCGGAGTCTGTTGATCTGCCTTTTGTGGGTTCTAAAGAATGCAGATGAGAATGTTCTGCAGAAATGGTTTACTGACCTCTCCATCCTTCAGCTAAATCGCTTGCTTGACCTTTTGTACCTGTGTGTTTCCTGTTTCGAATACAAGGTAAATCTCCACTTAAAAGGTTTTTTTGAGCCACACAAATGTCTCCAGTCCTGCTCAGATAAATATTTTTTTTAATATTGCAGGGTAAGAAAACTTTTGAACAGATGAACAGCTTGACTTTTAAGAAATCAAAAGATATGAGAGCGAAGCTAGAAGAAGCGATTCTCGGCAGTATTGGCGCTAGACAAGAGATGGTCAGAAGAAGCAGAGTTCAGCTTGGTAGGTTTATAGCCCTGCCTTCTATATCTGTTGAAAGATGATATACTTTAGGGGAATGTAATTAATTGTGTTGATAAAATCTGAACATTTTGAGCAAGTGACTATAAAGGTTATGTTAACAAGGTAAAATGATTAAGTTATTATGATCATAGTTATTAATTTAAATGCAGAAATTATTAGTTCATTAGCCTTCAAGGAACAGGCATAAAGTAATTTATCAAGCTTTGAGTTTGGTCTTGAGAACAACACCTGCAGAAGTGACATTTATATTTCCATATAAAACATGGATAGGCAAACTTCAGTGTCTGTAACTAGTAAAACACTTCTTTGATTGAAAGAAGGCCATTTTATTAACAGTGACATGTTGTAGAGGGGTCTGGCATTTCTGGGAGATATTTCAAATATTACTGCATTGCATTTATGATGTTCTTAGCTTATCTGTAAGAGGCAAGGCCATTCTGCTGTTGTACTGTTGAAATGAATTGCTTCTGAATAAAACAGTGTGTAGAGGAGATACACATAATTAGTCATTAGGGCGTTCTGGCATGTTAAAACTATTACAAAATAAGCAAGCACCTTGCATTTCATAGATGACTTCCTTCAAGTTATTTTGGCTTAAAATGAGTGTCATCAGTGGGATGCAGCATAAATGTTTTCTTTTTATTTTTTTTATGCATTTGTAGGGCCATGCACGTTTGCAATTTTTAAAAAGTTTGTGTTCAATAATTGTGTTGGTAAGAGGTGCCTTCTATACCCATTTTTATCTCTGATAATAAAAATATCAAAATCTTTCCCGCATAATGTTTTTCCCTTACATCTGCACCTTTGACAGAGTCTTGAAAGAGTAAGTAGCAGTATTGTTAGAAGAAACTATAGAAAAAACATAGTAGATAGCTATTTATGTTTAAGAAATTGTCATACCCACTTTTATCTACACATTTCTACTTGCCTGGTGGACTGCAGGCTTTCGTATGTCTTGTCAACCCTTTATTATTATTCCATTGTTATTTGTTTAGTGCATGCCAAGTTCCATTGCTGAACAAGTACTTCATTTTTTTGTTAGAGAGAAGCCCATCTGGAAGTGCATTCGGCAGCCAAGAAAACTTGCGTTGGAGAAAGGAAATGACTCACTGGCGACAGAACACTGATAAAACAGACAAGTATGACATTTTTTAATAAATCTTGTTAATTATGTTTAGGCCGTTTAATTTTAAACACTACACTGCTGCCTTCCAGCTGGAGCATAAGAAAACACACAGGGAAACAGACACTACAAAAATATCTATGAAAAAGCAGCCAAACTCTGTAGTTGAGATATTAAATGAATTATCCGTGCTCTCACTCAATCTATCATTTCATTTCCATTGCATTCACTCAGTTGGGCATTAACAGCTGCTGACTTATTAATTAGCTACTGCTAATACAGTATTTTCATGTCTTGGCAAATAATTGTCACTCCATGTGACAATTCATAGTGGTCAATTTTGTTAAATTCTTATAGGTAAAGTATTACAGGTTAAATTGCCTGCACAAGAGACTTTGATAAAATAGGTGTTTAGTGATGCTCATACTACGTTTTGAATACATTACCTATTATGTTACTATGAATAAGTTGCACAGCCCTAACAACTAAGTGGCAAATAGAGTACCAGAATATGATTTTTTCTTATGGGTGAGTAAGTCGAAAATAAAAAATCAAATAAAAATTAATAAAATACAGGCCCTGCATGTTGCTCAACTTTATGCAGTTCCAAGAACTTATTTAATCTGTAATTCTGGTATAATGGGTTATGCCTCTACCACCGATTGTATGGTTACTTTTCGGATCATACACAAATTTGAACACCAGTCACATTCTGGTATTTGCTGTACTGCACACCCTTCTATCAGGCTATCCTAATTTATAATTCTAATTGTTTTTTCACATGTGCTGTATACTGTTTTTAGGAGCCACAAACCAGCAAGGTACTGTTGCATTGGTGTGGTATTCTTTTCCATATGTTTGCGTATTTGCATCTTGCACAATGTGCCTGTTAATGTTTCCTTTTTAATTCTAGTTTATTTTCCATTATCAGTGGATTGCTGATATTCCAAGTGTTACTTATGTTTAGGGTGCATTGTGTTATGGGCTTTATATGTTGTGCAGCCTGGATCCCTTCTGTCTGACCATTTTTGCTACTATGCACTGAAATATGTTGTTAACCATTGTAAAATGGAACCTGTTTAGTGTGTTAGGCTGTGTTTTTTATCCTTTATCCCCATCCTTTAACGTTGGTGAAGGCATGCCAAATACTTACTGTATCTTGTACAGTGAATAATTACAGTCATTTACACCCCTCCTTGTTTGTGATTCAACATTCATGTAAATTTTAATATGGCAAATTTAGTTATGCCAGTTAAGGTTTAAGATTTATGAATCGTGTTTATTGTTTTACTTATTATTATATATCGTGGTAGAAATGTTTACATGACACCAAGTTGACGTGAAAGAATAACTTAATTTGATAATACCACTTTCTTTTAAATTGTGCAAATTCATTTGGCATAAACATATGCTTAAGAAGTAAGGCAGCAGTCTGTCTATAAACAAATACAAGAGGTCCTCTGCACTCAACCCATTATCAATATATTTAAGACATTGAGACATTCTGTGCATACAGCTACTAAAAAATGCCTTAGCCTTAAATATATTGCAATATATGGACAAACAATCCCTGTTGTTTAAAGGGTAAGGCATTTTTTAGCAGCTGTATGCACAGAATGTCTCAATGTCTTAAATATATTGATAATGGGTTGAGTGCAGAGGACCTCTTGTATTTGTCTATATGTATTTTGTGGTCACAGCCTCATTGCACCCCCGCCTAATGGTTTTAAAAATTAGTGGTGAGCACAACTTTTTCTTGTTTGTTGTAGTCTGTCTATAAACCCAGCATTAATGTTTGTCCTTTCTGCATTTTCTTGTGATAGACTGCTTTAGATCAGCTCTGTGATGGGGGAACATTCAGTTTGATTAGCAATTACTGTCTAATTCCTTGAAAATGTTTTATATATATCCTTGATAAAGTCCCTAATGTGGGCCGAAACGTTGGATACACGAGTGATCTTCTAATAAATCATTGAATTAAAAGAATCTGGAGTGCGGGTCCATTTTGAAGTTTGGATACATTATTTGTCCAAGCACCCATGAGTTGATTAACAGGCAAGAGTGCAGGTACCTCCAGAGATATAGATAGCATAATATATAGTAGGTGTTCACTGGAATTCAATTGCCCAGATGCTACAAACATAAAGGCTATGGAACCACTGTTTTGACAGTCACAATCCTCTGATCATCTGTCATCATTTTTCACTAAAAAGAATTGGACCTTTGTATCTCCTAATAGACAACTGCATATAGTGGCAGTGTATGGTAACAGAGAAACTAGTAATAATGACCACATTTTTTCACCATGCATTGATTCTCTGTGAAATTCTGCACTTTGGCATCTGCAAATTTGTTTGCAAAACTGCAGCAAAAATTCACTGTGAAAGATTTTGCTGCAACAAAAATGCCATCAATTGTCAGTGAGACAAAATAAAAAAGCCATAAGAAAAGACGCCCATTGACTTTAATGCATTTGGACCAAAAAATTACCACAAGAAAAACACCCATCGACTGTAATACATGTGAAATGAGAAACCCATGTCACCCGTGCAAAAATAGTTTTGAAGCCTACTGTTTCAATGCATTTACAAATTTTTTTAATACTTTCACTAATTTTTCGATAGATTTGCTCATCACTAGTAACAATCATGGGTACTGAATCAGAATTTTGCTTTCAGCACTGATGATGATGGCTACAATAGTTTATATCACTGGCTGTTGGCTTAGAATCTCTTCTAATCAGCTTAGGAGGGTAAACAGGAGGAGGCCTAATTTCCCATTATTTTTAATTTGCCATTTAAAGGGGAATTTCCCCATGCATTAACGGTTACTATATTATAGCTTAAACTAAGTCCATTTTGATTTATTTGTATTGTTATTTCCTTTATATGTCTGCTGACTGGGATCACTAATCCAGACAATCAATGAAATAACATGTTACCTCGAGACTTACATTTTTTGTTGTCTTATTATACACCTTTTTAAGTGTATTTGTCCTTTAAGGGGTTATACCTGTTGCTGTATTGCCATTCCCCAATATTATTAGAATGCAGCTACTAAAGGACATTGACTTCTTTATTTTATGTTATATATTACCCCCCATATGTAATAAAACGCATAACATTTGCTTGGTGCAGTAGCCCATACCAACCATTAAGGGTTTTACTTTAAAACAGGTGACCAGGAAATAATACCCAGTGATTGGTTGCTATAGGGGATAAGAATTGTTGCACCTTTTATAACAAAACCCTAAGTTATCTAAAATCAAATTATTATTTATTGCGTTTACACAACTGTTTTTGCAGAAGTTTTTACTTGAGTTTGAAGCGCCAACTCCACTGCTACCATTCAACTTTCTACAATGAGGCCAAACTAGGGGTTGGATTTAAAGATTGAAAACAATTAAACAAAAAATAAAATGTTGGCAGGTGAACAATCCCTTTATAAATGGCTGATTAAGAAGTTACAGTGAGTAACTCATATTACTTGGGGATACCATGATGTAATGTCCTGTTCCAAACCTGTCTTTCTTGCGCTGACATTGTTTGGTGCGGTCAGTTTTGTCTTCTGTCGTTATCACCTACCTCTGTTATTGAATATTGCCCTCACCATTTTATTTTATTGTTATTTTATGGATCACTTACTTGTTGCACCCCTTACTCTAGATCAAGGGCAGAACTTGAACATGAAGCACTTATAGATGGAAACTTGGCAACAGAAGCTAATTTAATCATACTAGACACTTTGGAAATCATTGTCCAGGTAAGTTTACATCACTGTTATGCTAAAAGCCATAATGTTACTATATTGGCAGTATAATACATATGCAGTGATGCGTATGCTTCAAAGCTAAATTGAAAATATTCCATGCTTTATTGGATAATCCTAATCCTATTTTTTTTATGCAGACTGTTTCACTGACTGAATCCAAGGAGGGCATTCTGGGAGGTGTGCTTAAGTCTCTTTTACACAGCATGGCATGCAATCAGAGTTCTCTCTATTTGCAGCACTGTTTTGCCACACAAAGAGCCCTTGTTTCAAAGGTAAAATTGTCACGCTGCAACATTTATATAAAATAATGGATTGTTTTAATATATCCATAAATACAGTATGTGAGCAAAGTTCTGCTTTTGCTAAGCGTTTCCCTTCATATTACTGACTACATTTTATTGGTAACAATCCCCAAACCATCTGGCCTATTTGCCTTTATATTTGCTGAAGAGAATTGTGACGGGAAGCAATAGGGAGAGATGGAACAGTCAGCCGATGGCAGTAGAGGCTTGAACAATACTGACACTGTAAGAGATCAGTAACACCTTGATAGAGGCATTTAGGTATTAATATTGCCAGTAAAGGAATTATAAAGGAAAAATAACATGCATGTTGGTCTCTTAAAATAATTTGTAAGTACATAAAGAATTAACCCATCACAAAAATTAAGGTTAGAAGCTGTTTTTAATAACCACAGTTCACCTTGGATACCCTTTGACAATGTAGCAGTTCAGCTCCAGCGGTTAAATCCGTATATATATGGAATTGAACAAAAATATATGCCATTAGCCACCAACAACCCACTGGGGGATGTTTAAAAGGGCCTTCAATACTTTAAATTATTACTTATGATTCTAATACATTAGCTGATATAATAAAAATACTTTTGTGAAGGAACTTCTTTGCATTCTGCATATACTTGAATTGCAGTAGCCCTTGAAATGTAGCTATTATAAGGACATTTATTCAGTAGCATCATAAAGCCTGCAAAGTAATCTGGAGTAATGTATTATAAAGCACAAAGTTTACCCAGGTGTAGAAAGTCATAGCAATCAGTCAGATGTTTGCTTTCAAACAGATGACTAGTTAATATTATTGGTTACTAGGAAAGTTTTTTTTATGACATCAGTGCCTAAAAAAACACAACTCATCCATTGACATGCTATCTTTTTTTTTTTTTTTTACTAATTTTAGTTGTCTTTGTTTCAGTTCCCAGAGCTTTTGTTCGAGGAAGAAACTGAGCAGTGTGCAGACCTGTGCTTAAGATTACTTCGGCACTGCAGCAGCAGCATCAGTAACATAAGGTCACATGCTAGTGCATCTCTCTACCTGCTTATGAGACAGAACTTTGAAATTGGAAATGTAAGTGCATTAGTGTTAGCTAGTAAGTGGAAGTAAATGTAAATTGTTGTTGGTGGTAATTAATTACCTTTTTAAATACTTACATATAATCTTCTTGACCACAGCTAAGTATTTACTCCTCAGTGCTATACATATTCACTCTTATGTTACATTATAGCTTAGAGACCAATTTATATCAACTTTTATTTACCATATGTATCCTATTTCCGGTGGGCCAAAAGTTTAATATACCAAGTTAAATGTCTCTTTAAACTATCTTACAAATGTGATGACTTGTAGAAGACTCTGCCTAATTGACTTAAGTATTGGTTAAACAGAAGTACACCTGTAGCTGCAGTTAGGGTTTTACTTTAGATCAACTTTGTGACCTGAGAAACAAAATTGTGGTCCAGTTTCTTTTTAGGAACAATAATTTAAATTGTTGTGCCACACAGACACCACAGCATTTAGGAAAGGTTCACATTAACTTCCAGGCATTAGCAAACATTGCTCTGATTTTTTAGCTGAACTCCAGGGTAACAACATAGGAACTGGTAAAGGAGATGGAGACATTGGGTACCAAATTAATAACATCCATCATTAAGGGACAGATTTATCAAAATGTGAGATTGTAATAAATAAAACTCACCCACGTTTTATTCATTCCTATGGGATTTTTTAGTAGGATATTTATCAATGGGTGAAAATTGGAACTCACCATTTAATAAATATCCTTCCAGAAATCCCATAGGAATGAAAAGAACTTGGGCTAGTATTTGTTTATTACAATCAGATTTTGATAAATCTGTCCCTAAGTGACTCCTTTGACACCATGGCATTGTGCAAGGAAGAAGCTTTTGCTCCTAAAGAGGAAGATGGGTGAGGATTTTAAGTTGAAGAACACCATCCCATATGTGAAGTAAGGGGTGCCAGCATTATTCTGTGTTTTCTTGGAAAAAAGGACTGGAACAATTCAGAAAATGCGATGGCATCCTTGTAGAAGGAGAATTATGTAGAAATTCTGAATAAGCCGGTTGCAGCTTTGTCTTCTAATATGGCAATAATCTAAAACAATGATCCCCAAGCAGTGACTTGTGAGCAACATGTTGCTACCCAGCTCCCAGTGGCCTCAAAGCAGGTGCTTATTTTTTTAATTCTTGGCTTGGAGCAAAATTTTGGCTTCATAAAACCAAATGTTTTACCAAACAGAGTCTATTTTAGACTCCAGGTCCACATAGGAGTTACCAAATAGCCAATCACAGCCCTATTCGGCACCTCCAGAAGTTTTTCATGCTTGTGTTCATGCTCCCTAACATTTTTTACATTTGAATGTAGCTCATGGGTAAAAAAGGTTGGGGACCCCTGTTCTAAAGCATATCGCCAAAGTGTAACAAAATGCAACTGAGCTATCATCCACACAGTTGTAGAATCAAGCAAGGAATGCAGACTGAATCTTGTTGTTTTGTAAATCCTAAAATTTGTTGTTTTACAAGATTATGGGGAAGATCTACTAAATATCAAACTGGAGAATTCAGAGGGATTACCAGCTGTTCTATTCCATTATAATATAAAAAACATAAATACAAAAAACAGTGCTTAGTTATTTAGTCTGTTATATTTGGTGCTTAGTATTGTAATTTTTGTCATGGGACTCACTTAAACTTGTACATTATAATAAATGATGTACACTCTGCTGTAAACTTTGAAGCCTTCAGCCTCTTGCTTTTTTTTGTGCATTATTTCTATGTGACTTATAATAGCCTTATGTTTTACAATAGGTGGAACTTAATTGGCATATTTTTTGCCATTACATACACTGCCAAATGTATATTTTGCTTACATAAAAAATAGTTCAGATGGATATTTTGGAGGCTATAGTGTTTTTCCATTCCATTCTTGAAGTTATGAATTTGTTGCATTCCTAAAATCATAGATAAATATCAAAAATACTATTTTAGAATGCTTGAGCTTCTTCTCATGCTGCGTTTTAACCTTCACTTACATGCTCCAGTGTTTCAAGCTACCTGCATAATCTCAATTTCTTTCCTCTTTCAGAATTTCGCAAGGGTTAAAATGCAGGTTACCATGTCCTTGTCATCTTTGGTAGGGACATCTCAGAATTTCAATGAAGAATTTTTAAGAAGGTCGCTAAAGACTATTTTAACATATGCTGAAGAAGATCTAGAATTACGGGAGACAACTTTCCCTGAGCAGGTATGTTAACATGAAATTTTGTAAGAGGATTATATTGCTGTGCAGTCCAGTTGCCATGGGTGGATAGTCCAGCCCCAACACCCTGGTTCCTCTTGAAGGAGCTGCTTAGAATTTGGGTCAGACCTTGTCTGAAATTTCTGAATTTAATTATTTTTATAATCTTTTAAATGTTACCATGTTACATAAAAAATTGTGTGCAGCCCTTTAGGGTCACTGACAAGTGTAAAAACAGTAGCATGTTTGTGTCAAGACTAAAAATAGGACAGATGTACATATGCATGAGTCCTGGCCAGAAAATGCCAAAGGCTTTGTAAAAAGGGACATTTTCATTCAGGCAGTTGCTGGAAAACCACTGTATCACAGTGGCTGGTTTCTGTTTACAAGGAGGCTATTTAATGTGCTTCATACCTGTCAAATTTCAATTCACACCCCGAGTGAAATATACTTGGCCTATCCTATAGCAATTACTACTATCATTTTGTTATTTTCCAGACCATTGGTTGTATTCTTTTCCTTACACGTTTTTCTTGTTTTAGGTCCAGGATCTTGTGTTTAATCTTCACATGATTCTGTCTGATACTGTTAAAATGAAAGAACATCAAGAAGACCCCGAGATGCTTATTGACCTGATGTACAGGTGAGAAAACTCTAAATACATACCTGTTTTACTACTGTTTTCCCACTGACTGAATTTGTGTGAATATTGTGTTGATTATTGGTCATTTAGATGAACAAATGTGTAATGATAAAAATGGTACATGGGGGTTTGTTTATTTTTTTTATGGTAAGGACTCTTACACACAAGCGTTTTTACCTTTGCTCCCCTGCATTCCGTTTTGCTGTGTTCAGCCGCAGGGGAGCGCAGGTATAGACTCACTCAATCATTTTCAATGAGGCTATACTCACAGAAGCGCATGTAGGCGCAGAACGCAGGAAAAATGCAGCATGTTGCGTCTGAACCTGCGTTCGGCGCCTACATGCGTTCGTGTGAGTACAGCCCCATTGAAAAGCATTTTCTTGCGTCTATACCTGCGCTCCCTTGCGGCTGAACGCAGCAAAACAGAACGCAGGGGAGCGCAGGTAAAAGCGCTTGTGTGTAAGATCCCTAAGGCATGTTAGAATGGGCTAGACATGCTAGATTGCAGTTAAATTGAAAATTGGGGGCTGGGACACTCATTATATATGTTTTAATATTTTTGACCACTTGCTTTTTACACTCTGCTTTGCAGAACTGGTTGTTTATGTGTATATGCAAATTGGGATTCACTTTAATATACCTCCATTTTTGTCTTGGTATTTACTGAAACATTTATAGACCTGGAGCATGGTTTTTACTTGAATACTAATATATAACGACTGCTTTATTTAGTATACATTTTGTGCATAACTTGTGTATAATAAGAAGTGCTTGGAAAATGAGTGACTATGATCCTGGCAAGAAGAACCTTGTACTTGTACTTATCATAAAATAACAGTAGATGGAGCCACGTGCAAAAGTAGTTCCTTGTGTATAACAATCTTTCACCCCTATGTCTTATCAATGATATTTGAAATATTTTCCTTTAACTTGCTTTTGGTATAGGTATAAGATTTTGGGGCAGATTTGTCAAAGGTCCAGTTTCAAAGTTATGTGAATTTTTTTATTGAATATTGTACTCACAACTCAAATGGGAGCTTATTTATGAAATAACTTGAGCGTCTAATTTTCGATCGAAAACGAACACCTAGAATAGCGTTCTTTAGAGAAAAAACTCGAATGTCAGGAAGGCAATTGACATTCTACATGAACTTGGCAGGTTTTAGGTGGCAAATTTTTGAATTGGAACTGTTTCCAGGGTCGAATAAATTCAAATTCAAGTGAATTGGTGAATTTGTGAAAAGTTAACCATTCGCCCTTTTATGTGTATTTGTTTCTGTAATGTTTATTTTTAATGGAGGTTAAAAAGCTTGGATGGCGAGACAACTACCGAAAGCCATTTAGAAAACATTGGAGTACATGAAAAACAGCATAATATAGAGACACAATCTTTATATTTGTCCTGGCCACTAATAATGTTTGTTCTCTTGCCAGAATTGCAAAAGGTTATCAGACGTCACCTGACCTGCGCTTAACATGGCTGCAGAATATGGCAGGAAAACACTCAGAAAGGAGCAATCACGCAGAGTCGGCTCAGTGCCTAGTTCACTCAGCAGCTCTTGTGGCTGAATATTTAAGTATGCTAGAGGATCGCAAGTACCTTCCTGTAGGCTGTGTTACTTTTCAGGTATTTATCATTAGCAGTTATATGCAGTATTTTAGATTGTAAGCTTCTGATGATAGACAGGCCACAAGGCCATACATTCAGGTTATTTTTACACTAATCCTCTTTGTGCCTCTGAGAGGGTATGAAGAGGATTAAGGTCAGGGTATGATCTTAAGTAAACTGTCAGCAGACATTGCCAAATGTTGTAAGTAATTATTTTTCCCCTTTTTATTAAGGATTGACCAATAGATATCCTAAGCAAACTTACCTTTAAAAGCCTTTTTATTTTCAAAGCCTGTGAGATAAGAAAAGAACTACCCCAGACTAGCCAAAGTTAAGCTACAAAATAAAACATGGGAACCAATTAGATTTTGACTTAAATAGCAGAAATTGATTTTAGATTTAACGTCCCCTTTTTCACAACACTTCTTCCGGGTCTATCTAGTATTGTATCAAAAAAGAGGGGTTGTGGGAGCACTCTAAAGGCTAAATTAAAGTATATTTAAGTATAATAGAAGTGCTACTTACAAAGCACATTCCCCGGGCCCCTGTCTCATAAGTAATTCAGTATAAATGCAAGTGCAAATGTTTAAAAACAGGGGTTGTTTTGTACAAAGTTATGTCAAGTCATAAAGTTGATAAGCCACCATACCACATCAAGGTAAACCCCATATGGCAGTCCCTAACTTGTTTACATAGTATAAAAAGTTTTTTACTTCTGCATAATAGCATTGCTTGTAGTCAGTATCTGTTGAGCCTTGGTTTCAACTTGAGGGCTAAATCCTCTCTGGCTTTGTATTGGCTTTGATTTGTATTGGCTTTGTAAGTAATGACTAAGACCATTGAGGTATAAAATCAGTATTGAGCTGTATTTACATTTTTTTTTTCCTAAGAATATTTCATCTAATGTGTTAGAAGAGTCTGCAGTGTCAGATGATGTGGTATCCCCAGATGAAGAAGGCATTTGTTCAGGAAAATATTTTACAGAGGCTGGTTTTGTGGGACTTCTAGAGCAAGCAGCTGCCTCCTTCTCAATGGTAAGAAACATCATATTTTACATTCATTTCTTGTATTAGTATGCAGATAAAAATTGATTAAAGGGGTTGTTCACCTTTAAAATAATTTTTTAGTATAATGTAGAGAAGGCTATACTGAGACAAATTGCTATTGGTTTTCATTATTTATTATCTGTGATTTTTTAGTTATTTAGCTTTTTATTCAGCAGCTCTCCAGTTTGCAATTTCAGCAATCTGGTTGCTAGGGTGCAAATTGAATAAGAGACTGGAATATGAATAGGAGAGGACCTGAATAGAAAGATGAGTAATAAAAACTGTTTATAATTATAAATGTGTAGCTTTACAGAGCATTTGCTTTTTGATGACATCAGTGACCCCCATTTGAAAGCTGGAAAATGTCCAGTTGAAATAGTGCTTAGACTTCATACTAAGGGACAGATTTAGTAAGGGTTGAATTTCGAAGTTAAAAAACTTCGAAATTCAACCACTGAACTATCGAAAATGGGCCAAATAGGTACATTTTTGATCAAATAAAAATCATTTGAATGCATCGTTCGATTCGAACGATTTCAGAAAAATTATTCAATTTCCTAGGACTTAGAAAAAAATTCAGTAAAAGTTGGAGGACGTCCCCCATAGGCTAAAATGGCAATTCGGCAGCTTTAAGGTGGCAAAGTGTCGAATTTGAAGTTTTCTAAAGAAGACAGTACTTTTCCAATTTTGGGCTCACGTGTATTATTTCTGTAGTTTTATTGTTTTAATTATGGCACCTTTCATCCAGAAAAAAGTGCTTCTTGACTCCCTGCATGTGCTGCTGTATGTTTTTCAGGCTGGTATGTATGAAGCAGTGAATGAAGTTTACAAAGTGCTTATACCCATACATGAGGCCAACAGAGATGCTAAGAAGCTCGCCACAATTCATGGGAAACTCCAGGAAGCATTTAGTAAAGTAGTCCATCAGGTAAAATCTACACCTATCTATTGTTGTGGTGTTTTTGCAAGATCCATACTAAAGTAAAATATAATTATTTTTGTATGCTAATGCACCTTTATATTCTCCTTTGTGACCGTAGGAAATTTATAGTTTTTATACAGATGCAAACCCACACTCTGTTGCAATCTCTTAAAGATGGAACAGTTGTTGAACTATAACAAAGTTGTGCTGACCACTAATTTAAGAATTAGTAAGAATTGTTTGTTATAGTTCACATAGGAGCAGTGACCAGCTCCTTGTTGTAGCTCCTACCCCTTCCAGCTATAGTTGAGTGATCCCACTGGTGTCTAGTGGAAAGGCAACCAAGTTTTACTTTGAAAGCAGCAAGTAAGTTGCAGGTAAAACTTAGTCCCTTTGTAAAATGTATAATGAAGTAATAGATATGTAATAGTAATCTTAATGAATCAGATGCAAAGTAGGACTGGCCAGATATGGGATGACTTAGTTGGCCAGCTTGAATATGTCGCAATATATGGACAAGCAATCCCTGTTTTGTTTAAAGGGAAACTGTCATGGTAAAACATGTTTTTTCAAAACTCATCAGTTAATAGTGCTGCTCCAGTAGACTTCTGCACTG
>CM044438.1:66199352-66311328 GCA_024363595.1 Xenopus borealis
ACAGCTACCAAAAATGCCCTACCTGTTAAAGGGATCCTGTCATGGGAAAAAACTTTTTTTTTGTTCAATCACAGTATGGTATTTTGTTCAATCACAGTATGGTATGTAGTTGAAAAACCTTGTTCTGTTACACAGACGTGTTTCTTGTTGGGCAGGTTTATAGGTTTAAGTGTTTATTTGAGTTTATTTACACAAAAACATATGTTTTGGTTAATTTGGAGATTTGGGCAGCAAACGAGGGTCAGTGCAAGGTTATACTCGTCAGCAGAAATAACATAAATGCTAGTGTGTTGAGATTATCCTTAACTGAAAAGGATTTTGCACTGTTTTCAGTGGGCCCCAAACTGTTAATATTATTTCACGTGTGTTTGTAGTGGTTCAGCTACATGTTTGCCTTTTAAGTGAGTTCTTTTAAATTGGTATACTTACCAGCTGCCAACAATCAAACCAGATTTAAGAGTGTGTGGAGTTAGTGTTGTCAGCATTGCTAGGCTGATGAGACACTGTACTTATATAGGCTGAAGTAAGGTGGCAGTTTCACATTAGCCCAACTTGTCATACAGAAGAGACTCTCCTCTCCACTGTTTGAGAGTCGTGAGTTGGAAGTACCTCAGAGATGGGAGTGACTCCGCAAAGCTTTTTTTTCCGTTTTACTGATTATTTACAATTTTAATGGAGGCTCTGCCGTTCTGTTGAGGGCCTGGTAGACTCCATGGCCCCAACATTGTAGCTGCTGCTTCATAAGGTAAAGTGTCAGTCTCCCATTCATGTGCACCAACACAAGGCTGCATTATAGACTTTCTGCTTACAGTTATTTATTTATTCTGTCAGAGAAATTCAGAGATCGTAGGTGATAATTCATCTATGCTAATGAAATTTCTTGGAGGCCGTCTAGTTCATAGCAACTTCTTATTTGGTTTCTTTTACGTTGACAACTATGCTTCATTTACTCAGGTCTCTTGTCAGGAATGAAATTATTGTATGTGGTTGATTTCATCTAGAAAACATTTATACGTGTGTGCTATTACTTGACCACAAATCTCAGCATTATTGGTTTCTTTTCTGAGCTAAAATCTCCCGTGACTTTTTTTTTTTTTTGCCTTTTATTACACAGAGTACTGGCTGGGAGGTAGGTAACATTTCAGTCAGTAAAGAACTGAACTTCCTTTGCTTTGCCCACATGTGCTAGCTGTGGGAGATCTGTTTGCTGTCCTCTGTGACCTGAATCCATTAACCAAACATTTGTCATATATTCATATACCTCTGGTCATGGTAAAATTAAATGTGACATTAGAAGGTAGTGCATGACTTGAACACATTACACTAATAAAGTTTGCTGAATGACACTTTCATCATCAGTGTGTTGTTTGTTTGAAACGTTTCTGTTTCCATCAGTGTCTGTTTCAACTTTTTACCCCAAAATAAGGGGTCGATTTAGAGAACTTTCTTCTTCTTCGAGCTGATTGGTGGAGCCACAAGAAAGAAAATCCTAAATAGAGTTTTCTCTTTAATAACGTATATATGTTTTCGGTGCAGATCATATTGAATGGTATTGCTTTTTCAGTTTAGCGATAACAGATTTCAGAAGAGCAGATTTCAAGTTTCTAACTGTTTTATGTGATTTGTCTGAAAAACGTTGACTTCTGTCGCTTGCTTTGATGCGACTCTGCCTTGCTTTTCGTCCATAGCTTGGAGAATATCGAGTTGGGGTTATAGTACTCCCCAAACCATTAAATTGCAAATGTCCAGCCACTGTTACATAAAAGTGAAAACAAAAATATTGCATTGGTTTTGGATCTTCTTGTGAGCCATGTGATATCAATTCATATTATGCATAGTGGATGCCTTTCACATAAGTATTCTAAATAGTGTACAAAGACCGTGTTTTATACAGTTAAGGCTAAATCGACCCCTATAGTGGATATTTGTATCAAATACAATCTTATTTTCATTTAGTCAAGTTGATTGCATGGTAACACATCAATCCATACACTCCATCCTTTCTGTCCTTATACATCCGCATGCCTTTCTCCACCATTACTAACAGCCAGAACTTTGATCCTCTTGCATGTTCGTCTCTCACCTCTTTCCCTGTTTCTTACATATTAACTGCCTGGTTGCCGCCGTAGGTACCGGAGTGGTTAATTAGTGATTTATGTTGATTCCATTTGTATGCTGCCAATTGCTTATTTGTTTTTGGAATTTCCCCTAATTAAAATACTTTGTTTTCTCCTCTCGCCCTGGTTGCTGACCCTCCTCCCCACTTTTATTCTTGTCTGTTTTGGTAAGTTCTACTTTGTGGAATTTGTTTTCTTTAATTTCCTGGACCAAAAAGTTTTGACCTTTGCATTGCCAGCTTAAGTAATTGAAATTTGTCTTAGTGCGTAATATAAAAAATGTAAAGCTTTGTATTTTTTTTCCCGAAAATTATCCAATTTAGCAATCTGTATTTTATTTTAACAGTTTGCCTTAATGGTGATAAATTACTTAGTTGAATGGAATGTGATATGTATCCCAATAATTTTAAAAGGTGTTTACCATGTATTATAATAATCATGATTCATGGTGGCTGTGCTCTGCTGTTTCACTGGTTCTGATTATGGGCTATATGGTGCAATGCCTTCTAAATTCAGCTATTCTATTATTTTTTTACAAAATAATAGCAACATTCTTTTAATGACCACTATTACCCTTTCTACTACCATGCAACTATCTGTTTACATATGCAGGTATAGACTCTATTAGATCCTATATACCTATGATGCAGTTATGTCCTATAGAAATATGTTGATTCATTCTTGTTACAGAGCAGTTCTGTTCAGTTTTCTTTCACATGCCAGCTCTGAATTTTGGGGGTTGATGGTCTTGATAAATTTAGGGACCCTGACACAATCCTCACACCTTTTATTCATTAATAAGTTAAAGGATGCAAGGGAATAGACTAGGGAGTACATATAGGACTTTAAACTGGCAGTGGGAATTTAACATTCAAGAAAAATAATAAAAAAAATAAAAAAAAACAAGGGTTTTGTACTACTCTTTTCAAGGTCCCTTATTAATTGTAAGCTGGTGTCCATTGACTGTACTTTTATTAGTTTTATTCTTTTGAAAAAAAAAAGTCCTGGTAAGCGTGATTATATAAACTTCACAAGGGCTCATTTATACGTGCATATGCAAAATACAAAATCTGCAAACACTTAAATGCCATTTACAAATATAATTGTGCCCATGCACATCCTCTGCAAATTGCACGGTCCATGGATGCAAGTGAGCACTAGAATTAACACGTTCTTGCACCCTCCCTAAGCAACTGAGATACACTTGGTAAACCAAACACTAAAGTTCGTTTGACACTGCATGCTGAAAGTGATGCACTTCATTCACACACTGACTAAGAAAACCAGTACCACAATGTAGACACTCATTTGTGGCAGCACAGGTAAACTGCATGAAAGTTGCAGCACACAATATTAAACTTAAACAGTATTACACTATTGCTATATAAAATATTACAGTGGAATTCTGGTAAAGAACGTTGCAAAAAAAATGCAACTTGCATGCTTTTTCACTTATAATACATTTATTAATGAGCCCTTAGAAGGCTTCGAGATTATATACTCTATACACACACACGTACACACACACAATACATAGCTGCAGTGTTTTAGGTGGATTTCTGTTGTGCCAGTGATCTGTCTTGCCTTACATATGAAACTATGTATATATATATATATATATATATATATATATATATATATATATATATATATATATATATATATATATATATATATATATATATATATATATACTTATCTGGCACATCATTTTCCATAGTTTGTGTGCAGAGCGCATAGACCAAATAAACATAACGTGCCTGCTGTATTCCCTTATACATAGGATGGGAAGAGAATGTTTGGGACATACTTTCGGGTTGGTTTCTATGGGACAAAGTTTGGAGACTTAGATGAGCAAGAGTTTGTGTATAAAGAACCAGCAATTACAAAACTAGCAGAAATTTCCCATCGCTTAGAGGTAAGAGTTCTGTTTACTTTTTTTATGCTTCTGTCACATTTTTTGCTAGGGAATGGGTTCAAAGCGGTAAAGATAAATCATTTTTGTTTGTGTATATTTAATATAGGTGTCACAAACTTTAGCTGAAGCAAGATTGCTAGTGATAAAATCTGATTTTATGGACACTGTATGTAATGCATTTCTTACTTGCCACCAAAAAAAGTCACATTAAAGCAAAAAAAAAAAATAAAAAAACCCCAAAGTCTAATTATTACATTGTGCTGTGTAAATCTCTGTTCTGATTTATGCAAATACATTTTTCCTAGTTTGCCATGATTTTTATTTCATTCATGATTTACTTTATTTTCTAAGGGCTTTTATGGAGAACGCTTTGGAGAAGATGTTGTTGAAGTTATTAAAGATTCCAATCCTGTTGATAAATGTAAATTAGACCCTAATAAGGTAAATTTACCCTTTTCAATGCATTCGTTATCCAGAAACCCATTATACAGAAAGCCACGAATTACAGAAAGGCCGTCTCTCCTAGACTCCATTTTATCCAAATAATTAAAATTATTTCTTTTGTCTCTCTAATAATAAAACAGTACCTTGTACTTGATTCCAACTAAGATATAATTAATCCATATTGGATGCAAAGCCAGCCTTTTTGAGTTTATTTACGTTTACCTGATTAATTAGTAGACAAGGTATGAAGATCCAAATTCAGTGTTGGACTGGCCCACAGGGATACCAGGAAAGCTCCCGGTGGGCCCAGGTGTCAGTGGGCCTCTTTCTTCTAACAATTTGGCCTATTTCATGTTCATTCCCTATTTCTTTATGTGGAAAAAGATATAGTAAGATATAGTATAGTAAGTAGATCTAAAAGACTAGGATAATAAAGAGGTTAAGTGAGGAGAGAATGAATAATAGTTTGGAAAATGGGCCCCTGGTCTAAGGTTTTCTGGTGGGCCCCTGGCATCCCAGTCCAACACTGTCCAAATTAGTTTTACACACACCTTATGTTTCATGTGTGTAAAGTGCACTGAATGCTAAATGCCTCTTGCTAGTTGTTTGTATGTTGAAGACTCATATGAGGCAAAATAATTTGTAATATACAATGTGTTTCTGGAATTGGCACACAATCTATGTAAAATCTTATGTTATATTATGTAAAAAGAGATATGGAGTTGTGACTTTCATAGATATTTGCTATATATTTTTTTGAGCATCCCAGTTGACTAACACGATCACTTGACTTGCATAATTAAACATTTCAAAATTCAGATGACTTCATTCAATATAAGAAAGGGTTAAAGGAGAACTAACCCCCCCCCCCCCAGCAAAAGCTGCACATTAGTCAAAAAGAAGCTCCTGAAAAAAAAACGACCCTAATATGGCAGAGTTCCCAAACACCATCTTCTTCCTCTTCATATTCTTTCAGGCAGTGGCGTAACTACTCCCTGGTGGGCCCCGGTACATGATGGGCACCTGGGCCCCCGTGTCGGGCCCTTACCTTTATAAATTCCATACTGGAGTGTTGATAGCATGTGTGCTGTAAAATCTCCCCCTAGATAACCACCTGCCATAACCATTATCGTGGCTCCGATGGCTCCGATGGGCCCCAATGGGGTGGGGGCCCTGGTGCAATTGCACCCTCTGCACCCCTGGTAGTTACGCCACTGCTTTCAGGTCTTTTCACCAACACGAAGCCTGCTGGAGCATGTTTAGTTGGGTCTAGTCAGGAATCTATTTCAACTGTGCATATTCCTGCAGGTTTTTTGTGTCAGTGTTGAGACCAGAATAGAATGGGAGTGGGCAGAGGATGGTTGGTGCCTGGGAACTCTGCTGCACTGCTCTGCATTTTAGGGTCAGGTTTTTTTTCAGGGGCTTCTTTTTAACTAATGCAAGAAGGGTGAGGGGGGAGATGGCAGGCTTTTTTAATGTTGAGGTTTAGTTCTCCTTTAAAGAAATTATTATATTAATCCATTTTATGCTTTAGAAAAACAAGTTATTAGTTACTGATCGATTGATGCTTTCCTTTAGGCCTTTATTCAGATAACCTATGTAGAACCTTATTTTGACACCTATGAAATGAAGGACAGGATTACATACTTTGACAAAAATTATAACCTGCGACGGTTCATGTATTGCACCCCATTCACACTGGACGGGAGAGCCCATGGTGAACTTCATGAACAGTTCAAGAGAAAGACCATCCTAACCACCACACATGCATTCCCGTATATTAAAACCAGAATAAATGTCATCCATAAGGAGGAGGTGAGTCATCTTCAGTTTTTATCTGGGAGTTTGGTGAGAAGGGACAGGTAAGGGATTCTTATAATGCAGGCCATTTAAAATATTTGCTAATGAGCCTGTATTAGTATGGCACTTCATTTCAAATGGCATTTCCCTGCTAACTATAGTGGAGCTCAGTTGATTTCACGATGTGAGGAGTGCAGCAGCTAAAATCTTATATAAATAATGAATGACGATACAGATATAGTCAAGCCCACAGGAGGGATTTAAAATGTGCCTCACCAGCAAGTTTGCTCCATCCAACAGCTCTTTTTTGGCTGCATACTACAATCCTGCCTGTCATCTACCACTGAGGGCAGCTCTAACCTGCTTAGATGCTTTTTTTTTTTTTAATAGTAGTTTGTATCTGTTCAACTAGTTACCAATAAATGTCATATTTATGAGAAAGATTTGAAGTGTATTCTCCTATAAAGTACAATCAGTGCCTTTAGATCCCACAATTTATTATGCATTGTGTAAATGTTCACACTGATTTTACAGCTGCAGACTAACTGCTTATAAAACATTTAACATTTTTGGTGTAACTGGTCAAATTTGTTAAAATACCCATGTGTATGATTATGTTTGGCAAGCATGCAAATGCTTATATGTTAAAAGCAGGTCCTTTATTCAAGATCAGAGGTCCCCAACCACCTGTCCATGGCCCAGAACTGGGCCGCAGACAGTCCTGAACTGGGACACCGAAATAAATGCGGTGCACCCAAATTGGACACCCAACCAAAAAAAGTTGGGAACCCCTGTTCCAGATGATAGCTAAAAATCATATTCCAGGGCACTGAGACTTTTATAGGTAGTAAATCATTCAACATCTCACAAATGTATAATGATACCATACAGTCAACATGTCCTAATGTTTCCTGCAGATCATTTTAACTCCTATAGAAGTCGCAATAGAGGACATGCAGAAAAAGACTCAGGAGCTGGCATTTGCAACTCACCAGGATCCAGCTGACCCAAAAATGCTTCAAATGGTACTACAAGGTTCAGTGGGCACAACAGTGAATCAGGTTTGTCTTTGTCAAGTGCAAAATGTTCTGGATTTTACAATTGAATCTTTAACTTTAAGGGGCAGATTTATTAACGCTCAAATTAAAAATGTATGGTCAAAACTTTCAAATTCGAATTGTGAGTTATCCAAACTGGCTTCGAGTTTTAATTTGATTTTCGAGATTTATCAAACTCTGGCCCTTTAAAAATTCTAATCCGACGATTTCATGTATAAGTCAATGGGAGAGGCCCAGAGAGCAATTTAAGTGTATTGCTAGCCTTCCTGACATTCAAGTTTTTTTTCTGAGACAAAACTTGATTCAAAAAGTCAATTTTTTTAATAAATAACTCCCCAATAGAATTTTGAGTATATTCAAATTTAATAGAGTTTACAAAAACACACAAGAATTCGAAATTCAATCTTAATAAATGTGGCTCTAAGTGACTGCATAACTCCTTTTCCTCGGGACAGTCCCAATTTTGGCAGCTCAACCCGCAGTCCCTGATTGTTATTTAAATGTGTCTGCACGGAACAGCCAGAAAAAGATACAAAGTTTCTAACTTAATTGGCTTTTGGAAGAGAGCCCAGAATATTTGCCAGGTGCACTTGATACTTTTAAATCTTATAATTTAAGATAAGCAAAGAAGCAGTTGTAACAAGTTGCAACAACAGCAGATGGTGCCAATAAACCTTCCAGAAGGGGACCTGTGCGTTGGGATTATTTACACCTTTGGGGCAATAGCCCAGGGGGAGGGAGGCTTGAGGGGAGGGGGGCCTACCAGAGGGAAGGGGAGGGTTTTTAGCGCCGCAGGGTTAAATTCTCCTTCAAAGGGCAATTGACGTTCATTAGAAAAACTGTAATCACACATTTGAACCACAGAAATGTGTTCACGCTTTCATAACCCTGGCAAATTTTGTAAAATGAACATGGTAATTAGGGTGTAGTCAACAAAATGTTGCCACACTCTGCACTGCAAATCTTTTTGTCTTTCTCTCTATTTCCAAAATGTTGGGAGGTATGTGACTGACAGAAGAAATGTTTTGTTTGTGTTATGTGGCATTGTTACCCAAGCTAAGCCTCACAATGCAATAGATAAATAAACCAAAGTGTTTTGTTCAGTAATTCAGTGCAGTAACCTATTTGACAGCAGTCTCTGTCACAAAAAAAGCTTTTGTTAGTTGAGTACCCATTATGTCTGGTCAACAGACAGCTTTTTCCAACTACTCTAGGTTCCTCCCACATTCCAAAAACATACAGGCAGTTTGACTGGCATATGGTAAAACTGACCCTAGTGTGTGTGACTTTGTTAGTGACCTTAGAGTGCAAGTGCCACTGGGCCAATGACAGTCTCTGTAGAAGGGGTGCAGAAATTTCCAAGCGATATATAAACAACAGAGAAAAAGACTATTAAAGGGGTGTATTTTTCTTCTAGGGTCCACTGGAAGTTGCACAGGTGTTCCTCTCAGAAATCCCAAATGACCCAAAACTGTTTCGGCATCACAATAAGCTTCGACTTTGTTTCAAAGACTTTACAAAAAGGTAAGAATTTAGACCACTCTTTGTTGCTGCTTATAAATAAACTGGTGAGTAGGATTAGAAGAGGAAAGAGAGAGAGGACATCTGGGTAAAGTTTAATGGAGCTGGAAGCAATATAAAACTTGTGTAAGGTAGAACTGAATTAAAAGAAGTTTATTAAAATAAATCCTATAAATGTGTTACTGCTCCAGTGATACCCATGCTTTGCATTGTGCATTGTCATGAGAGTCACAAAATGCCAACTAGATCTCCCATGGTTGCCCTGTGATATTCTGAGCTGGAGCTTTGTCTGCAGCTTATCTTAAAGGGCATGTCAACCCTCTCCACAAAAATGTAATCAATGAATAGCCTATTTGAAATCTTTAGATAACTGCCACTCTGGTTGTTAAAAGGTTAACAGTAAGGCAGCAGTATACCCTTAATAAGTTACAAATCCTTCCACTACACTAAACCACTCTGCCCCCTCCCTCAGGAATTTCCTTTGGCTCTTGGCTCAGGGAGCATGCTCAGTTCCTCTTAGCTCAGATTACAAACACACCCTCCAGACTAACAGCCAATGAAGAAAGAGCATTGCTCGTTCCTATAGAAACGGTCTGTTGCTATTTTTTCTCCTAACCACCTCTCCTGAGCTCAGCTTAACAATTACAGTGCTCAAACCCAGCAGAACTTTTTTATCAAAGTATGTTGTGCCTGTGTAAACCTGCATGGACTTAACAGCATACACGTCTTATTTCAGATATCAATAGTACTGATAATGTATCAGAGGGAAAATGGCCGCCAGGTGAAACCTGCTATGTGTTTTAGGAAAATGTGATGGTGCTGGCAAACAGAGGGGGTATATGCAGTACAAATGATGCAGTTTGGGTGGGGAAGATATGCCCAACTTATATACATGGTAGGAAAATGTAGGCTTTACATGTCCTTTAAGCTTCCCTGGATCTAAACCTGAGCTTTATCCTTGCCCTCAATACACCCAGGCCACTCTCTCTTTGCCTAGCTCATGCCCACTTCCACCCAGACCACACGCCTTCTCCAAGCCTGCCAGATGCTTAAATAAGGGTTACCCCTGAAAAATCCAAGATGGTTGTTAGCAGCTATAGTTCTTCAAGTATAATTTGGTGAAATAATAACGTTGTAGTTTACACAGATGTCTGTTCAGTTACTTTGTAGAAAAGGATATGAGCAGTGGCGTAACTAGAGTGCACCTGGCCCCCCTGCAAAAAATATTTGCTCTCCGATCCCCATCTTCCCGCCCACTCCCCACCTCCACCCACTCCCCACCCAGACTCCATCTACTCCTGCTCCACCTGTGTCCCAGGTAAGAGAGCGGGGTCTGCTTCCTCTAGTTACGCCACTGGATATATGTGAAATATAAATACAGTGTTACTCATTAGCAATGCAGAAGATTAGATGATTTGTGTTGGTAGGCATACATATACATACATAGGAATGGAAAAGTAGACTGACTGTTCAGTGAAAAAGAAAGTTTAAGGCCATGCCAAGCTTTGTCTGGCAGGTGTGAAGACGCACTACGGAAAAACAAGAGCCTAATCGGACCAGACCAAAAGGAATACCAGCGGGAACTGGAGAGGAACTACCATCGACTGAAAGAATCCCTTCAACCTCTTATCAATAGAAAGATTCCTCAGTTATACAAGACTGTTTTGCCAGTTACCTGCCACAGGTAAACAAATAACTGTTGATCATTTATTCCATATTTGAATAAATAAATTAGCAGAGCAGCATAAAGTATTCATTGTTGGTTGACCAAACCAGGCTGGGAATTACAATGATAATGTGGCAATATACTTTCTGTGATTATGGATGTGTGGGACAATCTGCCTCTATGGCCTGATGGCACATATGTTGAACAAGGGGGTATACTGCCCCCCAATATGCAAGCAAACTGCAACCCCTTACTTCACAGCGACGTCAAATTGAATCTGTGTAACGTAGATACAGATATTTCATGAATTCCTTTAGAATAGTGTTGCAGCCTGCCAATTTTGAACCAGAAAGCCAGTCGGTTTGCACAGGTTGTTAAAGGACATGTCAACCCTTTCCACAAAAATGTAATCAAAGAACAGCATCTCTGAAATCTTTAGATAACTGCCACTCTGGTTGTTAAAAGGTTAACAGTAAGGCTGCAGTATCCCCTTAATCAACTACAAATCCTTCTACTACACTAAACCACTCTGCCCCCTCCCTCAGGAATTTCCTTTGGCTCTTGGCTCAGTGAGCATGCTCAGTTCCTCTCAGCTCAGATTACATAACACACCCTCCAGACTAACAGCCAATGAAGAGAGAGCATCGCTGGTTCCCATAGAAACTGTCTGATTCTATTTTTTTCTCCTAACCACCTCTCCTGAGCTCAGTGTAATAATTACATTCTGCATTACGTGGACTTTACAGCATACATGTCTTATTTCAGATGATAATGTATCAGAGGGAAAATGGCCGCCAGGTGAAAGCTACTATTTGTTTCAGGAAAATGTGATGGCGCTGGCAAACAGAGGGGGTATATGCAGTACAAATGATGCAGTTTGGGTGCAGAAGATATGCCCAACTTATATACAGGGTAGGAAAATGTAGGCTTTACGTGTCCTTTAAATGGGGCAAATTTCACCACATTGAGCAGGGTGTGATGTCATAACCCCATCCTCAAACACCACTAGTCCTCCTCCAACATCTCTGACCAGCCCCCTAATATCACCAGCCCATCCATGATGTCAAGACGAGGCCTGTGCCTTTTACAGTAGGGTGGCCATCCTACTTCAGATTTCTTTATTCAAACATGATTTCACCAATTGAAGGAAACCATGACCATGATAATTCCAACAAGCTATTTCCCAAGATCCCTTATGCTGAGTGTAATATAAGCTTTTTTCATTCCAATCAGAATTCAATGCCCAGATGTATTTTGGGTATTGAAGTCACTCGGTTTACCATAGTAGTTAATGCACAGGTTCTCTGCAGTGTGACAATACAAGAATACAACACTTCACAGTGGAACAAAGTGAGGGTGGGAATCATTAGAGGGTGGGAAACTGGCAATTGCAAATAATATTATGGTTTAATTTCTATTTATATCTGGCAGTGCTTACACACCTTTTCTACATAAACCCAACTGAATGAGCTCATGTCAAAATAGGGGTTATATTTTCCCTTTAACAGATATTTACCACATTGATTTTGATGTGGCCACTAGGGGACAGAAAGTGACAATCAACTGTTTATTTCACTTTAAGTGAAGGTTTGTTTGCCTCAAATATTCCCACAATATACTATACTATTAAAGATACATCCTTTTTATAATGATTGCTCTATGTTTGTGAAATGATGTGTGACTTTATGCATGTCTGCTTGCACCACATGCCTAACATTAATCTGGAAACCTCTGGATCCAACAACTGAATTAATAGCATATTCCAGGGATGCTGTAGAAGGCTATTCTCTAGCGCAGTGATCCCCAACCAGTAGCTCGTGAGCAACATGTTGCTCTCCAACCCCTTGAATGTTGCTCTCAGTGGCCTCAAAGCAGGAGCTTATTTTTGAATATCAGGCTTGGAGGCAAGTTTTGGTTGTATAAATACCAGGTGAACTGCCTAACAGAGCCTCAATGTAGATTGACAATCCACATAGGGGCTACAAAATGGCCAATCACAGGGCTTATCTGGCACCCCAAGAACATTTTTCATGCTTGTGTTGCTCCCCAACTCCTTTTACCTCTGAATGTTGCTCACGGGTTCAAAAGGTTGGGGATCCCTGTTCTAGTGGATAAATGGTTATTGCTTTGTGTTATCTTATCTTTGGGTTGTTCATTATTATTCCTATATTCACATTCAGTTCCATAATTGCTTAGTGTAATGGTGCTTATATTATCCATGTCTTCTCCACAGGGATTCTTTTAGCAGAATGAGTCTCCGGAAAATGGACCTCTGAAGAGAGCAGTGCTGTTGAACCACTAAGTGACGAGGAACATGGGAAAAAGACTAGTTTGTGAAATGAAAGCTGACTTTGCTTCGGGAAAAGTTACAGTTAACTCCTTATGAAGTATTATGGACAATATGGCCATTCAGTTTCACAGGAACACTTTTGGTCCAATGCGACTCGCTAAATTGTGTTACTTTACGTCTGCCTTTTTTTCTGTACTGTGATACAAAGGTACGAGAACATTGTTTTATCACTATTTATGCAAGGTTAACATGTATTTAGTTATTAATTTATATTCAAGACATTTCATTTTTTTATGTTTCTTTTAATGTACTGTCCATTCTGTGTACATCTGCCAAATATGTGGCTTAAAATTTTTAGTCACAAAATTAACTAAGGGAAATGAGTGTTGACAGATTTTTAATGTGGAAGAAAGTTGCAGGGAATGTCTGTTCTTTGGCCAAAGCCTCGTGCAATTTATAAACCATGACAAACTGTTTTCCTTTTTATGTGTTTGGCCAATTACAGTCAATAACATAAAGCCAAGACCCCAGTGCAACTATAATATGTAAGCTGAAATGTGTGTGTATATATATTTATATATATATATATATATATATATATATATGTATTCATTTTCATGAATAATATCACAATGTAGGACAATAAAAAGGTACTTTTCAACATTATCGATGTTGCATTTTTTACATAGTATTTCAGGTTTAAAAAGTTGCAGTTAAAGGAAAACTATAGCCCCCAAACAATGTAGGTCTCTATAAACAGATATTGCCTAAAACAACTCATATGTAAAACCCTACTTCGTGTAAATAAACCATTTTCACAATAATACACTTTTTTAGTAGCATGTGCTATTGGGTAATCATAAATAGTAAATAGCCATTTTAAAAAATAAGGACAGCCTCCTGGGATCCTAGGATCCAACGGTGCACACAAACATACCAAACAAACTATAAAGTTAGGTCACACGAACCAATTAACAGACAGAGATGTGTCTTTTGCTTCCACACTTCTTCCTGTTACAAATATCTCTGGTCAGGTGATCTCTGAGGCAGCACACAGACCATCACGAAATGGTGGTTCAAGGTAAGAGATGTAAAAGTGCAATATTTACTTAAATATATATACCAGGTAGGTAAGATTCTTTAATATGTCACTTGATCTGTTGCTCAAAAATTCATTTTCAGGGTATAGTTTTCCTTTAAGCTCTAAGGCTGCATCCCATGTGCAAAGTCCAAAATATAGACCTGCAGACTGCTCGTTGAATCAAAAGGGGCAAGGGAAGGCTTGTAAAAAAAATAGCTTGTAAAAAAAAAAAAGTAAAATAAAAATCTAACCACCTAAAGCTGGCGGAATGTAGTTTCTGTGGGAAAAGCTTGATCACTGCAAAATACATGATTGGAAAAAAAATGAGGTTCTTATTTTGGTGAGCTCACTTTGTGAGTTCTTTTACAAAACAAGGGATGTAGTAGTGACGGCCATGTATTAATGTCACCCAAGGCACCAAATCTACCCCTCCCAGGTTGTCTAGTTTGGACCAGTGCAACATCTGTACTATAAACCCCAAATACACAAAAAAGGCTTAACCCTCACAAGATTGAAAAGCTTAGGATGTGATCACATAATGTTAATAGTGATGAAAAATATACATTTTATTAATGTGAGCACTGCATCGATAAAACCAGTCCCTAACCCATAAAACAGTAACACGGGGCAAGTTAGAAGGGGCCCCATCTTTTGATGAATATATGTACAATATATAGGGGCAAATTCACTAACCTGTGTAGTTGCGCCTGCATTGGCTTTGGTAGTTCCGCCAGCGCTACGCAAATTCACTAAAATGCAAAGATGCGTTCAGGGAGGCGAACAGTAGCAGAGTTGTGCTACAGTTACTTCGTCAGGCAAAGCAAAGTTTCGGTAGCGATGCCTAATTTCCGTACCGCATGAAGTTAAAGGGGTAAATTCACTAATCTGTGTAGTTGGGCCTGCTTCACTAGCGTTCGGCGCACTTCGGCAGGCGTAGTTTCGCCAGCGCTACACAAATTCACTAAAATCCGAATTTACAACCAGGGAGGCAAAAATTACCAAAGTTGCACTGCCGTTACTTCGCCAGGCAAAGTGCATTTTCGCTAGCGATGCCTAATTTGCATACGGCTCAAAGTTAAAGTATAATAGAAGTATATGTTACAGCCACTACATTACACTACACAAGCCCAGGAAACCTTTAATAAATAAAATAAAGTTGTCCTATTGCCCTAAACATGTGCCCACTGTATAGTTGTGTTGCCATATGTTAGGAAATGTAGGGGGGGGAAGGAGGTTACCATAAAAAATATCTACAATCTTTTTTGAAAATATTTGCTAAAGATAATGTAAGTTATGTAAGTGCTTGCCAAAACACATGTGGAAGTCCACCAGTCAAGGAATGTAATTGCTTTGTATTTGGTAAGTCACCAGTTGAAATGTTCAGATTTGGAAGTTGAATCTAGCTCTCCATATTGCAATGGCTTTCATGGTGCAAACTGCCACTACACAGATTGGGCTGAGGTCTTATTTAAAAATGATAAATATTGTAACTGAAAACTTGTTCCTGGCCTCAGGTAGAAGCCAAACTTATAGCCAGACCTCTCCTCATCGGACACTGCAGCGCTCTGATCCTCTCTGCTCTGATACTCCATTTCTTGTGCAGGGACTATCCAGGCAAACAGTAGTGGATTTGTTATTGTGAATAATACAGGCCTTGTAACTAACTCCCTAGGTATCTCCACCCTAAGGTTATCCTGCATCTTGACAACATCTTGAAATATATTTCCCTGGGATCGGCAGTCATGTAAAAACCATAGATATATTTGGTAATATTTGACAGCATGTTACCATTATACATTTTCAGCAAATGTTTGTAGATTCTATGCTCGTTTAAATAAAGCCTTCTGCAATGGCGGATGAACCGATAAACCACATGGGCAGTCTTCTAATGAATGCAATACTAAATATTTTACTCCGTAGAGGCCCCAGAAAAGTTGTTTGACCTTTATTTAATAAAAGGGCATTGTTTACAATTATCACAGCTAAAGGAACCATAGTTTTGACAGCTTCTCTCTTCATTCCTACAGCTAAAATGGCTAGTAACTAGCAGTTCTTGTGTTTTTCCTCATAAAATAAGCTTGGTCTCTCATTGATCAAGCTGCCAATATGTGGATCAAACTTCAAAATGTTCAAATGTTTCTTACCAGTGGAAGATATCGATTTATTCTGCGCTCAAAGATCATTAAAGGTCTTCTTTGAGGTGTAATACCTCACCTCTTTGACTCATTGTTTGTTTGTATGCTTTGAGAATACAATGGCGTTTCCCTGGCTTTGGATCATGGGTATTGGCATGCTTTATGAAAAAGCTCAGATCATATGCTTGGGTCTTAAATTTTGTTTCAGGTGTAGCCTTTGGAACGGTCCCCTCAATACAGCTTTTGGGTTGAGAAGGTTTTTTTTCAAAATGCATAATTTAATAGTGCTGCTCCAGCAGAATTCTGCACTGAATTGTGTCAATTGTCAATTTCCCAGCTGCCCCAAGTTATGTTACTTGTGCTCTGTTAAACTTCAATTACTCTTTACTGCTGTACTGCAAGTTGGAGTGATATCACCCCCCCCCCCCAGCAGCCTAACAACAAAACAATGGGAAGGTAACCAGATAACAGCTGCCTGGTAGATCTAAGAACAGCACTTAATAGTAAAAACCCATGTACCCCTGCGTTCCATTCAGTTACATTGAGAAGGAAAAATAACAGCCTGCCAGAAAGCAGTTCCCTCCTAAAGTGCTGGCACAAGTCACATGACATGGGGCAGCTGGGAAATTGACAAAATGGCTAGCCCCATGTCAGATTTCAAAATTGAATATAAAAAAAATCTGTTTGCTCTTTTGAGGAATGGATTTCAGTGTAGAAGTCTAGCACTATTAACTGATGCGTTTGAAAAAAACATGTTTTCCCATGACAGTATCCCTTTAAGGGGTGATATGATAACTATGAATAAATATATAATGGGATCATATAATAAAACAGGGCAAAAATGTAACTTCAGTATGGAACAAATCAATTAGCACCCTATTCAATCTCAGACTATCTCACTGCAGTCACAAACCCACAAATTTCACCCTATGTGGAAAATACATTTATAAAGATACTTGTGTCAACATGCTCTCCATGTTTATCTGAAGTTGTTCACCAGTTAAAGGCAAATGCCCCTAATTTTTTACTTACCCCTCAGTGCAGATTTGGGCCATGGGTGCCATCTTTTTTCTTCGGTCTTTTGCGGAAGTTTCGGCGCATGTGAAGCGCCAAAAATCATGAAAATTTCTGTAATTTTTTCGCAATCTTCTGTGACTTTCAGCACATTGTGCAGTTGTTCGTGACAGGAAATTTACTCCATATGCACATGCGCTACAAATGCCAGTCTGATTCCAAAAGGGGAGGGTTTTTTCTATTACTGGTTGAATTTTCCTTTAACTTTTAAGTTTGTTCTCTAAGGGCTTTTACACACAGGCGTTTGTGACTTGCGCTGGCTGCGTTCAGCCTCAGGGGAGTGCATGTCTAGACGCACCTCATTCTTTTCAATGAGGTTATACCTACGAGACGCGTGTAAGTGCCGGACACAGGTTCAGACATAACATGCTGCGTCTGAACCTGCGTTCGGTGCCTACACGCGTCTCGTGGGTACAAACTTATTGAAAAGAATGAGGTGCGTCTAGACCTGCGTAGGTCACAAACACCCCGTGTGTAAGGTCCCTAAGAGTTCTCTAAGGGGCAAATTCACTAAGCAGCGGAAATTCAATAGTGTTGGCTTTGCTAATGTTCGTCGCACTTCGCCAGGCGAATTTTCGGCAGCACTATGTAAACTCACTAAGATGTGAATTTGCGCTCAAGGCATCGAACGTTAGTGAAGTACCGCTACCATTAGTTCGCCAGGCAAAGTGCATTTACGCTAGCGATGCCTAATTTGCATACGACGCGAACTTAAGCATATAATAGAAGTATATGTTACAGTCACTACATTACACTACACAAGCCCAGGAAACCTTTAATAAATAAAATAAAGTTTTCCTAAACATGTGCCCCCTGTGTAGTTGTGTTGCCATATGTTTTTTTTTCAAACTCCTATCTATTGTATTGAACTTCACCAGGTCTAGCGTAAGTGGTAACGTTCAGTAAAATGGTCATCTTAGTGAATTTGCGTAATTACGATCCTTCGTCAGTGCGCAACTTCGCCTGGCGTAAGGGCGCGAAGTTGCGCTAGTCTATCTACGTCGCTAGTGAAAATTCGCCAGAGTCAGGGTTAGTAAATTTGCGAAGTTACGAATTGACGTCACGCTGGCAAATTAGCGATAGCGTTAGACGCTTTAGTGAATTTCCCCCTAAGACACAAATGAGATTTAGTAGGACGGTGTAGGATAGGCTTCTAATGACTGAAAGAAAGACTGGTTTGCTGACCACTGTTTTAGAGGAAACTATTACTGAGTTATTGCCAGTGGGAACTGCAGTAGTGCAATTTTGCACCTGTGCTAGTAAATCAGCCCCACAAAGTCTCATTATATGTGAGCAACACAGCTCACCTTGTGCAATTTGCAGGACACAGTATTTTTACTGTAGGTTCCAGAAACGTACTATTTAATCCATTGCGTATCCACACATCTGGCTTATTTCTTCTCAGTCTTGGTACCATTGAGAAAACCACTATGTTCAGAACTTGCCCTCCTATTTGAAATCTGCTGATAAAACAAGCATGGGAGTCTGGCGCCGTAAAGTGAACTAAATATTTGGATTTATTCTGTTTATAAAAAGACACAGTACATTATTCAGTAAACAGTACTGTTAGCGTCACCTTAGATACTTGCCGGCATTAGTTTGTCCCAATGACAGAAAAAACATGGTGTTCCAGATACACTGATGTTCTCATAATTATTGTTTTAGGTATACAGGTGTGGGATCCATTATCTGGAAACCCATTATCCAGAAAGCTCAGAATTATGGAAAGTCCCATAGGCTCCATTATAATCAATATACTCAATTTTTTAAACAAGGATTTTCTTTTTCTCTGTAATAATAAAACAGTAACTTGTACTTGATCCCAAATACAATGCATCCTTATTGGAGGCAAATAATCCTATTGGGTTTTATTAATGTTTAAATTAGTTTTAAGAGGATTTGAGGTATGGAGATCCAAATGAAGGAAAAGTCCCTTACCTGGAAAACCCCAGGCCCTGAACATTCTGGATAACAGGTCCTATACCTGTAAAATAAAAACAGTAACCTTCATGACACAAATCTGAACAGCATTATGCACTGTATATTTTAAAGGCTAAATACAGTGAGGCTCATTTATCAACACTGGGCAAATCTGCCCATGGGCAGTTACTTATAGCAACCAATCAGTGATTAGCTGCCAGTAGAATAATGAATGCAGCAATTTGATTGGTTGCCATGAGTTACTGCCCATGGGCAAATTTGCCCAGTGATGAGCCCCAGTATGTCTATAATTGTGGATGAGAATCTGGCCACAGATCTATAAGAGGGGGCTTTGTTATGCCTGAATGCAAGGTAAATAGCCCTTGGCCTCTGGTTACTTCAATACAAAGCTTTAATTTAGATTGAACAGAACTGCTACAATAAGTTTAAAGACAACTGAAAATGGTTTCAGATTTAGAACAGACTCTCTGGACTTCATGAAGCCACACATAGTGAATGCCAATTGGTTGGTTGATTGGGAGGTGCCGTAGTGAGATGGGACTATTGAATGAAAAGTCTTGCTGTCTTTTTCAGTTGAAACAGGAATGTCTAAACTTTGAAAATAAAAACCAACAAGAATCTGCTCCAAAGCAAGTCATGTAAAAAAATAAATATGTGCATACTACTCATTCAAAATATAAAGACAGCTCCTGGTTGTAATGGGAAAAAAAATGATACCCTTGAACATTACAGGTCTCTTTAACATAGCCCATATGTAAAACATTATTCCAGGACTGAAAGGACTTCATTAGATTATCCCATATAATAAAAACTACAATGGTAAGTCATTTAGACCAGAACGACTAAGGAACAGGTATGGGATCTGTTATCCGGAAACCCATTATCCAGAAAGCTCCGAATTACGGGATGGCTGTCTCCCAGAAACTCCATTTAATCCAAATAATCCAAATTTTAAAAAATGATTTCCTTTTTCTCTGTAATAATAAAACAGTACATCATACTTGATCCCAACTAAGATCTAATTAATCCTTATTGGAAGCAAAACCAGTCTATTGAGTTTATTTGACATTTAATTGATTTTCTAGTAGACTTAAGGTATGAAGAACTAGAAATTGTAAGTACTTCCTCCAAAGTAAATGATAATGTCCATAAAGTTAATTCAAAACATTTATTGAGACATACAAAAGAATGGCCTGATGCATTTCATGCCCCAGTAGGTTGTTATTTTTACTGGAAAAATACTCTTCTTCCTATCTGTTACCTTGTTTGCTTTCTAATAGCACTAGCATAAAGTATCCTGTTTACCTAAATGTAAAAAGTACAGTGGTCCTTAATGGTATAATAAAAATATTTGGCTAGATTTCAATTTATAGACAAATGGATGATGCTTCATTTTTTTGGTGGACTTGTAGAACTGTACTTCCCAGTATTTGTACCATGCATTCTTCATTCTGTTTTATCAAGAGCAGCTCCAGTTCAACCCATAGCATGGTGCTGCCATCATCACTGTTGGCAGAGACAGATTTGCACGGCACACCTTTTTATAATCAGTAGGGCATCTTGGTAACAATCAAAAAATATGCAGGGAAATAGTACTAATGAACCCATTTCAGTCTCCTAAATTGAATATAGGAAAAGATCATATTTCAACAACACAATGGTCCCAAATATAAAGTCAAAGTAATATTGGATTTGCTCAGGAAGAAAAAGTTCCAACAATGACCCAGTCAAAGACCTAAATAATGGGCCAAAATCACTCCCAAACAGTGTGGAAATCATGTTCATAATATACTACAAATTAAAAGTTGTTTTGCAGAAAAATATGGCTCTACAAAATCTGAACTGTGTGAATGGAATATTTTGTTTCCAGCAGATGCCATTTCTGCCCCTCCACATCTGCAGTTTCTTTGCACTCTGCACAGACAACTGAATTCACTAACAGTGCATAATTAATGGGAAATTAAAAGGGGGGTTTGGTTCACCTAATTTGGATGTTTTGGCCTAAGCAACTGGGAATAAGGATATCTAGACATGCAATGTATATGGAGAACAAGCAGCTTCCTACATTATCTAATATTGAAGGGCTACGTATATGCTACTGCACAGCTGATTGACTCCCGTTGGTAACTTTTTTGGTTTTGGAGAGATATATGATAGATGATTAATGATGGGCGAATCTGTACAAAACGCATTGAAGTCAATGGGCGTCAAAATATTTTTGACGCGAGCAGTAATTTTTATATGCGCAACTATTTGGTCCAAATGCATCAAAGTCAATGTGTGTCTGAGTAATTTTGGGGGGCGACAGTTTTGACACAATCGACAGTTCTGACGCACGCAACACTTGTGTTGAAATGTGGAAATTTGCAGCAAATCTGTGTCTCGACTAATTTATTCACCCATCACTATGGATGATAGATAGATGCCTAGGCAATACAGTTAAAGTGGTTCTGTAATTTACACATAAAAAGCTGTATATTGAAAGTCCTTTGCAAAATAAACATGGAACCCAATCCTTTTTTGTATTTAAACATCCATACCTATGAAGCAAATATTACCTGCCTGCCTTTATGTCTGAGGTATTAGAACAGTAGGTGGCAACTAGGTAATGGTGGCAGAAGAGAGAATGGTTAGATTGTGTAAGAGCAGGGTCAGACTGCGGGGCCCACCGGGACTGCTGTCCGGGGCCTCCCCTCTGGCCACTCGCCCGGGGCTCTCGCGTGAAGGCACCGCTCGGAGCCATGCGCATGCATAAACAGTGCCGCTCAGTGCAGAGGGGGGTTTTCAGGAGAGGGGGTCTGGCGGGGGCCCCATGAGGGTTGGCGCCCACTGGGTTCTTTCCCGGGGGTCGTGCCAGGCCAGTCCGACCCTGTGTGGTGCAGAACTTTTATGATAGGAGAATTCAACACTGTAAAATATTTAAGGTAGAACAGTTAGATTACAATAATTATAATGAGTAGTAATGACTTTTTAAAGGGGTGGTTCACCTTCAAGTTAACTTTTAGTATATTTTAGAGGGGCCAATTCTAAGAAACTTTTCAATTGGTCTTCATTATTTATTTTTCCTAGTTTTTTAATGATTTGCAATTTTCTTCTGTTTCTTTGCAACTTTCAAATGGGGGTCACTGACACCATCTAAAAACAAATGCTCTGTAAGGCTACAAATGTATTGTTATTGCCACTTTTTAGTGCTTATCATTTTATTCAGTCCCTCTCCTATTCATATTCCAGTCTCTAATTCAAATCAATGCAGGGTTGCTAGGGTAATTTGTACCCTAGAAACAAAATTGCTGACACTGCAAAAGAAAGCTGCTGAATAAAAAGCTAAATAATTATAAAACCACAAACAATAAAAAATGAAAACCAATTGCAAATGGATTCAGAATATCCCTCTCTGCATTATACTAAAAGTTAACAACCCCTTTAATGGTGAGAATATGCGTAGAATGAGTGCTGGAACTACTGGGAGTGCGATTGCACCAGGGCCCATGTCTCCTCACTCTGGAGGGGGTGGGGGGCCCAGTTGCACGGCATGGACTCAGGCCCCACAGGGTATACTTACTTTACTGCACAGAACTTTTAGAGCTTGTGTTAAAATGTATTCAATAAAATATTACAGCATTGACTATTGCACAATAAGTTAAAAACCAAATGCAAAAAGTGTGCCTACTGTGCATGGTAAATAATTATTTGAAAGGCAAGAATGTTGGAAATAGAGTGGAATAGAATGATGACAATGTGTAGGATTAAGATTAGTCATTGTTAGCATATGTTCTAGAATGGAGAATGACTGGGAAGATTAATATTTTGCACATAAGCAAAAACAAATGCTACATGACCTCTGACATTCCATCCCTGAACTCTTCTGTCTGGAGATTTCCCTCAATTGGCTCACAGCTAAGCTCAGATGTTACCTCATGGAGCACTAGCATAGCATCGAAATAAATATTAATAATTAGTAAATAAACAGTGGCAACATGTTCTGCCAATCTTTACCAATATTTTGCACCATTCACATCATTCCCTGTCCTATAGGTGCTTACAATATAAGGTCCATATCTAAGTCACATGCTATATTCATTTTTCATGAAGAACCAATTAGCCTTCCTGTATGTTTTGCATTGTGGGATGAAACAGGAGCAAGATTTTTGTGTATAACAAGACATAAAGTATAGCTCTTAGCAGCACCAGTTAGTGGCCTCTAACGCAATTAAAGTACTTGTCAATAAAGGGGATTTATTTGATGCCTCTTTATAGGTCGCTGGTAAGGCCACACATGGAGTATGCAGTGGAGTTTTGTGCTCCAATCCTTATAAGAGAGATATAAAGGAGCTGGAGAGAGTGCAGATATATACAACTAAACTGGTTAGAGTTGTGGAAGATTTAAATTATGAGAGTAGACTGTCAAGATTTGGGTTGATTTTTGTGAAGAAAAGGCACCTTCAAGTTGACAAAATAGTAGGGATACACCGAATCCAGGATTCAGTTCGGGATTCGGCCAGGATCCGACATTTTTCAGCAGGATTCGGATTCAGCCGAATCCTTCTGCCCAGCCGAACCGAATCCGAACCCTAATTTGCATATGTATATGCAAATTAAGGGTCAGGAGCGAAATTACATGACTTTTTGTCACAAAACAAGGAAGTAAAAAATGTTTTCCCTTCCCAGTTCGGCATTTGGACAAATCTTTCTCGAAGGATTCAGGGGTTTGGCTGAATCCAAAATAGTGGCTTTGGTGCATCCCTACAAAATAGACAGACTGTGTGTGTGTGGGGGGGAGACTCTCATTTATCCAACTCATTGTATATCTAACACAAGTAACTCAAAACAACTGGACTCGCTGAGAAACTTTAATGAAGATGTTTCACTGCTCATCCGAGCAGCTTCTTCAGTTCAACTGATTGGTGTAGGGGTGTTCTCAGCATATAGACACTTCTATCAATCCAATCACAATGGCACATTATAACTCTTCAGAGAGGTGACATCTGAAATTCACAGAGGTGTTGATTCTGTGTAGTTACTATGATAGGCTTACCAATGTGTCATGCAACTCCTAGACACAGGTGTTACTTGTGAGAGTTGCATGAATGGATGTGTGAAGAGTTCTGAAACCGCCAGGGTACAGATGTTGAACTTCTGGTAGCTCTGTGATCCTGGAGCATCTGGACTGTTAGAGGTTGCTACATTTTCTTGATACAATTAGTTGATACATTTCTCAGCAGTATCTGTATCATATTACTATTGTATCAAATCTAACAGCTGCCTCAGCAGGGACACAGATAAGAAATACTGTATATCAACTAATGTACCAATTTACAACATTTACAGAGTCTGTGACCCCCCTTCCAAAGCTGCTTTAGAATGACATAAGAAGGTGAAAAATGATGTTTTACACTTCAGTTCTTTATTTTTGGTGAAGCAACTTAAATGTAAAAAGTACTTAAAGGGGAACAACCTCAAAAGGAGTGTCAGTTTACTTTTTAACACTGCGCTGTCATTTCTTTTCAATTTCCCTGGAATCCTCTGTGCCTGTTGATGCAGGAGAAGTGGAAAAAGATGGCGACATGGAACTCAAAAGAAAGTATCCCAGGCCCTTTTATTAAAGAAGAGGAGGACATGCACAAGGTAGCAACTTTCATATTAGTATAACTGAGGGGAGTGCCTAATTCCAAGTGATATTACTGTTACTTCTCAATTGAGGCATTAAAATAAACTTTAACACTAGTAGGGGCAGATTTGTTAAAGTGTGAGATCAGAGTTCACCACAAAAAATCTCACCCACTCACTCTATTCATTCCTATGGGATTTTTATAAGAGTATTTACGTGTATCAATGTTGAAAGTTTGAGATCACTGATTGACAGATAGACTTCTCATAATCCCATAGGAATAAACAGAAATTTGATCTTTTTTTGTGGTGAGCTCTAATCTCACACTTCTACAAATCTGTCTAATGCTAGTGTCCTGTGGCTGCATATAGCAGCTGATCCCATATGTGTTAAATGCAAAGTAGGATTAAAATGAATGTTTCTCTATAGTCGCCTTCACTGAACTTTATCTATAATAAAGATCACTGATTTTAAGGATGCGAGCAGCAAGATAAAATGAGATTTAAAGTGCAACATGTGTGTCTCGTATGCAGGAATGTGTGGTACATATAAATATATAACAAGACAAGGTTACACAGTTTTTTCCAAGAATCCTTCTGGTGCTCAGAGAAGCTGTGAGCCAAGATGTTATTAAATCTTACTTGCTCACATCAAATGGAGTAAAATGAAGATTAATATTTCGTAAGGTCAAAGGAGAAGAAGACCTTCATTTTTGAGTATACTTGTGATTTTATGCTCCAAGCATGTGGGTTTTTTTTTTCCTTTAAGGAAGGAGAATAGAGGCAGCACAAAAACACAAGTTCTGCAAAAGGCAAAAGCCTCTCATACTCCTTAAGAAAGTCAGTGTCAGCATCTGGCTGATCAAGTAAGAATGTAGGACCATCCCACTCCCAGGCACTCAGGCACACAGCTCCATGAACATTCTGCAAGCTTCTAACAGCCAGGGAGTCACACACAGCTCAAAGGTAAGATGAACGGATTCATTTGCAAATTTCTGCATACGCTTTCCTTTACAGAGGCAGCAAATTGTTATTGTTTATTCATTGCCTGTATGCTTCATTGGTAGATGCCCTTCTCCACAGCTTCAGGGCAGAGATTACCCTCTTTATCGATTACACCGTGCTTAGGCTACATGTTAACACTCATATTCATTCCTGCTCACCATAAACATTAAAACAGGGGCTGGAAAAGGGGGATGGAGCATAAAATGCACTAGCAGAAAATTCAATGTTTTTTTATTGCATGTGTAAGAAGAAAATTTAATTTTTTTGGCTTGTGTCTGCGGATATTGGTCTGTTTTTAGTGGCTTGATCAGAAATGTTTAAAATACAAAGACTCCTTCCAGTGCCACCTAATAAGAAACATCTGAAAGAGAGGGGTCCTTTGCAATAATTTTAGGGAAGCAAAAGAGTTCCCTGTTTAAATAACTCCTAACGTATAAAAGGGTGAGTAGTTTATGCTGTGATATATTTGTATTAATGTCTCCAGAAGGCATACCTTGTCACAGAAGGGGGTAAATGAACAATTCCAAATGTAACAGGCAGGAATAGAGCAAGGCAGTGCTGCAAGAGGGGGGTATGAAGTGTGCTGAACAGACTTTCTTAACAAAGAGGAAATGGATTTATATTGTGGGCTGTGGGGATTGTCTTACATTTTCCTCTATTAGCGCATGCCTGCTTCAGCTCCCACACTTTTCTCTCACTTTGTGCTCAGCTTTTCCCTTTCTTCATTGCTGTTGGGGATATTAAGCATATTTTTTTTTTGCAATGCATACTTTGTTTTCAAATCTAAATTAATCAGACATTTTGAGACAGCATAAAATAAACATATTCCCATTCTTCCACTTACTGCACAATGAAGCACTTATGGAAAGAGCTCCATTATATATAATGAGACAGACTAATGCAATTAGTGTCATTCAAAAATTCAAAGTAACAGCCAATAAAACACAACTAGATGTTGATGCATTTTTTTTTTTAATTTCTTTGAAGTTGGGGAACTGGAGCTAAAGTTTAAATGATCTGGGTACAAATGTATGTATGTATATTGCTTTACAAGAATAGGCCAGGAGAAGCACTCAGCATTGCGAAACCTTTGTGCTGCCGAAAGTATTGTAGTAATTGTCCCTTAGTATAGAAAGAAACAGCATTATTACTATATCATGATGCAGTCTGATTGGACACAGAAAGGTCTATGAGTTTGGGGTGCTTGTATGGCTTAGCTTCTTCAAAAACCATTAGGCTCTTGTATAGTCCTGAGTAAGTCTTTGGTATTATGGAATTATAATTATCCATTAAAACTAAAATATTTACCAGTGCTTCACATTAGTCTCTGCTCAAGTTGGGCTTATAAACTGATGTTTCTATCATGCTATGGACCATCAGGAATCAATTCACCTTCCTGTATTGTTGGAGTACTTGGAGGAAGGCCACACAAGCAGAGGAGTAACACAGAAAACTGCTGGAAGTTAATGATCTAGCTGAAATCTAAGCTAGGACCCCAGTGCTGCAAGAATTGCTCATTTGGGCATGCCTCAGATTTTGGTATAAGCGGATGGTAAAACTCAGCACTTTTAAAAACATCTAGATACAGTACATGCTCTTTGTATTTGTTCATACAGAGAATATGATTGGTCAGAAATATTTTTGGATTGTTACAGGCAAAAATTTTTTTTAAAGGCATGCTGTCATGGGAAAACACATCAGTTAATAGTGCTGCTCCAGTAGACTTCTGCACTGAAATCCATTTCTCAAAAGAGCAAACAGATTTTTTTTATATTTAGTTTTTAAATATGACATGGGGCTAGACATTTTGTCAATTTCCCAGCTGCCCTGGTCATGTAACTTGTGCCAGCACTTTAGGAGGCAACTGTTTTCTGGCAGGCTGTTGTTTTTCCTTCTCAATGTAACTGAATAGTACGCAGTGGGACATGGGTTTTTACTATTGAGTGCTGTTCTTAGATCTACCAGGCAGCTGTTATCTTGTGTTAGGGAGCTGTTATCTGGTTACCTGGTTACCTTCCCATTGTTCTGTTGTTAGGCTGCTGGGTGGGGTGATATCACTCCAACTTGCAGTACAGCAGTAAAGAGTGTTTGAAGTTTATCAGAGCACAAGTCACGTGACTTGGGGCAGCTGGGAAATTGACAATATGTCTAGCCCCATGTCAGATTTCAAAATTAAATATATAAAAATCTGTTTGCTCTTTTGAGACATGGATTTCAATGCAGAATTCTGCTGGAGCAGCACTATTAACTGATGCATTTTGAAAAAAAAACTTTTTTTCCCATGACATTATCCTTTTAACCAAGTTGTGACCTCCTCTGGGATGGAAAGGTGGCCCCTGAAATAGTTTGTCACTTTTGTGTCACAATGATTTATAGCTGATAACACGAATAACATTGCGGGGCCTGAGATATACAGGACAACTGTACAGAGGGATCCAAAGTTTGTGGACACAAAAGTAGTTGACTTCCTTATAGGAGAGAGGATGGACCCAGATATGCATTTATATCAATGTACTTGTTTGTCTAAATAATGGATGTTTGTATAGTAAAGGGGGGGCCTATAACTTATGTTTAATATAATTTTCTTCCTCTCTAAATAAATGTTCCACCCATCAGAAATGCTTTATGGGTCCTGAAACAATAATGATACTGACAGTGGCATGACAAAACAGGCTTTTGCCTGGAGCCACTGAGCCGCAAATACTCCACTGTTCATTGACATGTGCAGGAAAAGTAGGAGCTTGCAATTGCAGATATCCCACGAGTGATGTGGAACTGGGGGGGTCCTATAAATAAACACTGAAGTTTAAATAAATCTCTAATTATGTTTTCATTACATTACAGTATGCATAAATGCATAAAGTAATGTAATAAAAGTCTGCAGATTGGCACTAGGTCTCTTAGCCAATGGGATAGTTGCTTCCAATTAGAAGAGGATTAAATTCACTCAGCTGATTGGTTGCTATGGGTAACTTATGAAAATCTTGAACTTTTGTGACTTACAGTAAATTATATTTCCCTGTTATGGGTGGGCCACCGATATTATATGTTATCATAAGCCATTTATTTATGACCATTTACAAGTACTTCTCTGTAGCTAACTATAAAGAATATCTTAGCTAAGGCCAGCAATCTACCAGGCAAATATATCCTGTAAAATCACCAGCAAAGTGTTTTTCACATGGGAAAATGTATTGATATCCCTCACTAACAAAATGGAACTGGCTTTATCTTTCCCTATATCACCATACTTTCATATGTTCCTTGAAATGTTTCTAATGTTTCTAACACTAATAATTCAAATAGCCTTGATTATTTATTTTAAGGATTTTGAATTTAGTGTTCTTATAATTATTAATGGGCGAATCTTCCCCGTTTCACTTTGCTGAAAAATTAGCAAATTTCCAGCGAAATTCGCAAATTGGTGAGAAAATTTGCGACACTCGTTTTTTTCAGTGAATTTTCGCCAGGCGAATTTTCGCTGGTGTTTCGCGAATTTATTCACCAGCGGCGAATCGCGGGAATTCGCCCCTGGCTAATAAATTCGCCCATCACTACTTATAATCTATTTCCAGTTTGCAACTGGGGATGTTAGTGTCACTGACCAGAAAACAGATTGATTGTGAGGGTTCTGTTTTAATTTTTATTGCTTATCTTTGTTTTAACTCCCTCTCCTATTGATCTTCTATTCTGCCTTGTTTCTAGGGTAATCAAGCACTGTAAACCAGCTAAAACTCCAAGCCTAGGAAAGGCAGGACATACTTCACACAAAATTCAACAAAAATGAAAACTAGAAAATGAATTGCAAATTATCTTAAAAACTCTGAGAAAAGCAAATCAAATTTTCCTGTTCATGCACCTTTTTCTTTTGAACTGAATAGAGGAAATACAAAGATTGTGCTTTTTTTTTTTTTGCTCAGAGCAATTTAGTAGATTCATAAATTAAAGACAGACCAAAGGATAAATACACAGTAAATTATCAGTAAAAAATAGCTTGCACTTTCAATAAACAGAATCAGACAATTTGTGTTTTGTCATATCCATCACCATACATTTATTACTATAGGCCATAAAAATACTTTGTGCTATAATATTGTCAGATAATAAAGTTAACTAAAATCTATAAAGTATTTTTGCAAATCATTGGTTCAGATACTTACATCTATATTGTGCAGCATATCATTATTTACATTTTTACAGTATATTTTCCTATGACGTTATTGGGTTAAAAATTGTTTGGACACAGAATAGGAATGGGGGACAGACTGTTATGGTTTGTAACTACCTTTGGGGAAAAAGGATGCATCTTTTGGTTTACAATTAGGAATGTGGCTTTCATACAAGTGAAGCCTGGGCAACAAAAGGAGGCTGAAAACCACTCAAACCAGAGTTGAAATAAAGAAGGTCCTTGCTCAGGTTTTACATCCAGCCCCTTCCATACTCTGGACAGACCCCCCCATTTGCAGACACACTCCTACAGCCATACTTCAACCTGTTAAACTCCGCCTTGCTTCTAATTAAGTTCTGCATAGAGATAAAGTCTGTTTTCTCTTTAGACACCTCTCAGTGTTTAGGAAGCTTACTTTGTTCAATATATACTGCAGGCACTAGTTCAAAGCTATGAAGATACAATTGTTTGCACTTCCTTATCTACAGGTATACACATAACAAACTTGCAATTTATTCTTGGACTGTAAAGTAAACTCCTCATTTTCCTCCTTCTGGCAACATACTTCCAAATTTAGGTTATTTTGATGACTGAAGCGGAACAAATTATTAAGCTACTGTTCTAGATTTGTCTTCTCGGGACTGCCATTAGCATTTTAGGGGCCTCAGACAACTAAATGTCATCAGAGCAGCCAACACTTTGTCAGTCTCCAGATATTGCCTCGCTTGCCCTGGCCAATAGAAAGATAGTTGGACGGGAGCTTAAAAAACACATATAGGGTTAAATAAATAAATGAACTTTTATTTACCAATTTTTACAATTTTAAAATTCAAGAACAGGTACAGTATCATATGAATGACTATGACAACCATATTGTATTATCATAGTCATTCATATGATACCTGGTCTTGAATTTTAAAATTGTTACTTGGTAAATAAAAGTTAGTTTTTCTTTTATTTAACCCTATACCTGTTTTTTAATCTTTCTATTGGACTGTGCAAACATAGCAGGAGTGGAGTCCAGCTGATAGGTAGCTTTCACATGAGGATTATGCATATCACATGCATGTAAATGTTTGATATAGTATTTCCTTGCCCGAGGACCAGAAGGGTTTGGGGGGCCCTGCTAGGAAAGAACATCTCCTATTATTTTTATGAGCATATAGTAATCCATTCTAGAATGCACAGGCCTGTGCATACAGTGCTAAAGGCAGGGCAAAGTTCAAAAAACATAGTTTGTGTAAATTACCCCTCAAAATCTATGTGCCTCATCAATGCACAGCTTCCTGCGATACCTCATAATATCCCAATAGCAAATTTGCCGCAAAAATGTATCACTAACCTATTATATCACCAAACTACAGGACCTATGTCTTGTCCCAGAATGTATGATCATTAGTCATATACTTTTTGGTATGCTGTCCCACTACCTCAATGCAAGTATAATTACCTATTTTTTTTTCTGTCCACTCCAAAACAGCCATAACAAGACAAACTGGTCAAGATCAGAGAAGTAGCTATAAGTGTAAAGCTGGCCATAGACAATTACAATCTTTCTTGGAAAAAGATCTTTCCAAGAATGATTGTTCGTTACAACACACAGGCATAGAGCTGAAGCGTCAGATATAAAAGTGGAAACAATAGAATTCTACCTGTAGCTGACGATTCAGGTCTAAACAGTAGCCGATGTTCGGGTGCCTTCAAAGGCAAACAATCAAAATTTTCTGTCCACCCGATTGACAAACCGACCGATATCCAAGTCTTCTCTGATATCGGCCATCTCGTTTCCCACCATACTTGCACTGAATATCGTACAAAACTAGTTTTTTTTTAAATGTATCTGTGCGTCTATGGCCACTTTAAGTAGTACAGGTCTGGGATCTGTTATGTGAAAACCCATTATCCAGAAATATCGAAATTATGGAAAGGTTGTCTCCCATAGACTCCATTATAATGAAATAATCCAAATTTTAAAAATGATTTCCTTTTTCTCTGTAATAATAAAAAAAAAATTCCTTGTACTTGATCCAAACTGAAAATATAATTAAATCTTATTGGAAGCAAAACCAGCCTCTTGGGTTTATTTAATATTTACAAGATTACAGTAGACTGAAAGTATGAAGATCCAAGTTACAGAAAGGTCCATTATCCATATAACCCCATGTCCAGAGCATTCTGTATAATAGGTCCTTTATCTGTATTTTAATTATAAGTAGTGCTTTTCTCCTGGATGCATGAATACAGTTGACTTACAGTTGATCATTTAGGTGATCTCAACAAAAGAAATCATGGGACCAGTAAATACAATCAGTTAGACAAGGCATGAACATTTGTAATATCATAACAATAATAATATAAAATATATCTAACACACCAGTACGTACAGTGCATGGAATATTCATTGATAATACAAATACCTGCATTCATACAGTATATTTGGTGATAAATGTAATGTTTCTTTACAAAAGAGATCAACACAAAATGTGAAGCTGTTCCAGTAAATGTCAGGAGAGACATAAGGGGCTTCTGTATGGAAAAGAATGTTGGCGTAACTGTAACTGACTGATCAAAACAGGGCTCAGTGTGATGCTGTAGCAGAGATGCCTAGCAAGTTTTTTGCATACATTATAGGGAATTTCAATTAACAGAATGTAGTCTGGTCTCTGCACATTTCTAGCAATCCTTGTTTTAAAATGGAATACATTTTTGAAAACACATTTATAAAAGGGAAAATGATGTGCTGGTAAAGATTTGCAGACGTGTGGCAAAATGTAGTTGGAATGGAAAGAATGCAGAAAAAATTAATACAATAGATATTTCCATAAACTAATGGCAGCATTAGATTATTTGCAGATATATTGGGGCAAATTCACTAAGTGCTGAAAATGCGCTAGCGACGGCTTAGCTGCAATTCGTCGCACTTTTCAAACTCCTATCTATTGTATTGAACTCCGCCAGGTCTGACCTGGTGAAGTAAAGTCTAGCGCAGTGATACTCAACCAGTAGCTCGCGAGCAACATGTTGCTCTCCAACCCCTTGAATGTTGCTCCCAGTGGCCTCAAAGCAGGTGTTTATTTTTGAATTACTGGCTTAGAGGCAAGTTTTGGTTGAATAAAAAACAGATGTCCTGCCAAACATTCTCTCCTGTAGGCTGCCAGTCCATATAGGGGTTACCTACTTCGCTAGCGAATTTTCGCCAGGGACACGGTAAGTAAATTGGCGAAATTATGTCACGCTGGGGAATTAGTGCTAGCGTTAGAAGCTTCTCGCTTTAGTGACTTTGCCCCATTGTATTTACTCGGTAACAAATGGTGGGACTGTCATACTGCAGTGCATTCATACGTGACGTATTATTATCTTCAGCCTTTATTTGTACAGGGCCAGCATGTTCAATAATTCACAAAGGTTGCTGACCCAACAATCTTCTTTCCCATCAGAGCCAGATTTACATATTGGCACCCCTAGGCCCGCTGTCGTATGTCGCCCCTGTTCCCTCCCTTTTATTTGCTCAAATTTTCATCATCGGGACAGAGCAATGGGAATTGGCATACGAGAAATTAAAATTTCTGACCCAATTTGGGTGTGGTTGGGCAGCATGCCACCCCCTGAAATCACAATCACAAATCCTTGGTTCTTGGGGCTCTGTCTGAGTGGTAGTCCAGGGACTGAAACATGCCTCATATTGTGGATTAACACTGGGAACCAGGACCTCATGAGCAAGGATTAGTAGTACAGTAGTATAGGATTGGTTATTAAGGGCATCTGAGAGCCCCAAGTTCGGAAAAGTAGAAGAGTTAGTATTTTTCGGGCAATGCTTGCCTTGTGCAAATAGAAAGGGACCCAGGATATACTCCATACTCCTATATAACATTTTCTGTGGGTGTCTCTGCATATAAAAGGTTTAACCCATAAATGAGAATCTATACTTGATGTGTTCTACATCATTTGAGCACATTTGGAGTATGTTATTTTGTCTCTTCTGCTAATGAAGTATAACATGATGGGATGCATAAAGAATTCAAAAATCTTGATGTTCAATTAAGTTCCTGTTCACCACTGGTCAAGAAGACCCGTGGTTGTTCACTTTCCAAACACTTGTTTTCAGTTCGGTTGCTTTCAAATTGTTCCCCAGAAATAAAAACATTTACTTCATCCAATTTGCTCAGAACCCAGGCCCAGTCAGATTACTGTGTTTCACTGATCAGGCAAGTACTATAGTGAGTTATCACTCAGAGCAGTTACTTTCTAGATACTTGTCTAATAAGTTTAGAAAATGGATAGTGGAAAGGCAAGAATTATTAGCCCTCAGGTTGTGCCTATTTCCTGCCTGCAACTGAAAAGGCATGCTGTTATCAGGATAGTAGGTCAGATAATAGATATGAGATAATGTGATGAGTCAGTGTTTAGCATTAATGCTTTGGAGCTCTGGGTTTCTTATCTAACTAACCCCATTCCATGATTGAATATGATCTACTGCAGTCATTTTTCAGATGATATTTTGTCTTATTATTATTATTATTATTCTTTTCTAACTCTTTCTTGACTGTAATTGTCTAAATCCAGAGGCTCTCAGGCAGCACATGTTACATGTACTGCCTTCTTTCTCAAAGGATCCTTTGCAAAGGTGAGGTAGAGTCAAATGTGGCTGAACTGAAATTAATTGGAATTATATTCTCAAAAACTCAAATGTCTGGTATTTATTAAGTAAAGCATACCTCAAATACAAATGGCTCCTGTTCTCTTGTTGTCTTAAAAGAGGTGTGGAATATTAAAGGATGCATTGTCATATATTTTTATTGCACTTTTTTTATCTCCCTTTATCTGCATTTAAAGGGCATGTCAACCCTCTCCACAAAAATGTAATCAATGAATAGCCTATTTGAAATCTTTAGATAACTGCCACTCTGGTTGTTAAAAGGTTAACAGTAAGGCAGCAGTATACCCTTAATAAGTTACAAATCCTTCCACTACACTAAACCACTCTGCCCCCTCCCTCAGGAATTTCCTTTGGCTCTTGGCTCAGGGAGCATGCTCAGTTCCTCTTAGCTCAGATTACAAACACACCCTCCAGACTAACAGCCAATGAAGAAAGAGCATTGCTCGTTCCTATAGAAACGGTCTGTTGCTATTTTTTCTCCTAACCACCTCTCCTGAGCTCAGCTTAACAATTACAGTGCTCAAACCCAGCAGAACTTTTTTATCAAAGTATGTTGTGCCTGTGTAAACCTGCATGGACTTAACAGCATACACGTCTTATTTCAGATATCAATAGTACTGATAATGTATCAGAGGGAAAATGGCCGCCAGGTGAAACCTGCTATGTGTTTTAGGAAAATGTGATGGTGCTGGCAAACAGAGGGGGTATATGCAGTACAAATGATGCAGTTTGGGTGGGGAAGATATGCCCAACTTATATACATGGTAGGAAAATGTAGGCTTTACATGTCCTTTAAGATGTTGGAATATGTGACTGCCACTCCATCTACCCTATAATAAATGTGACCCTATGCAATCAGCTGGCTACGGTACAAACTAAAGTTTGTATATGAATTATTTTTCCAGGACAAAGAGCAAAGAGTAGGGTGTGTAAATGCCATGCAATATACTGTGGGACCAAAACAACAGTAACTGCTTTTATTTTACAGTATGTTGTGAGAAATCCCAATCCAGAAGGTTGTTTTGGGAAACAAGAAAATGCAGGATTCAGAGCCAAAGGGAGTGAATTAAAAGTATTTAGAGAAGGAACATCTCAGTTGGCAACAACACTAGGCAATAAAGCAAACTCCTCATTATCAAAAGGAAGTTCATTTGTTTTTTGCATAAGGCCATAAAGGGCATGTAAAAACGAAAAAGAAACCTTTCTCCAATATACTTTAATTTAAAAATGTTCGATCGATCGTTTAGAACTATTTTTATGATCGATCAAATTTTTTTTATTTTATCAAAAATAATGATACCCAATTCGGCGAACTAGGTGGTCGAATAAAAATTTAAAGGGGAAGTACTTTGACCATCGAATAGTCGAATATTCTAATAAAATTAAATTTAAATATTCAAATTATTCTAATTTGAATATTTGATGGTCGAATTTGCCTAATTTGCGTACTCGAAAATTCAAATTCAAATCTATTTTAAATTCGATCGAACTTCAAATTAATCATGTGAATTTAGTAAATCTGAGGTTTGCTATCTCAGACCCTCTCTAAAATAACAACTGATCTGTTATATCCCATAAGTGATTATATGTAAAATGTTAAGATCCTTATAATATGTATGTGAAACATACCTGCTTATTTAGTACGACCTTACATGCACTTAAAAAAAATATATTGAATTATTTTAATGATAATATAATAATAATTCTTGTATTTCTGGTTCTTGGGCCAGTAAGTGGGTATTTATGGAAGTAGACTTGGTTTTCGTTGGGATACCCACCCAAAGCAGTATTTAACATATAGGCATGATAAATAAAAATTGTAAGGTTTGTAATTTGGTAGAAAAAATTCCTCCCCAGCACACTGGCGGATACTTGGCTATATCTGGAAGAAAAGCTGAGGGGTGGAGAAAATGCTTAGCCCGGCAGGTCTGATGATGAAGAGCTATGGTCCAGTGCCAAAGTACTTACCTACCAACACAATTGCCTACCAGCTTGTGACGTTTGTAATTACAGTTACCTTTGGTTTCATCGCTACCTTTGGTGGAGCTGTTCTCATAGCCACTTGTGTCCCTCCTTCCATCTGAGAGACTCTTATCACAATGTCTTTCCATTTCACATTGGGCAAAATGTTGTCATTTCTTAATTGCAACGATTTATATTGATAATACAAATACATTGTGTTTTGTCTGAGATCCTATTTTATAATACTGCTGGGTGTTTATAACATATTACATATTACAGTCAAAAATGATGATCTAAGTAACCGAAGATTGAGGATGTTCTATGCACTCCAATGCACTTTGCCAGGTCAGAGCTGGCAAAGGCAAGTCTGGCGTTCAGTAAAATCCGCATTTCCCCCCCCCTGCAGCCTCACACCAGAACAATGGGAAGGTAAACAGATAACGGCTCCCTAACACAAGATAACAGCTGCCTGGTAGATAATAGTAAATACCCATGCACCTCTACGTTCCATTCAGTTACATTGAGAAGGAAAAACAACAGCCTGCCAGAAAGCATTTTCCTCCTAAAGTGCTGGCACAAGTCACGTAATCGGGGCAGCTGGGAAATTGACAAAATGTGTAAAAAAATTTCATCTTTTCACGCACCAGATTTTTTCAAGTAAATTTATTGATAAATACAATAAAAATGTGCACGGTAGAATGGTCGGCTTCAAGAAAATAGTGAGAAATATTTAGTAATGCCCTTAGACTATTCATTAATACATGGCAGTGACCTTGACATTTTGAAAGGATTCATTGTGTACCGCTCATCTTTTCCTATAACATGATTTTTTTTGCAGTGCCACAGATGTACATATTTAATGAATGAATGAATTTAGGATGCACCTAGAGATTCATTAAACCTTCTTCGGGGGTCGATGATTTAAAAGTATGCAAGGCCTTGCCTAGCCCTTCCATAAATTGGCAGATTTTTTTTGTATTGTTCAGAACAGTTGATTGCTGGTCTGTTTTTGCTGTTTTTCCATCCAACATGTTTTAAATCCATTAATTTACTTCCTGTAAAGCCAAAAGAAGTTAACTGACAAATATTCCCAGGGAGGCCGTAGCTATTTCTGGAACTGTAACAAAAGCTTTTCTTTTCTGACTTTTTTATGTTAGGGCGATCCTACTGTATGTATCTAAATATGAGTGAAAGTATTCAAACCATATGATCTAATTAAATACTATATCTACATTTTGGAAAAAGCTACCAAAATAAATGACGCTTTTCATTTGTATGTATTGAACACCAGTGATGTATGCAGTATTTGTTCTATTGCATTTGCCAGAACTTAAAAATTGTCAGTTATATGAGAACTGAGAGGCTAAATAGATGGAATAATAGATTGTAGTATGTAAAGAAAAGAGAAGGTTAAATGAGTAGAGGAGGAATAATAGTACTGAGAGTGGGCCCCTGATCTAAGGTTTTATTCGTCTGCCCCTGGTCTAAGTAAGGTTTTTGGATGGGCCCCTGGTCTAAGGTTTTTTGTGGGCCCCTGGTGTCCCAATCTGACACTGACTGAAATAGCATAATATTAGATGTTCCAAAACACAAGTAAAAAAAGCTGATCAGCACTTATAAGCTTATTCCAAAAGCCTCCACCAACTTTGGCTAAAGTGCCTACTTACAAGATATTAGTTTTCCATTTTGCATGTTGTATTCAATAGTGTTCAGACCTTTACTGCACAGCTCGTTTATGCTCCAATATAGGAATACAAAAATCCCATGGTGTAATACTGTTTTATTTATATGAATAAAGATAAAACATTACAGTCATATTCATTCAATGAGGATAGTCACCATATGTAAGTTTTAGCATATGTAAGTTTTAGCAGGTTCCCCAATTCAGTCTAGAGAGAAATGTCTCTCTCCCTTGTTGTTGTCCCCTGCAGCTCACTGTGACGTCACCTCCGCCTGACGCATTTCACTGAGCCAACCAACTTCCGCAGAGGTGTTCCAGAACACACAGGATCAGTTTTTATCCAGACCACACAGAGTTGGCCTGTGTCTAGGGCAGAGAGAAAAAGGGTAACCACCAACCACAGAGGAGAGAGCAAATGATGTCCTTTCACCAGTAAATCCCACTTAGCTGTTCTGGTCAGCTTCAATGCATGGAGGTTGGGATTGTTGTAACGGAACACGATCTTCAGGTGAAACCAAACTTGGTAAAACACATTGAAGCTTTATTATTCCATTTAAAATTACAAATACAAGCGGGCAGGGAAACAAATTCTTAACGTGCTTCATGACCACTCTGCCACTTCATCAGAAGCATGGGCGCCCCTATGGACAAAACACTTATATAGTCTCACTAATAAGAGCAAATTACAAAATGCACACCCATTTAAGATGTCACAGTAAATGTGTCTAAGCTGAATCAACCTAAGTGTAATAACGTATACACAAAGCAGCCATCAACATGTAATTGCCATTATCAATTAATATTAAATAATTATGAACAAGAGAACAAATTACGCAGAAGAGGCAAAATCTAATGAAATACCATAAATGGGAAATGCGCAATTAATTCATAATTATATACAATAAATATGCATGATGTAATGATGAATATATCAGTCCATGAATAAATAGATATCTAAATAGAATACAGTTACAAAGGTCATTTCACAAGCATATACCTAGAAAGTACTATGAACATTATAAAAAAGATGAATGAATACATTCATGAACGTTAATGTTATAATGAGTAACTAAATTCATATTCTGTATATTGAAGCAAAATATAAAAAAAATCAGTAATTGCCATTTGTTGTATAAGGAGTTAATAGAACTCACATAGTGGGAGGAAAGATCCTGAAGAGGAAAGAGAAAGAATGTTGTAACAATATGAATATATAAGCGTTTCAGTCAACAAAACAATTTAATTCCCATTCTCTGTTCAAGCCTTTAGGTGTAACAGTGCATAATTTATAAATCCAGAAACTTCTTTTCTTAGGAGAGAAACAACAGTGTCCCCACTACGAACACCAGGGAGCAGATTTTCTAAATTCACATGAAGGATTCGATCGAATTTCAAAAAGAATCGAATTCGAATTTTCAAATGTTTTTGAAGACCACTTTGACCAGTGAATTTTGAAAATTCGATAGAATCAAATGATTCTAATAATTCTAATAAATTTCATTCAAATATTCGACTATTCGACTGTTGAAGTGCTTCCCCTTTAAATTTTTATTCGATCGCCTAGTTTGCCAGATCAAAGCTACCGAATTGGGTTTCATTATTTTTGATCGAATAGGAAATATTCTATAAAATCGTTTGAATCGATCAATTCGAACGATTTTATCGATCGATTTGAACGATTTATCTATCGAATATTTCCTATTTGATTGTTCAACCAATCGAATTGCGGTAAAATCCTTCAAATTCGAAGGATTTTACTTCCCCTTTAAATTCAATGGTCGAATTCGAGGGTTTTTTTAACCCTCAAATTCGACCAATAGTAAATCTGCTCCCAGGTATTACCCTATCTATAATTTGAAAAGATATACATAACTTGCCATCATGTTGTTCAAGTAGATGTTCGGCAACTGCAGAGCTCGAATCGTGTTGAGATAAACAATTTAGGTTATTCGTTTTCTAATAGGTCTTTTCATTTTCCCTATATATTGCAAACCACAGTTGCAAGTTATTGCATAAACTACATTCTTTGTGCCACAATTGGCATAAAGTTAATCTTGAAACATCTGGGGCTATTGTTCCCTACAAAATCCTTAGATGGTTTCAAAAAAAGTACAGGCTCCACAACGGGAGCCCCCACATCTGTAGCAGCCTTCACGTCCAGCCAATGTGTGGGTCTAGGGGGGTTAGAATCAGTACATAAACTCTTCTGTAGGGGAAATTTGGTTGTGAGGGAAAAATTTCCTTAAAATTAATTTGTTTTACCAAGTTTGGTTTCACCAAGGGATACTGTCATGGGATCAGATCGTTTTCTGGTACAACAATCCCAACCTCCATGCATTGAACCTGTGCCTAGGGCAACAATTTTAGAGAAGCTGCCCCTGGGATACCTAAATAAAAAAAAATCAGCCCCACAAGCTGCTGGTCTTTTGACTAAATCCAGTAGAGGAACTGAAGAGGAGGACCTATGTACATGCTGAATAGTTTGAAGGGAATAGTTTATATTTCAAAATAAAATATAAAAAAAGCTGTTTCCTCTTTTGAGAATTGTATATTGCTCCCAGCCATTCTCCGACATAGAGCCAGCAGTATATTACTTTGAGGTAGTTAAGGAAAATAAATAATGCTATCTGCATATTAATGCACAGAGAAGTAGCTGGAAGCCAGGCAAGCAGTCTCTACTGATTTTTTTTTTGTCCTAACAATTTACAGTTTGAAACATACTGTGGTCTTAGTGAAGAATTCTGTGTGTTTGCAGTTAACCATTAAACAAGGCAAATTTTACATGATGAAATCCTACACCATTTCTTCTGTTTACTGGAGATCTACCTTATTTCCCATTCCAGCACACTCAGTAACAACTTTCTCTTTTGAGCTTCTTACATAAATATTATTTTTAAAAAATCCGATGCTACAAAAATAAGCAAGTTAAACGTTTATTCATGTATTCCACTCCCCCCCCCCAAAAAAAAATCTTTTATTTGCTCTACTGTCAAGGTTGCTGGTCACCTGACAAAGCCCATTATTAGCTGGAAACTACTGTACACATTGCTGTCTGCTGTAAACACTCTGCCATTGAGCAGTAACGGAAACAAAGCTCCATGTCAGGTATATGCCAAGCAGCTGCATTTCCAGGGCACAAACATAGGTAAGAACGTTGTCATGTGAAATGGGAACATGTTCTAAACTGCAGACTTTTCTTACCCACTGGGGATTTTCCTTTCCCCCAGCCACTTGCTGCAATGCAGAAGAAAATGACAGTTTCTAGCACACTGAGGTTCTCCTAGTGTTAATGAGCAGTTTATAATGTTCCCATTAATCATTTTTAGCTTGGATTGTGCAAGTAATTACATTTGGGTACTGGCTTGTTAAATGTCTTGTATGTGTGAATGCTAAGTAAGATATGTAAATGGTAATAATCTGGCTCTGGGTTTGGAGGTAAACAGATTTTACAGTATATTGATTACTAGTTTCTTTCCTATGCCGTGTTTTTGTGTTTCAGCACTATAATGCATTGCAAACATGTATCTTGTGATTAACCAATACTAGTGCTGCCTCTTTATAAGTTATATTTAATTTGAGGATGTAGCCTGCTGTTTGACTAAATCCCTGGCACTGCTTCTCCCTTGGGTCTTTTTTGATGCTAATGTACACATTAATGTTTGTCTGCTGCATATATCTATATCACACATCTTGGAGAAACATTTAAGGTCAGGGTTAAACAAACAAGGTAGCTGATACAAAATAATAACAGATGCATCTCACACATAATAAAGCTAAGAACTCATGTCTTCCCACGAGCTTGCTATCTAAGAAACACATAGAAAGTGCAATGCATAGAGATAGGCTGATCATTTAGCTGCTACACAACATAATATATGTATAGGGTGGGTATTTGAATTTACTGATGAAATGAGAGGAACTTGGCTTATTCGATTGCATCAGTTTAGACAGCATACTCAATTTTCTCACGTGGGTATGATTTGCTAGCAATGATTATAAAATGTGGATGATGAGGTTAGTAGGTTAGTAGGTGTTATCCTTATTTATTCTACTTAAATAAATATTTAAAGTTAACTAGTAACAACTTGGTCTCTATGAAAAGATATTGCATAAAACAGCTCATATGTAAAACCCTGCTTCATGTAAATAAACCATTTTCATAATAATATACTTTTTAGTAGTATGTGTCATTGGGTAATCATAAATGGAAAACTGCCATTTTAAAGAAAATAAGGGTCGCTCCCTGACAAACCAAGCAAACCATAGATGAGCCAATTAACAGACAGAGTTCGGACTTTTGCTTCCATACTTCCTCCGGTTATAGTTAGAGTTGAAGGTCAGGTGAGGCAGCACATCACAAGCTGATGGCTCAAGGGAAAAGATGTAAAAGGGGAAATATACATATTTATTAGTGATGGGCGAATCTCCCGCGATTCGCTTCGCCTAGAGATTCGCGAATTTCTAGAGAATCGGCGAAAAATTTGTGAAACGAGTCGCGGGACGATTTTGTCGCGCGTCGCGTCAACTTTGTCGCGCGTCGCGCCAACTTTGTCGCGCGTCGCGTCAACTTTGACGCGTCGCTTTCGTCGCGCGTCGTTTTTTGGCGAAATTTCGCTGGTGATTCGCGAATCGCGGGAATTCGCCGCGAATTCGACCTAGGTGAATAAATTCGCCCATCACTAATATTTATATATTAATAGATTTTTATACACAATATAAAAGTATATACAATTGTAAATATATATTCCAGTTTGTTAAGATTCTCTACTATGACACTTAATATGATATAAACTGTTGTTTAATTTCGGGGGGTTTCGTTTTCCTTTAACTTTTTTGCTTTCAGATTTCTCCATGTGGCTATCATCAGGATCCCTTGGCATGAATATCTAAATCAGCACTTATCATATTCCAACATGTTCTAGTATTGCTTGACCTCATTGTTTATATTCATTATAGACATTAGTGCCATTATCCCCATTTCCTCTTCATTCAGCGCTTACTCCAATGACCTTTATAAACATCACAAAACTCCATTTATCTAACTAATAGTGCAAGGGACATCTGATGACTGCTGCAGGTCTCCACTTTCCTTAACCTGCTTCAATCCATTTTTAATGAGCTCCTCTTCTCCTTTGATTATTGTATTAAAATCTGTAAGTTATGCCTTCATCTGCAATTTAGACCCATCCATTATTCCTTAAACTCAACCCCTATAAACCTTGTCAGGAGCAGAACTATAGAGGAAGCAGACCCTGTGGTTGCAGGGTGTCCCAGGAGTGTAGATGGCCCTGTCCTAATAATAACCAATTTCTTTGCCAGTGCTTTGGGGCCCTAAACTGAACTGAGCCCAGTAACTTGTTACCCGACTGTGTAATTTCATCAAATCACAAGGAAAAAATAAAAACATTAATGGCAAATACATGATAAAATACTTATGTTTTGTCATGTAAATCACTTTTGCATTCCACTGTATTTAGCATTTAACAGAAGTCCTGAAATATCAGAAATGTTTGCCAAGGCTCAGCTAAAAACTTGTTGTGTAATATGGGGTTTTTTTTTACACTGGGCAGTGTCATTCTGTAGCTACTAAAGCAAATAAAGTTCTGTCTTGCATAAAAAAGGGCATAAACTCAAGGGTTGAAAACATAATTATACCTCTTTATAGATCCCTAGTAAGGCCTCATCTGGAATATGCAGTGCAGTTTTGGACTCCGGTCCTTAGGAGGGATGTAAATGAGCTGGAGAGAGTGCAACTAAACTGGTTAGAGGGATGGAAGACTTAAATTATGAGGGGAGACTGTCCAGGTTGGGGTTGTTTTCTCTGGAAAAAAAAGGCACTTGCGAGGGGATATGATTACACTTTACAAATACATTAGAGGACATTATAGACAAATATCAGGGGACCTTTTTACCCATAAAGAGGATCACCGCACCAGAGGCCACCCCTTCAGACTAGAAGAAAAGGACTTTCATTTGAAGCAGTGTAGGTGGTTCTTCACAGTCAAGACGGTGAGGTTGTGGTGGCTGATTCTGTTGATGCTTTTAATATCAAAGACTATTTTGAAACTAAACTCTACAGTTAGTAAAGCTATGGGCATATACAGTTTGTGTGAAAGAGTGTAAATATAATGAGCAAAATATATTTTTGAAATTGTGATCTCTCTACAATATGGGTGTATTCTGAAATGTATTGGCAGTTTCAAAGGTGCAATAAGATTTTGTTTCTCTACAACATTTATAAAATGCATTTGTATTTTGCTATTTTAAAGTTGAACTTGGATGCAACTATGGCTTTGTATAATTGCGCTAGTGTTGGGTGGCATTCCCTATAGAGCAGGTCAGTTCAACCACATGCCCACAAACCAGATCATTTTGATGATATGCTTACAAAACATCTACGTATCTCTTGGGCAGGCAGAAGCTTTATGAATACCCACATCTATATTTTTGTTAACAAATAGCTAGCATTTCATTTTATTATATTACTTCATAAGGGTAGCCTGTATAACTGCTAGGAAAATAAAAGTTATGGCTCTAAAAATATCCAGTTAATACAGTAGATTATTGTGTGGTTAATAGTTTATGCTATGAATATGTAACAAGCTGTTTGTTGTCAAAAGTTGGCAACATCAGGGGGCTGATCCCTTTTTGTGAAATGTTGTTGCTGTGTGATCCCAACATGTAAATGAACTACAGACATGGGATCCCTTATCTGGAAACCCATTATCCACAAAGCAACAAAATACAGGAAGGTAATATGCCATAGATTCCATTTAAAGTAAATATTTCTAATTTTTAAACATTTTCCTTTTTCTCTGTACAGTACAGGCATGGGCTTCGTTATCAGCAATCCATTATTCATAAAGCTACGAATGACAGAAAGGCTGTCTCTCATAGACTCCGTTATAATCAAATAATCCAAATTTTTAAAATAGATTTCCTTTTTCTCTATAATAATAAAACAGTACATTGTACATGATCCAAACTAAGATATAATTAATCATTATTGGAAATAAAGAAGTGAAGGGATGGCATGATTGGCATCCTCAATTCTAGAACTGTATTTAGCAGATACAGGTACCAAGTGACAAGAAAGATGTTAAAAGCAGAGGCAACAATGTCTTAGCAGAGTTCATATATTTCCACAAGAGATCTGCTGCTATTAGCTATATATGTGTGTTAATACTAAACACAAGCCCTCTCCCCCCACATGCCCCAATTTAAGGAATAGGGTGACCACAAATATGCTTCTCACCACTACCAAGGGTCTGGTTAACTCTTGTGTCAATACATGTCCTAATGTACTTTGGTATATAAGAGCTTTACTGCTAGTATTACCTTCTCTCCAATGCTAACAGTGACACCATCATTTTACTAGCAATGCACCAAAACCGCAATTATATTATTTGGCTACATACTGAATCCAACACAAAAGAATTTGACAGATCCCTAACTAAATCTCTAGCCTGCATGTAGAAATGAGCAAAATCCACTAGCATACTATACAATACATATACAATTCAGTCGTATAAAGGCACATCATAGGCTGGTTTTCCAGAGACTCAGCCTTTAGACACATCTAAATCTTGCTAAAGAGGCTTATTTCAGCTGAATACTCAATGAAATCTGGGATTAATGGCATACCTGTTTTTACAGGTTTGACATGGAGTTTGTGCAGCTATTTCAAGTTTTTATTTCTTGTACTTTTCCAGGTTCAACATTCCATGTCTCATGAATCCCTGGATGATTCTTTTCGCATAAATCCTTCAGAACATTTTTAAATATGGAGAAAACCAATGGTAAGTAGAAAGTCATTGCAGTAAACTTTACATACATGCTGGTTAACACACAAACTGTATATAACTGTATCTGAAAGAGGAACATGAAGGCGCTGCTGTTTTTGAAGACATATTGAGAGATTGATGCTAAGAAAGGCCCTAAAATAGGATAAAACTAAACAACTAGAGTAGGGTGACAGTTTTTTGGGGGGATGCTGCCAGTAGATTTTCCATTTAGTATGCTTATATGTAGTGATGGGCGAATTTATTCGCCAGGGACGAATTAGCGGCAAATTCCCACGATTCGTCGCTGGCGAATAAATTCGCGAAACGCCAGCGAAAATTCGCCTTGCGAAAATTCGTGAAATACAAAATACTGTATGGCATGTAAACAATATAGTATTTCATTCCTCGTTATTTCCTTTATTTATAAATGCTACAAAATATGAAAAATCAAAGTGTTAGAAGATTATAATATCATTTAGAGTCTACAGCTTTGTGTAGTTTAACAAGTAACACAAAATGCTTCATTATCGCTTGGCAGTAAGTATTCGTAGTGGAAGTTTTATCTATCATTAAAAACTGAGGAATATTGGCAAACAACTAAGTTGTAGCAGGAGGGAGATAACACTTACTTGGCCCATTGAGCAGAATATCACTCCAGGCAACAGAAGAGAGTATATTTCCTCTGCATTTAACTCCCATTTATTTACCCTATACAGAAAGTAAGGTTTAATATCCATAGGATATCATATTCATTCCTCTGGATACTAATATCTGTTTATAACTGGAAGCACTAGTATCACTTGCAATGGCTAAAACATTCTTTATAGGCAGCAAGAGCACCAATATGCTAATATTGTACTGATAACCATAAGCATTACAGCAAATATGTAGAGAAGGAATGATTTGTGGAGACAATAAGCTAAGACCTAAGGGATGCAGAAGGAATTTGTGCTTGTATAAAATATCCAATGGTGCATTAGTATTTCATAAAATTTTCCTTTCCCAATTGACCCAGATAATTTGCATGCAATTCCCAAAATGCAGATATTTAATTTGCATTTGAATGTATACTGATATAAAATGTGATGTAGTATCACCACAAACATTGCAAACATATGCAAACTGTTTACCTGGACTTGCATATTAAGCAGTTTGCAGTGTTACAACCTGGATCTGTGTTCACAAGTAGGGATGTAGCGAATGTCGGAAAAAATGTTTGCGAACATGTTCGCGAACTTCCGGACAAAAATGCGAACGGTTCGCGAACTTCGCGAACCCCATAGACTTCAATGGGAAGGCGAATTTTAAAAGCTAGAAAAGACATTTCTGGCCAGAAAAATGATTTTAAAGTTGTTTAAAGGGTGCAACGACCTGGACAGTGGCATGCCAGACTGGGCAAACAATGCCTACAAGGTCAACGTATACACTACTACAGCAGTGGATACGGATTACGGAAAATATTATTGCTGCTTGAAAAACGTCACTCAGGATGGTGTTTCTGGAGACGGTATTATTATTGATATTTAGACAGAATGTGAACAAGCTCACACAGCTAGATGGCAGTTGTTTGAAGAACAGTAGATTACTAGCCAGCAAACTTACTATCAACTGTCCCTCAAATCACTAACAGCTCTCTCCCTACACTAGCTCTTCCAAGCACACACCACACACAGGCAAAATGAAAAAACGCTGCAGGGCTTCAGTTTATATATGGAAGGGGAGTGGTCCATGGGGTGTGGGGGTGGTCCAGGAGGGAGAGCTTCCTGATTGGCTGCCATGTATCTGCTGGTCTGGGGGAGAAATGGCAAAAAAAAAGCGCCAGCTAAGGCGAACCCAAATTGGCGAACGTCGCGCGAACAGTCCGCGACATCCCTATTCACAAGTCTATTCTCTTTCCTCACTTAAACCTAACAGGACAAGGATATGTTTGGGATGGATAACAAATGAAAAAGACATGAAGGTTAGCGGTGAGAAGGAGCTGAAAAGTCAGAAATGCAATAATAAACCTTCTGAAAATAGAAGTGCATACCTCATGCTAAACACATGCCACTCTCTTAAAAACCAGAGGCCTTAACTCTGACTTAAAGGAAAACTATACCCCCAAAATGAATACTTGAGCAACAGGTAGTTTATATCATATTAAGTGGCATATTAAATAATCTTACTAAACTGGGATTTATATTTAAGTAAATATTGCCCTTTTACATCTCTTGCCTTGAACTACCATTTTGTGATGGTCTGTGTGCTGCCTCAGAGATCACCTGACCAGAAATATTTCAACTCTAACTGTAACAAGAAGAAGTGTGGAAGCAAAAGACACAACTCTGTCTGTTAATTGGCTCATGTGACCTAACTTTATAGTTTGTTTGGTATGTTTGCGTGCACCGTTGGATCCTAGGATCCCAGGAGGCTGGCCTTATTTTTTTAAATGGCAATTTTCTATTTATGATTACCCAATGGCACATGCTACTAAAAAAGTATATTATTATGAAAATGGTTTATTTACATGAAGCAGGGTTTTACATATGAGTTGTTTTATGCAATATCTACATTGTTCGGGGGGTATAGTTTTCCTTTAAAGGGGACCTGTCACCTGAAGAAAATATTCCAAATCCTATTTATGAAGTTACTCCAGCAAAATAAACGTTAATTACACTATATAAATTCCTTTGGTCTGGGAATTCATAATAATAGCAAGCAAGGTGCCATTTTGTGGACACTGTTATTAAGACAAGCCTTGCATCATCTCAAAATCTTGTTTGTACACCAGAATGGACGACCTGATGTCCATCCCCATGTCCTGGCTACACAATTCATTGGTGAAGGGTAAGGCCACTAATCGGCTGTCGACTTATCTCCCCTAACCGCTTCCCCCTGCCTTCCAGCTAATTAATGAATAATCGCCGGCGCCTATTCACACGCGGCGCTGTGCTTTCCCGAAATCGCTCGAAATTGCCTAAGGAGGCAACTTCGAGAGACTTCAGAAAAGCCAGTGCCGTGTGTTAATAGGCGCAGGTGATTATTCATTAATTAGCTGGAAGGCAGGGGGAAGCGGTTAGAGGAGATTTGTCACCCCAAGGCGACAAATCTCCTCGAATCTTCCCATCTGGCCTTACCCGAAGAGAGAGGAGACATGTGGGGAGAGTAGTGACATTTAGTAAATGCTGAATGGAATTGAAAGTAATTCCCATGCCTAAGGCATAGAGGCGGGGGTAGGCAATATTTGATTGAAAGCTGAGAGCTTTTAAATACATTTACAATAGCTATGAATTGTTTAATAAAAAAAATTATTTGGATTTCATGTTTAATTTGAAAAGGACTTTTAGTATACAGACGTTTATGTTTGGGTGACAGGTCCACTTTAAGGAATTATGTGCAGACTCTCTATCCAACCTTATAATTGTAGACAACTTGTGGACAATTTCAATCTTTTTGGATCTTATCAGTTCAAGATATCAGAACTCTATAGGTGATGCAAAACCCCTTTTGCACAGCTCAGTTGCAGTTCTGTAAATGCCCAAATGAAGTCTTTAATACTCTTCTGCAGAGGAAATAAAATATATGCAGCTTACAATACACACCTATTAAGCCTATTTATCAGCTGCTTGTGTTTTAGAACAATTACGCCAAACTGATAAATCTTTGGCACTGTATTTAGTGCTTGTGTGTGTTGCGCAACAATGATACAATGATCCCTTCTGTAATAAGAAGTCAGTTTGTGATTAATAATTCAGAATGCAATTTAAGCTGTACAGTAATGAGCACATGAATTAAAAATATATTTAAATATTTCAGGTGTATTAACATTTTTCGTCAAATGTGAACTTTCTAAACCGCATCTGGAGAAGCAGCTGATTTGACCAAATTGCTTAATAAATATGTTTATAATGATTATCATTAAAAAAAATAATAGTTCCCTAGTATAGATGCAGTGGATGCATCCTCTTGCCTCTAACTTCATCCTGTAGTTTATTCATCTTAATCCACCAAGGCTCCATTATAATTTTTAGCACCTTTGTTAAATTGTCCATCTTTCTAACATATGGAGTTTGCTTATGTAAACCATACTAATTCCCAGAGGTGCTGCTACACCGATAAGAGTATAGAACACACTTTGTATGCCAGTGGCTGCCCCATGAAAATGTCTTTTCAGCCATAATTTTAAGATGTTGTACTGTTATCACCAAACTTTACATTTTCTGCATCCATAATTAAAAGAATAGGTAGTATTTTAGTTATTTATCCATTCCTTTTTTTAATTTACCAAGCTTCAGTATAGATATGATAAAAAGTATTATTTTATTCTGAGATTCTGAGTCTGCTGTATATGAAAATGCCAGCAATGATATTTCGAGACATTTATTGCAAGTATTGGTCTTTTCCAGGAGAAGACATTTTATCCAAAGCAGAAAAAAAGGAAAAACGAATGTCATATTCTGTGGAGACACCTTATGGCTTTCACTTAGACCTTGACTTTCTTAAATATGTGCATGATATTGAGAAAGGTAACACCATTAAAAGGCTACACATACACAGAAGAGCAAAACAATCAAAGTTCAGTACTCTGCCACGAAATTTTATTGTACCAGAAAATGGGTCACAATCCTATATTTCCTCCTCTAGCAGAACTTGGAGTCCATCAAGCTACAAATCCGATGCACAAGGCAATATTTCACCTGCGAGTGAGTCATCTTTGCGGTTAAGATATATACATGATTTAAACTATAGAAAGAAGGATAATACATTTGATACCCAGAAACATATTGGTGATATTGTTTCAGAAGATATCAATAGATTTGCAGATAGGCCACAGTTTGTGAGGGCATCTAGTATGCCAGCAGCCCTTCCACAAAGCACAACACAATATGAGCAGATAAAATACCTCCCACAATCAGCAAACAGCTACAGTGAAAGCACAATACAATGTCTGGAAGGCTCTCGTCATGGAGGTTCTGAGGAACTAATCACAGCAGCGCTCAAAAGGATAAAAGATCTTGAGGAACAATTAAAAACGATTGCTGAACTTAAAAAGGCCATCTCAGAACTTGAAAGGGAAAACAGCAAGTTGAATACACAATTAAAATCAATCTCAGAACTGCTAACTAGTTACAGAAAGGAAAATGAAAATGTTGAACTTAATATTTCAGAAAGTGAAGCACAACCTGAAGCTATAACTGGAAATGGAGAGAATGGCAGTGATTTAGGCTGCACCAGTTTAAGTCCTTCAATATTTTTGGCAATTAAAAAGCAAATAACAGAGTTCACAGAACAATTAGATGACAGTACCAGAGATTGCCACAACCTTCGAGAAATACTGGAGAGACAAAAGGATGAAATGAAGGCAAAAGATTTACATATTGTTGAACTGAAAAACACAATAGACACTCTGGAAGAAATGAACATTAGAAGACAAAAGGAAGATGTTGAGTACAAAGATATTGCAGTAAATACAGAGGTGCCACCAAAAGAAGAACAAAACGGCAAAAGCTTTTTTGACAATATATCATTTGTTACTCAGTCAGTGGAAAGTGACAACATGACAACTGTCCTTAAGCAGACATTAGATAAGAGAAATGATATCTCCTTGTTGATAGACTCAGATCTCCCTGCTATGATGGCAGGTCCTGAAGTGCAGCCTAATATGACTTCAGATGTGGACATGGACATGAAGAAAGTCACACAAAGCTTCATTACAGTTGAGGAAGAGCATTTGGATACACATATATCACAGAGTCATAATCTTGACAATACAGTATTGGGGGTTTGCACCACAGAACCCCAAACACCATTAGATGCTTCTGTAGGGCAATATGTCAAAAGAATTCAGGACCTTTTGCAGGAACAATGGACATGTTTAGAACACAGATATCCAGATCTAGCTAGTGCTATTAAACAGCCGGCCTCCAAACTGAGCTCAATCCAGAGTCAGCTAGTGAATTCTCTCAACTTGTTGTCGTCAGCTTCCTTAGTTCAAGCAGCACCAGAGAGAGGTCATTCTAAGATGAAGAACCATCACAAAGGTAAGGGATACACAGCTTTTGTTATTGCTTTAAAATAGACAACGAAACATGACATTGGATTCGGGGTTGTTGTAGTGTGAAATGTAACCATAATCACCCTTGCTCCTATAAAGGACAAGGAAAGTTAAACTACAGAAATAGGCTAGAAATGCTGTACATTATGTTTTTGGTTTCTATACCAGCCCCAGGCAACCAATGTCCTTTAGCAATATAGATCTGTGTCTTCAAAGATGCCCCAGTAGCTCCCCAGCTTCTTTTCTGCTGATTCACTGCACATACTCTGTGCTGCTGTCACTTACTGAGCTTAGGGACCCACTCAAAATATACAGTATGCATAGAATATAAATTATAAGGCTGATTAGTAATTCATGCAGATAATTACTACAAGGCAACACATAAGCAAATGAAATTAGCATTCAAATGTAATAATCAGCCTTGTAGCATCAGCTTAAATGACATGCCAACCTCTTTTTCTGCTTGATAATTTGTGGCGACCCCTCAGCTCAGCTTCTCAACAGCTGCTCAGAGCCCACTGAGCATGTGAGTGTCGCAGACACTTTCCAAGTTGGTGACCCCCTGTGACAAGTTTGAAGTCCTAAATCATTGCTGCTATTGAGAAGCTGAAACTTTAGGCTGGTACAATAAGCTCAGCATATAAAATATGGCATTTTAGCTCTGTTCATATTTAGAGTTTAGTTCTCCTTTAAGCAACACTTGCTAGGGCACATTTATGGCAGCAGCTACAACTGAGGTTTGGCAAAAATGAATGTAAATTGTTGTACACATTGACACCATTCACTGCAACCAAAGACACTCTTGCCCTTCCCTATAGTTGCCCTCAGTGCTGGTTTGTCAATTCCACTTCTGATTAGAATGCAAGCGCTGGTGGTAATTCCATTGTTCCCTCTCTGTGGACTGCATCACTAGGCACATCAAACTTGCATCCAGTGAATCACATGCAGAAAACATAATAATGCCAACCACTGAAAATAATGCAAAAAACTTTGCATGCAATTGCTTCTGAATTGTTTTAGTTTTGCTGCAAAGGATGCAATTGCAGCACAATGCACCACTCTGCTGCAGTGATACTGGAAATGTGGGTAAAAAAACATGGTGCTCTGAATCCAAAATTGTACTTTGCACTTGTGGTCAGAAACGAGTCAATATGCCATTTTGAATTTATATTTATTTTAACTCCATTACTGGCTAAAATCATGCAGCTCAATTCATCCCTCCTACTGTACCTTACAGTTAGTTCAGTGACTAATGTAGAGGGGAGATGTTTGTTTAACCTCCACACTGCAGCCATCCATCTGTGGGAGTGTGATTGCAAGTTCAGCAATCCCAGATAAGCAAGCTCTCTGTGCTACAGTAAAATAAGCCATTTGTGGAAAAACGAGTCATCCTGGATGTGAGTCCAGTCATAGAATGGATGTAAAATAACTGTGCAATTTATCTCAGACTGTTCAGTATAAACACCAGCAAAACTATGTTATCATTCACTGAAAAGGATGATTATATATCAGGCTATACACATTATATTTAATCAGACAAGACATCTACATTGTCCAGAAGTTATGCAGAATGTAAGAAATTGCCTTAACGCATACCAAAACAGGCCCTGCAGCTGTTACAGAATCATGTCTTCCATCACTGACTGGGAAAGGCTAATGGCACAGAGCAGATGTGTAGTTGGAGGACTGAGTCTGGGTAAAACTGACCTCAGTAATCATAACATACTGCCACACATATCTAGTCTGAATATATGTGAGCTCATTATACAGTCATTTTACTATCTCCCCTATTCTTGTTTTGTGTACACCAAATACCAGACCTGCAAGGACTCTTACATTGATATAAAGGTAGCCAGGGTGCTGTTCAAAGCACTTTTGTGTACAGTTCCTGCTTTACAAATTGTGTTACACAATTAACATTTTTAACAATAACAAATTTTTTTTGCTGTAACTCAAAAATAATGACTGACTGTTTCTCTTTTTCTGAAATTCAGAAATAATTATGGTAAAATATCATTAAAATATGTGACAGACAAAATCTTGAAACTGTTTAAAAGACAAATTCACAGAAGTGGAGTTTTGTGAGTATGGCAGGAAATCCAACAAATCTGTCTCCATCTTTGTCTCAATTTCACCTCTTTTGGGAACCCCCCCCCCCCACTACAATTCTTGTTTAGCAAAATAAGTAGTAAATTGCACTTGTTTGGTTGTCAATAAAACCCAATCAACAATTAGCTTTGACCAGTATACTACAATTTAGAAATGAAAGAAAATGCCTGATTGGTTACTATGAATAACTATACCGGTGCTGTTTAGCACATGTTAACAAATCAGCTTTTCTATGTTAAATGATGTGATTCACAATTGAAGAACGAAACATACAATTAAAAGCATGTACTTATTATAAACATCTCAATAATCAATGGTTTCTCCTTTCCCTGTTCATTCTCTACGAGCCATTCAAATGATTAGTATATAACCAACTACGGCTCCACAGCTACTATTATATTAGCAGGCCTTGCACGTTAATTAATGTCATGTAGGATGACAATTCAGACCCAAATTAAGGGGGTTATTTATTAAAATTTGAATGATAAAAACTTGAGAAATTTAGTTCTTTTTGAAAAAAAAAAAAGCTAGAATATTTTGAGATTTATTATACCCCAAGGCTGCAAAAAGTTTGGTTGGATTTTTTTATTAATTAATCAGAAAAATTTGGATTTTAGTAAATAAACCTTTTAGTGTTAAGCACATACTTCATATCACTGAGGAAAAAACCAGGTACTATAGGGAAGATGAATTTGTCTGGTGCTAAAATCATGTGATATCATATACATAAACAAAATCCTTTATCAACCCTCTTTACTTCATTCTGCCTGCACAGATGTCTGGGTGTTTTGACACCATACCTCCCAACTGTCTTGTTTTTAGAGGGACAATCCCATTTTTGACAGCTCAACCCGCAGTCCCTTGTTTGTACTGGAAAGTCCCTTGGGAAAAGTAAGACTCACAGCTTAAAGGGCAATTCACCTTCATGAGCAAATCTGTAATAACTGAAAAAAAGATCACAGAAATATGTTTAAACTTTCATAACCTGCCAAATGTTGTAAAATTAACATGGTAATTAGGGGGGTGTGATCACAAAAATGGGCGTGGTCCAAAAAATATTTGTGGCAAATTTTTTGTCCCTCTTTTTATTTCCAAAATGTTGGGAGGTATGTGACACTGATATTATTTTAGGCATTCTTATTGCTTGTGAGATTCCTAAAAGTAATGTTTGTTGGGGCACTTACTCATAGGCTCACACCACATCACCAAGTTTCACCATAATAGTATACACCCTTACGCTGGGGTGAAATGGAGAAGTTCCCTTATCTCAATTTTTCTAGTTAGGCAAATTTGGCCACTTCGATCATGGAATACCGAATATTCGAATTATTGAATAGATCGAATGATCGAAGGATTTTAACTTTTAAATTTATTTGAATGCCTACTTCGCCAGATTGAACCTACCAAATACCAATAGAAGCCTATGGGAATCCCCCCATAGGCTTCTTTTCAAACACCTGCTCGAATACCATTCATACGATTGAACGCCTCGATCGTTGAAATCGTACAAATTTTGAGGAGGCTCGAAGGAAAATATATGATTTTTTCGTGAAATCGAATGATCAGTATTTGATCATACGATTTCATAGAGAAATCGAATATTGAGGAAATAACAGGCTAAAACTATTCGATAAGCATTAGATAGTCGAATACTTATTGCATTTCAAGGGGATTTTATGTGAATTTTTGTAAATTTGCCCCATGTGTCTATAATGATAAAGTTCTGGGAATATTTGAATCTTAAAGGGGACCTGTCACCCTAAGAAATAATTCATAATTCCTTACCATTAAGTTGGTTGAGCATTATAAACTTTACTTACACTATATTTGTTTTTGAAATTTTTTTTCCTTCAGTCTTGGAATTACAATATGACAGAAAGCAGGCAGCAGTCATTTTGCCGTTATTAACACAAATTTTGTATCATCCCAAAAGTTTGTGTACGCACCAGAATGGGGGACTTAATGCCCATGCGCAGTGCCCTAGGTGTGAGGAGAGAGTGGGAATGTGGGGAAAGCAGTGACATCTAGAAATTGCTGAATGGAAAGTGAAAGTAATTGACTGCCCCACCTCTATGCCTAAGGCATAGAGGCGGGCATGTTATAATTGATTGACAGCTCAGATATTTAAACACCTTTATAACAAGTGGGGATGCTTTAATGAAGAAAATAATTTAGGTTCCATTTTAAATTCATAAATGTCTTCATTATGCAACTTTTTATGTGTGGGCGACAGGTTCGCTTTAACTGTCTATAGTTAATTGATTGTTCTAAAGCCTGTAAATTCTTGGTATGGGTGTCATTAATATGTACGTTTCTCAAAAGTCCAAAAACTTTGTTTACATAACAAGGGGGAGGGAGGTGTATTTGATGGTCATATAATACTCAACCCTAAACCTGATAGATAATCTGTAGACTACAGAATTTCCATTTCTTACTTGCCATTAAGGAGGTGGGCATGATTCAGATACCTGCCAAACCTTACAAAGTTACGCCTATGGTGCTTGTTTTCATAAACACTATCCACATTTTTGCTAGGGGATCTATAGACCTCTCAGGGCACATTACTAGTACCTACATTACCTGAATCCCTGGGCTTTGTTAGGGCTCCTCTAGGGATACCTCTCACACAGACAAACACACACAGATTTGTTTCCACTGGCATCCAATGCATCTTTAGTTCAAAACAAAAAGAGCAAAACTGACTATCAATGCAATTGACTATATTTTGGCTGCCACTATTCCTTTAGCTGGGGGGTGGGGAAGACAAACCAAATATCTTCATAAGAAGAGATGCAACAGTGCTGTCCCAAAAATTAGCAAAATTGTGTATTTGATGTATTTTATTTAAAATATAACATAAGGTAATTTGTGCTATAACTGAAGGCCCAGGTCAGTGTATCTGGGCCTACCATCGACTTTATTATATGTCCAGTGTGTATTTGTGATTGGATACCCCAACACTACTTTTAAATACTTTAGATGTCCATTATTATGTTTGTTAAAAGTGACTATAACTCAACTCACGCTAATAAATGTGTATTAAAGCGTTACATGCTAAATTGCAGTTTAACAGCTGAAGTTATAATACTGGGGGGGGAGTAACATTGCAATGTAATGTAGTGATGTTGCTGAGACAGAGTTGGTCCAAATTCTGTGAGTAGGCCACTTTTGGGGTATACAAACGGAAGAAAGCCGGAGAATTGGGGCAGTTTGGAGATGGGCCAGGGGCCAAATACTTAGGTATTACAATAAATTTTACTGGTTAGGCAACCCTAAGTTTATATGACTTATCATATTGTTTTAAAGTAATTATTATTATTAGCATATCACATATTATCATTACAATGAATGGCCAATAAATATCCATTATCAATTCCATTATGTTAGTTACATTTTGTTAATGATATTCAAATTATCAGTAAATTTTATTGCAATGAAAACAGTACATTAGTTTATGCCTTTCTGCAATCTGGTTCTGCTTTCAGTAACAAATTCACAAATAACTTTAAAAATGAAATATGTGAAAACGGTAATTCATTTACAGAACCATGTAATTGTGGTTCTGTATCCTTACCATAATAGCTACAAAGCCCTGCAATGAATCATGCATATGTTACATATTACAACAGCTGTAGATCTCTAACTGATTTGCCCAATTGTGTTAGCAGAGGCAGAGCCCAGGAACAGCCTGAAGTCTATCATGAAGAAGAAAAACACTAACAGCTGCATGGGGGGCAGTGAAGTTCAAGCTAAAAAGAACCTCCAGTTTGTTGGGGTCAATGGTGGGTAAGCATCAAATGTGAACCAAACAACACTGTCCTGTGAACAGTTTTCCATTTTATGGTGTTTGTAGCTGTAGTTTAACCAGCTGTAATGTGCACATTTCAGTGGAGCGCTAACCTAGAACCTAAGATCTGTTTTCCAGGTAAAGGGGGCAATAAGCTCTTTGTCTATTCACCAGTCCAACATTTATCCCTTTTTGTCTACCTCTTTAGTTTTAATGTGGTTAATGTGGTTTGCTTTAGTTTTCTCATTGATTAAAAATACAGTATATGCCTAAAAACAACTTTGGTAAAACAATAAACAGAACAATGCATTCTGCCTATTCTTTTAATTTAAAACCATATTCCTATTTTTTCTAAACGCTAATTTGAAAGTTCAGTTTTTCATTTAACATCCTCACCCTTTTTTGTTTAATAGGACAATTTTTTCCCTATCTAGCTTTAAATAAACAAGCCCCACTGCTCTTTAAATAGCAGCCTTTGAGCAGCTCATCGCCAGGGGACCATTAGTAACAGGTAGTGCTAAAGTGAAATGGATTTCATTTTCTTGTTCAGTGCCAGAAATTAAAAAATATATATATTAAACCATTAAGTAAAAAATATGTTCAGAACAAACCCTAATGGTTGACCTCATGTTGGAAAGCGGTGTATAATGTCCCAAATTAAAAATGAATGTTCTATACAGTGTTTCTAATATATTGTGCTCAAAGAGGAATATATAAAGTATGAGAGTAATGCTATAATAATTGCACTGCTTTCACCAGGTCTTTCAGGCCATAGTAACTGATCAGTAAATGCTTCCTGCTGGTACTGATCTCTAAGGTATATGTATAGCCTAATAAATTGGTATCCACCTTGCATACCTCTCAATTTGAATCTCCAAAAAAGACAGTTAGGGCATTCCTCCAGTCTACCCAAACATACCAGTTAAGACCCAACATTCTTCCAATTCACCCAAAAGTCTACCTATTCCCTGAAAAAAACCACAACTCTTAAGGGGTCCTCGATAGGGGATGGTGCAATGGAAAATTGATTTCCCCTGGAAAATGTGACCTTTGAGAGTTTTATCATTATGTGCCTTGTGATATGAATAGAATCCCTTGCAGAAGCAGAGTTTACCTGAGTAGTAATGAGAGAGCTCAAGGCTTAGGCCAGACAATATGTATCCAATGCTTGGCTGCTCCCCTTATCTTCTGCAGACACAGCAGATTTTGGCAAATCTTCCAGGTACAGACAAAGCAGGAGCAGTGGGAAAGCAGATTTCTCCATAGGCAGAGATCTGCCATTGTATGTCCCAAACCTTAGGAATCCACTATTACAGATGTAGAACCTGCATTTTGTGACAGACAGGACAATGTAACGCCACCTATAAAGCATTTAAAGAGGAGTGTTAGAAATTTGTATCTTGGGTTATTATTATTCCTCATTCTCACCCAGGGTTTAGGGTAGGTCATTCCCAGGAGCAGTCTAAAGCTTGCCATAGACATGCAGATTTTAGCTTCTTATTTTACAAATGATTGTTCAGCCCTATTTCCTGACCTGCAACTAACCATTCAGATTAAATACAGCAGTAAAAGAACAATGAACAATTATCTATGAGTGAGGACCCAGCCCAGTAAAAGACTAGTAAACATGAGGTCCACTAGCTGAGCCTTTCGAGGAATATTAGGCGTTAGGGAGTGTTAAGTGCTAAGTGAACTATGTGACTATATCACAATAAACATTCCTTGAATTATCTCCCAGAAATGGCAGGTCTCTAAGAGCATTAAAGTGACATATTAGACACAGGGGTATAAAAGAAGCTAAGTGCACCCTGCAAAAATAGATTGCGTGGATTAAAAAAATAATTCTGCACAAATAGTCTCACATGTAAATTTTAAGTCCTACAATTGATAGAGATAGTCTCAATAATACAATCATAGGATCATATTAAGTATCAGCTATTCTTCATCTACTGTACAACAGTGTACTGTATATCATTATCAGCCTGTGTCCTTGCCAGTTAGCACATGTATCATTTGGAATTCAGCAATTAGCAGCCTGTGTAGATGCAATGTGATGCTTAGATCATGTTCTGAAGTGGATATTCTCAGATGCCAAGGGAGCATTTATTTTGTCCAAAGATATCTTGGGAGTCTTCAATAAGAACTAGCGATGAACACAATGAATTTTGGCAGAAGGTGTTCAGATGTTCACAGCAGTTTATGATGTACTTTGTTTACTGGGACCAATTAGAACATTGTTATTCAAGTATTCATTTCTAATTTTTTTCTTTTTATTTCTTCCCATTATAAACTCATACACAATATATTTTTCTTTAAAAAAAAAATCAATTTTCCTTGCTAGTAAGATGTCATCTCCAAAAAACAAATATTACAGCTAAATATCGAGCCATTACTATACATTGACAGGTCCATAAATATCTCTGGGACTCACACATGCTCTTATGATGATTGCTCTGTTTCCTTGATATATAATGATAATATGTCTTCCTGGGCATCTTTCATCCTATATGTAGGAATTCTACAATTTTGTGGGGCAAAAATACTTATCTTCCAACTTCTCTTCCATCTTCCAATACTCATCTTCCATCTTTCTTTCCTACTGATAATATTGGAATTGAGTCAATTGAAATTTTTACTGCCCAGGACAACAAAATACCAGCCACATGACATTCATACCATGGCCACATGGCTCATATGAATGATGTGCAGCTTAATCTTGGATTACTAGCACATTACTACAGACCTCCCTGATCATTGCATTTAAATACCTCAGTCTTTCCACCTGTCATTGCCAATTTGTTTGCCCTATTGGTCATTCCCTTCTCCATAGCTGTTATTTTTGCCTAATGGGTTTCCCTGTTGGTTGTCACTAGCTAGTTTTGATAATTAATCTTTACTGATCTTGTTTCCCTGTAACTATTATAGCCCCCTGGCAACCCATCCCAGCTGCCAAGCCTGCTCTGCCTGAGCCCCCCCCCCCACGTGCACCTTTTTCTTCATGAGGCCATGCTAGGGGCCAGGTAGGGAGGACAAAAGCAGTGATGCAGAAAAAAGGTCTGGGGTGGTGGTGCTCACAGTGGCCAACGTCTTTTTTCCATTGTCCAGCCGGCCCAGTCTGACCCTGATAGAAACTGATACAGTACTTACTTCAAGATCACTCACTTAAAAAGCAACTATTAGTGATGGGCGAATCTCCCGAAAAATTCACGAAACGAGTCGCGGGACGCTTTTGACGCACGTCGCGTCAAAAACGACGCGCGCCTCATTTTTTCTGCGAATTTTCGCCAAGCGAAATTTCGCTGGTGATTCGCGAATTTATTCGCCAGCGGCAAATCGCGGGAATTCGCTGCGAATTCGCCCCATGGCGAATAAATTCGCCCATCACTAGCAACTATTTATACAGGTGCACTAATCAAACTCCACCCACCTCAAACTGAGGGAAAACTAACTGCAAAGTGATGTGGCTTATGGCAAACTTGCTTTAAGCACAACAACACACCAAACATTGGTATTTAGCAACTAAGATAGAATAGAAAACTTTTAAAAATGAAAGCAGAGTAGATAAATAGAAAATATTTCTTTCAGATAACAGTTAATTAAAAAATACTTATCCTTTTGTGTTGAGTTCACCTGTAACCAGCCTGTTAGTAAGCAGGATCACTGAAATTCTATTTATACAGTCTGTTTAGATGCAAAATAATGCAGCTCCTTGCAAACTTGCTGTACGTCCAAACAACATTATGTAGCACCTAACATAGCAAAAACATTTGAAAAAATTGAACCACAACAGTCAAAATACCACTTATTATTAGTTAGTAAACATGTCTGATATGTTATAATATACACAGACTAGCATCACGGCTTTGAAAAGCACCCTGTTTAGACTTTCTGTATGTGCCCTGGTAAAATGTACATTTTCTCTCCTTGATCTCAGTAAATATTAAATATTTCTTGGGGTTACTCTCATGTCAGCTATTGGATTTATCATTGCTTATTTTAATTACCCTAATGATATTCGAATATTTTGCTAACATGACCAGAAGACAGAATTCCCAATTAGGCATAACTCATTTATTAGGTCCTACAAGTGTGACCTTCTGTCTGTGACCAATAATCAGTGCACATTATTCCAGTGCTGTGTACTCACATAATTCACGTGTGAACTACAACCAGGGGCAGATTTAACCTTTTGTAGGTCACTGTTCTCTGTTCACTTTTATCTTTGCAGCAGGTCAGAGTAGTGCCAAGTATACTTATTCATGTTTGCACCAGATAAGGGTACATCCTTAACTAATAATTTGTCCTCCAGTATGAATGCATATCTAATTATAATTAAGACCCTTAGGTGAATACAGTATCCAAAACTAACATTCAAGGAATAAAGAATTGCTTCTATGAAGCTGCTTGTAGAAGAACTAGAGATTTTTGTGCTGTTTTATGAATTTCTGACAGCAAAGTTGAGTGATTTGCAGCAGGAAAAAATGTTTGGCTCAATAAGTATACAGAAACATTTTATATCTCAAAAAACTATAACAAAATAAAAATAAAACAAGTTTGCAAAAGACTCATCAAATACCCACTACAATTGGTTATATATCGGTACCAAGGACATTTTTACTTAAATAAGGATTACTCTAGCAGGAATATTTGAATTGTGATGTGTTGATGATACCTAGTAACCCCTTATTAATTTCAGCTAAACGTTATCTAATCTGTATAGTTATGAAACAACTTCCAGTGAGGATTCAAGTTCTTCGGAAGAATGCTGTGACACAGAGAAAAATGATGTATCCACTTCAGGACAAGCACAGGCTTCCAGTGATGACCAAATATTGACTGTATTACTGCCAGTGTCAGAAGAGAAGGAAATTACCCAAGAAGATCCAGAGCCAATAGTGGTATCTTCCCATCAAGTAGCACAAAGGTACATTTTATAAATCAATAATTTTTCTATTCTAAACACATATGCAAGTATCTCCCTCCAAATCTTTCACCACATGCCCAGTCCTAAATATTAAAGGGGACCTGTTGCCCTAAGAATGACTTCCAAATTCCTTTTTATTGTGATTGTCAAGTAAAATATATAAATTATTTAAATTTAGTTTCCTTCCTTCTTGTAAGACACAATCACAGTAAGCAGGCAGGCATTTTGAAAAAAAAAAACTATTATTAAGGAAAGCTTTGCACCATGCTAAAAACTTGTTTATGTGCCAGAATGGGGGACTTGATGTCCATTCCCATGTACAGGCTACTCAATTGGACTGTAAGTGCAGAGACATCTAAAAAGTGCAGAATGGAAAGTGAAAACATGAAATAAATGATTAACAGCTGAGATTTTTAGATTCCTATATACAAATCCTGGTTGTTTTAATAGTAGTGATGGGTGAATCTGGGGCGTTTCGGCAATTGTTTGCGAATTTCTCAGAAAATTCATGAAAAGGTGAAAAATTAGCAAAATGGTGCCACGTCTGATTTTGGATGCGGCCGTCTGATTTTGGACGCGGGCGTCTGTTTTTGGATACTGAAAATGGGCGCTGGCGAATTTTCGCTGGTGTTTTGCAAGTTTATTCGCCACCGGCGTATTGTGGGAATTCGCCACAAATTTGCCCCAGGCGAATAAATTTGCCCATCACTATTTAATAGTAAAAAGAATTTGGGTAATCTGAAAAGACTTTTATTATGTAGCTTTTTATGTCTGGGTGACAGGTCCCCTTTAACATCTCACTTGTACTGTAATGATACAGTACATCAGGCATGTCCAAAGTCCGGGCCACAAGCCAATTGCAGTCCGGTTTCACACCGGCCCACAGCCTCCGGCATAAAAAAAATAATAAATAATATTCAGCCTGGCTGCACAGTGCTATCAGGATCATTCACTCCTGGAGATGCAATAACGTACCAACAGGCACGTATTGGCATGTAGTGACGCGCAATTCTCGCATACTTCTTTACTGTACTAGCACTTCAGGACATCTATTGACACCTTCAGCCGTAAAGAAGTAAGAAGTAAATGTCGTGTATGCGTACATCTCCAAGAGCAGGCCCGGTCTGGCAATCTGTGGGTTAGGGCAAATGCCAGAGGAGCTGCTATAAGGTCCCATAGAAAGTCAGTATTTAGTGGGCTGGTGCGGCCTGTTTGGGCCTCTATGTGGGCTGATTGGGCCTCTGTGTTTCTCAAATGTCAGGGCCTATTTTAATTCTAAGTCCGGACCTGTCCGAGAGTCACATTTTATCTCACCAAATCTGGCAGAAAGTTTGTACACCCCTGCAGTACATAGTTACACATATCTTTACACAGAGTATAAGGATATAATTAGTCATCAAACAGTTCCATGTACATTGATTCCTCTACTCAGCAAATACCCCTAATGGATTTTTCTATAAACTGAATGTGTAATTTGAGGTATTGCAATGTCTCCCTGAAAGTCAGCTTTGTTGTTATGATGCCATTGGCTTTGGTCTCTCTGTCCCTGAAGTTGCATATTTCATACACACATGGCAATTTCCATAATTGTTTCCAGATGTGTTTCTTTTTGGATCGTGCTGTCAAGGCTAGGGGGGCTTGCATATGCTGACTTCATTAACAACATTGCTAAATATTGTTATTTTAGACACTGGGGATTTAGGTAAGCATGTTATAAACAATACACCAGCAGTTTTGCAAAAATTAATTTGTTACAAGTATTCCAAAGAGCTTGATAAAAATCAGGGTGTTTCCCTGAATGTAATCATCTACTAGCTCAAAGGATTAACATAGACATGTTTATTTCTGGAAAGGAAAAAGGAGAGATTTGCACATTCTGTTAGAGGATGGTTTGGAGCAGTGAGATCAGGAAGATTGTACAAAGCACAGACAGAGTCAAGGATAAAATCTGTTCCAGTCTACCAGATACCTGAGATGTTCCAACAGTTCCTACTGTTCCACATCCCTGAACAGACTGCTATGTGCACCTGCAAAAATACACTTCTGTGCATCTGTGCATGCTTGCATATTTATTTTTCTGGAACAGAATAAAAGCAGAATGGTGTATCAATAACTGTATGAAATTGAAAGTGTTAATTGCATTATTATTATATCAGTCATGCACTAATACTTTACAGAACCGTAAACAGTAGAATTTGTACATTTTTCAAGGACAGGGCACCCTTTGAGTTGGTACGTACTTCATACAACAGTGCCCTTACCTTGAAAGTATATCACATTTAACATTAGAGGCTATGGTAATTGGTTAAAACATACATTTCAGGTTTTTGTCCTCAAGTTTTGTTTTGCATATAACTGCCAATTTTATAATTGGTTATGAGCTGTTTTTGCCATTAAAACTGAATAAGGAAGTATGGCTGTCCATGCTTATAAAACTGCTTGTGTCATGCTAAAGGTTAAGTCTACTTGCTTCAAAATAACTATATGTATGAATGACTAGAATACTTACATTTACATTTATTGCAAGATTAACAGATAGCCTATATATTTTTGTTATACAGATGTACAGTGAGTGATGCTTTTCGTGGTGACTGCCAAAAACTGTCTAATCATCTTGCAGAGCTTTGGGGGACAATAGACAACCAACTGGTATAGCACTGTTCTTTCCATATCTACATGTGTTATATGTTCTTTTTTCATCCTGTCTAAAGGGGGGTCCACCATTTGGTGTACTCATCATTTTCAGCCAGATATCAGCGAAGTTTAAAAATCCCATTGGATGAGGAGTATTTCAGTGTTTTGAAGTAATCCTTCTCCGATGGATCTGCATAGGGCAAATGATCAGCACGATTTAGCCCAGACTATGGACCAAAGTGGGACAAGATCTGCCAAACAAGCGTATCTACCCATATATAACCAATGCAAGACTTATGTTATAAGCAAGACTTACTTAAAGTGAAAAAGTTTGGAAAAAAATATTTTATAACACACAAATAGAATGATTCCTGGCATTTATATTCCTTTGCAATTATAAATTAACAAGCAAATGTGAGAAGCATTTTTAACCTTTTTCCTTGCTAAAAAAGGTGCAAGATCTTGCAGTGAATGATCCTATTAATAGTTTTCACACCATAGAGCTTGTTTTGTCTCATTATATATAGTCATAAAATGACAAGCCAACAAATGCAGATTTAAAGAGAAAAATTTCTGTCACTATGCTTAAGCCAATCTAATTTTCATGCTCATATAAAAACACTTTATTGGCTAATTTTTATACTAGGAATTTAAATGTTTACATTTAGCTGTGAAGGTGGTAAAATTACATAACCTGCCTCCTAGCCAATGGCTTACAATCTTGTTTTGCAGTTTACTGTTGTACAATTCTGCTTTTTACTCCTATCAAGCGGCAGGAGCCTCAGCAACCACAGATATATTTTTTGCAGTCATGCCTATGCATTTGACCACCTAATGTGGCAAGTTAATGAGAATGAAACACCTGCTGTGCTCCAAAATGATTTGCAAAATGAAAGTTAGCGCAGATGTGAGAATTCTATATAGGACATGACACTGGCTGTTACACAGCTAATACCCCTTGGTTAAGACTCTTATTGCAATGCTCTGTTTTGTTATCAGTTGCACATAGGCTATTGTTTGTTCTAACTAAACACATTTCCTAGAGACTGTAACAGTGTTGACCCCCTCTGTTACTTTTATGGTAGACATTTTTAAAATGTAAAACATCTATAGAAATGATGCTTAAAGGTACCTATTGTTGGAACCCCTCCCTATCCTTTTAGTCTCATAATCCAACATTCCTTCCACATCTCTATAGATCTACTCAGGCTCCACCAGGGTATTCAATATCCCAAACAGAATTATATTACCTAATTAAACGAAATCAATGATTTATATTAAACTGCCAGAATATTTGTGGTTGCATATACTGACATTTTTTTATGGGAAGGACTAAACAAGAGAGCTACACTATAATAATAATAAACTATCATTGCTGTTGCAGAGGCAAACATTGTACACAGTCTGCCAAGAATGGTTCAGAGTTTCCAGCCAGAAAACATCCAGCTCTGATCATGTGGCAGTTTATCTGGAAGAATTCAGGTCGATCTGTCCCCAGCTATTACAAATGGTGGTCAATATGTCTGATGAGAATGGGAACACTGCCCTTCACTACAGTGTTTCACATTCCAACTTCAGGATTGTTAAACTCCTACTTGAGACAGGTAAAATTAAGTGTCTATTGCAACAATATATTGCAAAATCTAATATGTAATTTTGGAGCCAAAAAAGGGGAGAAAAGTGATCAGCCAAATTCATAATTCTGTGTGCTTAGTGGAGAAATGCTGCCGTATCAGTACGTTTCCAACAAGTGACATAAGTAGAAGAAATAAATGCTTTCCCATGTGGAAACTGTTTCAAAGAGCATCATTCACTCTAAGGATTCCTGGTCTTACATTAGAAACATGAGCTGCCATTTTCATGTTAGGATAGATGTTTTATGGAAAACTGAGTGAATATGTCACATTGTCACTGGACAGCAACACAGTGGTTGCAACTCCTCTAGTGCCATATAGAAAAAAAGCCCTTCACTTTCCAGCTCCCCAATAACGCATATAAATGTAAGATAAGCAAATTAATTTCTATGTAAAATTGTCTTTTACAAGAATGCAATCAGAGGAAGATACACTCTTGCACACACGAGATCTTACTTGATTTGCCTCTCAAAATAACCATCTTGATGATGTTCTGAAAGGTCAGTGTAGGAAAGGATCAATCAAAACCCACTTGAGTGCCAACCTTTTATTTTATACAGCAATTAACCTTTTTACATTCAAAAGGGTTGATGAGCTCACATTTTGTGCCTTTGTGCGCCCGACACTTGACTTCTAAAAGGTTAAGTACTTTATAAAATAGAAATGGGCAAAACTTTCGGACATAATACAAGAATCAATCAGTTACTTTCTTAATAAATGTTTTAGTGATTTGACATCCCTTGTATTACAGTATATTATTCTATACAGCAAATATTTTATAGAGATGCACAATGAACAGTTCATTTCTTGTCTAAATTTTTCCCACGTACTCTGAGGGTCAGTGGAGCATTATGTGCAGAGATGAAAGTGGATTATTGTTTGTTTACTCACAGAACCGAGAACATCTCCTGTTATTCAAAACATTACTCTTCATTTTTACAAACATTATCTAAAGTTCTGCTGTACATATACAGTAGGTTTTCCTGTTGATTTTCAAATATTTCAAATATGCATAGCTTTTACTGCTAATATTTGATATGCATTTTATCACTGACCATGGCTATATTGTCACACAGGACATGAGCTACAAGGCGGGGTCTCTACTGGCATCTAATGAGATTTGAATATAATACAGTAGCCCAATGGGAGGAGAAAAGGAAGGTTTGCCCCAGCCAAAATGGCTGCTTAGGAAAGGGTTCATCAGCAAAAGAAAATTCACTCTTCATTTTTAGTGTAAACAAATGCAAAACCCTATTTTTTTTTAAACTGGCTTTATTTGTATATAACAGGGATTTAAAGGTAATTACACATACATTTCATTATATAAATCTACTACTCCTAATTAATTAACTCTGGTTCAAAGATTTGAATGTTCAGGGAAAACAGGCTTCATACCTTTGTACAAACATTCCTTTGCTCAACAGCAACATCACATCCTTGTTTAATATATAATTAACTGTGGTGCTCTCCAGCAATATAGCTGGTGAGTGTTTCTGTGTTTTATTATTTTCAACTTGCAGAGTTAAAAAAAAAAAAACACAGTTAGTCTTCATCTTGTAACTGGAATGAGAGAAGCACTGCTTTATATTATAAGCACCGCCTTGCGTCAGAATTTTTTTTATTGTTTTTGAAATGTGTAACTGCAGATATCAATTATGCACAAAGGGCACCTGTTGGGCAAAAATATATCTCTAACTAAAGGTGCAGGCTAAAGGTCACCCGCTCCTGGAGGGGGCCCAATGGATCGAGTAGCCATGTTGGGGCACACACAGGCATATCATGAGTTAATGCAAAGACATGGCTGCTCGTACCGGGAACTCCCTTCTAATGCGGGTGGCCTCGTGCTGGCAGGGACAAATTTTAAAAAAAGATTGTTACCCCCAACTCTAGTAGCCCACACCTTTGGTTTTGGATAGTATTTTTGCCCAACAGGTGCCCTTTAAGAGAAACATACTCTATCACTGATGAAATCTATCCATAGACTGATATGAAATACAAATTCTGGTATAATGAAGTATACAGACTGATATATAATCGAGAAGGATATAATCTAGATCAGTGGTTCCTAAACTGTGGTCTGGCCTTCTTTGGGAACAGAGTAGCTGGGGGCATAGCCTGAAGACCAGTTAATGTGAGTTTCAGGGAGAATACCTATTTAGTATATTTGGAATAATTCATACTCAAGAATATACATTAGTTTTCCTAATCTCCCTTGCTTTCTCTTTCCTAGGAGTGTGTGAGGTGGATTATCAGAACAAAGCAGGGTACACCCCAGTGATGCTAACAGCGCTGGCGTCTACAGAGACAGATGAGGATATGGACGTGGTTGTTTTCCTTTTAAATCAAGGAAATGTAAACCTGTGTGCAACACAGGTACTGTTGCTAATTGTAATCCAAAGTAATGGATTCTATTAATGCTATCCCCTCCTAATGTTGAATGCATTCCATGTGCATTACCAGTAATAACAGAACTTGCAGGATGAAGAATGACACTTTATTAGGCTAGTGGCAGACAAGTAGATTTGGGGAGATTTAGTTGCCAGGCGACTAATCGCTTCTTCAGCATGGTGACAATCTCCCCTCACTGCCTTCTTTATGCCTTCCCTGTGCTTTATACAGTGCCATCATATTTTGCAGTGCTGTATATACAGGCAATGCAGACACAACTAATGTGTGGTTTCATTAACAGTGAGCTGAATGCTCAAATGGCATTAGGCGCAACATTCAAAAATAACCCTAGAAGTAACACCTCCACAAAGAGTAATCCCTAGTTTTTATGAACCCTATACTAGGGACCTCATGTTATTATGTGAAAAAATGCACAGTTTTGCACTTTGCATTCAGTGGCGTAACTACTCCCTAGTGGGCCCCGGTACAGGATGGGCACCTGGACCCCCCTGTCAGGCCCTTACCTCTATAAATCGCATGCTGGAGTGTTGATGGCATGTGTGCTGTAAAATCTCCTCCTAGATAACAGCCTGCCATAACTATTTTCTTGGATCCGATGGGCCCCAAAGGGGGTAGGGACCCTGGTGCAATTGCACCCCCTGCTCCCCCTGGTAGTTACACCACTGTTTGCATTTGTCTTTGTAAATGTTACCACATTTCCAAATAAACCTTATACACTCCCATACAGTAAGCAGGTAAATCATTTAATAAAATATCTATGTATTAATGTGCAGTATATTACAAGGTTTGGTATGTCAGATACTATGGTATACTGTATATTCAAATTACCTTAAGGCAGGAGTCCCCAATCTTTTTTGCTCGTGAGCCACATTTAAATTAAAAAAAAAGAGTTGGAGAGCAACACAAGTATGAAAAAGTCCATGTGGATGTCAAATAAGAGCTCTGATTGGCTATTTGGTAGCCCCTATATGGACTGGCAGCCTACAGGAGAGAATGTTTGGCAGGACATCTGTTTTTTATACAACCGAAACTTGCCTCTAAGCCAGAAATTAAAAAATAAGCACCTGATTTGAGGTCACTGGGAGCAACATCCAAGGGGTTGGAGAGCAACATGTTGGGGATCACTGCCTTAAGGGATCTATCAACATAAATTTAACAGTAGTGCAAACAAATGACAATAAAAACAATTCCCTGAATTACTTACTAGAGACTCATCAGGGGTATTGATACTATTTTATATGTTATACTATTTATATTTTCATATGATCCAGAACTGAATCTGTGTATACATACTTTTACATACAAGGTGCTTAGGACCACTCTGTATATATCTACTATATGCTAACCATCTAGATTAAGTTTTGCTTTATCTACCTATGACATAAATCTGATTAGAACTTGATCTATAAGAACTTTATTTTGAACTATTTGCTTATCCTAGTTTTTCATACATCTTCTAACAGTAAACTATATATAATTTATCCCAATGAAAAATTCTTTGAATTAGTAAGAGACTTCTTAAAATTTGTGTGACAGACAAATGCATATGATTAATTGCAGAGTTCTAAAAAATTATTGTCATAATCCTGAGTGCACTGCAGAAAAGCCCCTCTCTCATCACCCAGACCCAGTGTTCTTGTCAAGGAGTTAATACAGAAAAAGTTTATATAATAAATACAGTTCCATATGGTGCAGGGTCGGTGTAGTGCCCACCGGGTCTGCTCCCCAAAGGCTCCCACTGCGCCCTCAGACCCCCCTACAGGGACTGTCTCCACCCACCTTACCCCCTCATCTGAATGCGTGTAGATTAAACCTACCTTTAGCCCGTTGGGGAAGGGAGATCAGCGACCTGGGGAAGCATCAACAGGGATTGGGTCTGGGCCGTTGTGGCCCACTGGAATTTTTCTCAGTGTCCCTCCCCAGCACAATTTCAACCTGATATGGTGCCTACCCTTTTACTGCTTTACTGCTTTCAGGCAGGCTATTGTTTCTCCTACTCAATGTAACTGAAGGTATCACAGTGGGACATGGAATGTTACTAATGAGTGTTGTTTTTATATCTATCTGTTATCTGGTTACCTTCCCATTGTTCTGCTGATTGGCTGCTGGAGGGTCATATCAGTCCAACTTGCAGTGCAGCAGTAATGAGTGACTAAACTTTATCAGAGCACAAGTCACATGACTTTGGGCACTTGGGAAACGGGCAATATGTCAAGTGCCATGTAAGATTTTAAAATTACATTTAAAAAAAAATCTGTTTGCTCTTTTGAAAACAGATTTAAACGCAGAATGTTCTGATAACTTAAAAAGGCCGTAGATTACATTTGAGCTTTCTCCCTCTTAAAGGAACAGTAATATAAAAAAAGGCTGTAGAGTACATTTCAGCTTTCTCTCTCTTAAAGGAACAGTAACAACAAAATTGTAGATCACCCTCTCCTCCTCCAGTCCCTCCATTCGCTTGGCCTTCATGAGACAGTCCTGTCCTGGTTCTCTTCTTACCTCACCAATCATTCCTTTAGTGTCTCCTTCAACTGAGTAGCATCATCTCCCTACCTCTTTTCTTCCCTCCCTACATCTCTGAACTCATTTCTATATACTGCTCTGGGTTTCTGGGTTTCGTGCAATGATAAGATTTGGGCAAAAATCTGAAAAAAATTGAGTTTTTGTAAAATTCGTTTTTGTTCCCACAATTTTCAGGAAAATTTATTAATACAAAAGCCGAAAAGATTTGATCTGAGTTTTTTTTCAGGAAATATTGAGATAAATTTGGACTTTGATAAATGGACCTCTTTGTATAGAGAGAACATTCCTCCTTGCTTGCTTTCCTTTGAGGAACTCTCTATAGACATTAAAGAAATATGTAATATTTTCATCAATATTTCTGCAATATATTTTGGACAATCTCACAGTCAAGACAAGTAATATGATACCTTCACCCACATGCAAATATAAATAAAGATTTCAGAGAAATAATGTTATGTGCCAACTGTAAATCCCAAAGTACCATTAAACAAACAAAATATAATAGAAGATAAAAGGCTTATTTTCTCTCTGGCTGTTGCACTGTTCCCAGGAGCCTTTGCCTAGTGCATATTATTTACATTTTAAATCAGTAAACAGGCTGCTGGAATATTTAATTTGTACAATGACATCTGTTTGAACCATGGGTGTATGTTAAAGCCAAGGCTCCCAAATAAAAGAGATTAGTGTGTGATTATTTTTAACATATTTCTACATAATGTATCCATGATAAAGTGCAAATAGGCAAACTACTGTTGCTAAAAGTGCGTAAACAAGGGAATTACCCAGATGCAGACACTAGAGTCTTGTTCCATCCAGTCATTAATATGAATTATTTGTACTGGAGTCAGATGAGCAAAATGTCACCAAAAGGGCTCTAATGCTATTTGGCCTAACTGGTTTCTTTGTTGAACAATTTCTAGAAGCAGAATTATTATTAAAAATGAATAAATTCAATATTTGACAGTAACTCTCATTGTCAATCAATACAGTACTCATCATGTAAATCACAGAGCTAAACATTTAGAGGCAGATTTACTATTGGTCGAATGTCATTTTCGATCGAAAACGGATGTTTTCAATCTAATTAAAACCGTTTGAATCGAACATTTGCAACGTTTGAATCAAACGATTTGATTTATTTAAAATAAAATTAGATTTTGCAAGAAAATTTTTCAGGGAAGCTTCCAGGAGGTCTCCCATAGGCTACAATGGCAATTTAGCAGCTTTAAGGTGGCCAGTACTTCAAAAATCGATAGTTGAAGAAGCCCAAAATTACTTTGAAATTTTTATTTTATTAAAAAATTCACTTCGACCCTTAATAAATGTGCCCATAATACTTAAAGGGATACTATCATGGGAAAACATGTTTTTTTCAGAAAGCATCAGTTAATAGTGCTGCTCCAGTAGACTTCTGCATTGAAATACATTTCTCAAAAGAACAAACAGATTTTTTTATATTCACTTTTGAAATCTGACATGGGGCTAGACATTTTGTCAATTTCCCAGCTGCCCTGGTCATGTGACTTGTGCCAGCACTTTAGGAGGGAACTGCTTTCTGGCAGGCTGTTGTTTTCCCTTCTCAATGTAACTGAATAGTACACAGTGGGACATGGGTTTTTAGTACTGAGTGCTGTTCTTAGATCTACCAGGCAGCTGTTCTCTTAGGGAGCTGTTATCTGGTTACCTTCCCATTGTTCTGTTGTTAGGCTGCTTGGGGGGAAAAAGGGAGGGGTGATATCACTACAACTTGCAGTACAGCAGTAAAGAGTGACTGAAGTTTATCAGAGCACAAATCACATGACTTGGGGCAGCTGGGAAATTGACAAAATGTCTAGCCCCATGTCAGATTTCAAAATTAAATTGCTCTTTTGAGAAATTAATTTCAGTGCAGAATTCTGCTGGAGTAGCACTATTAACTGATGCGTTTTGAAAAAAAATGTTTTTTTCCCATGACAGTATCCCTTTAAGCTAACCTTTTTTTCCTAAATCCAGTATTCATTCAGATAACAGGTTCCTTCATATAACTAGATTTGTTACTATGAAATGGGGAGAGATTGTGATGTGTGTTTGTGGTTCGGTCATGGTGATTGGGGGGTAGGTTGTCTGACCTAATCTGATGTAGTACTATAAATACTTCAATAGAAATGCTGTATATATATATATATATATATATATACATCTTATATAAAATAGCAGAACAATACACCCGTAATATGTAAATTTAAGTTTAATGTGGTGAATGGATGTTGATATACAAAATGTGTAGGATGATGAATTTTTAGTAGGATCATGTATAGGAAACAAAAAAGTAATTCTGCATCCACACAAAACCAATATGCTGCTCCTGTTGTTAATGTCAATGCTTGTCACATGGATAGTATCATGTTAACCTCATGTTAACCTCATGCCACTCAGTAAGCTGGGGACCAAAGACAGGGAGCATAATCCTGTCACCTCTAACAAATACTCACAGTTCCACTCTCAGAATGGTGTTCGGAGTTTGGGTCTAACTGCTATTTGTAATCTAGAAAGCCTACAGACAAGAGAAACCATACTCTGACAACAAAATAGTCTATTGCATCTGCAAAATTTCCATTTTTATAATAATGTATGATATGTCTATTGTTGATCTTTTAATAATTGCTTTTACATGATAAATTATCAGTGATAATGCCCTTGCAAGCTGAGAGCCCAGTCTGACCTTGTTGCCTTCTGGCCAACCATAAGTGAACAATCACAGCAAGGATCAATTAAAGCAATAGCACAAATAACTAGTGATGGCCGAATGTATTGGCCAGGCTCAAATTAGTGGCAAATTCCCGCTATTTGCGAAAATGATAAATAAATTGCTGAAAAGTCAAAAAGTGTATTTAAAGAATTTTGCTCTGATGTACCATAATAGATTCATACATCAGTTCATTTAATAAATAATTTATAGTTTTTGTTTTATTCAAATTTCTAATATGGTTTCATTCTGTAGAGGAATTGTAAATTGATTTTCTTGAATATATGGTCAATGGTCTATAAGCTTGGACTCTTTGTGGCCATTCAAGCTTCTACTACAAATTTCTGTTTAATTATCCTATTGGTGGCTTTTATTATCAGATTATTCACCAAAACCATTTCTTTTTCTGAAATGATATGCTCTGCTTTAACTTGTCCCCAATTAGTCCAGACTACACAGCCATTGCCAACAATGTGCTATATGGGTGAGGAGGAGGAATAATGCCTCTACAGTCAGGAAGCTACAGGTCTATCTTACTGATTCTTGGAAAATGACAGGAAAGCAATTTTAGAGTCAGTGTGTATGTTCACAAATTAATGATAATACACAATATTTTTTAGGGAGGACAAACTTCTCTGATGCTGGCAGTAAACCACGGGAGGTTGGACATGGTAAAGGTCTTGCTTAACTGTGGAGCAGATGTGAATCTGCAAGATGAAGATGGGGAAACTGCTCTGATGATGGCCTGCCAACTCGGCAACATGGATATTGTGAAACGCCTGTTAGTTCAACCAGAGTGTGATACAGAACTAAGTGATAAGGTAAGAACTGCAGACAATGCATATTTAATGGCCTAGTTATACCTGCACACAGGACTGGACTGAGAATCAAAATAGGCCCGGGCATTTCAGGTACACAGAGGCCCAATCAGCCCACATAGAGGCCCATACAGTCCCCACCAGCCATGGCACCTTATAGCAGCCCATCTGGCATTTGCCCTAACCCACAGATTGCCAGTCCGGGCCTGCCTGCACATATTGCATGCTAACCAATAAACTACAGTTAGCACTGCAAGCACTATTTCAGTTTTTGATATCCTAAACTAGGAAAAGGAGTCAACTCCAAGGGGCAGATTTACTAAATTCACATGAAGGATTCGAAGTTCGAATGTATTTTCAAAAAGTTTAGAATGTTTTTGAAGACCACTTCGACCAGTGAATTTAGAAAATTTGATCGAATCGAATGATTCCAATAAAAATCTATTCGAATATTCGACTGTCGCAGTACTGTCCCTGTAAATTTTTATTCGACTGCCTAGTTCGCCAGTTTCAACCTACCGAATTGGATTTCAAAACTTTTGATCAAATAAAAAAATTCAATCGAATGGTTAAAATCGTTCAAATTGATCTGAACGATTCGACCAATAGAATTGCAGTAAAAATCCTCCAAATTCAATTTTATTCCCCAACTATTTCCATGGTCAAATTTGAGGGTTTTTTAACCCTCAAATTCGACCCTTAGTAAATCTGCCCCCAAGGGTGTGGTTCCTGCTAAAATTGGTCAGTATTAAATCTTCTAGCCTGTCTCAATGTAAAAGCCTACCATTTTCTTGCAGTTTATCAGATGTAATCAGTACTTTAGGTACATATCAGTGATATATGCTATTTATTTTTTAGAACTAACAACATGCATTTTTATTAAAGCAAAAGATAGTTACTGGGCAGTGCCAGGGAACTCCAGTCAGTTGCTAACTTGCAATCTCAAGATGGTGATTTATTAAAAAAACACACCAATCCAGACTTTTCCGTCTTTTTCTTCTATTAATCCTACCTCATTCTAAACATCAGTATGAGAAAGATGTTAGTTTATAAAGCTGGAACTGTAGCTAATAATCTTTAAACCTGCAAAATGGAAAGGTTGTGGGAGCACTCCATGGCTAAATACTAAATTACAATGGAAGTGCTACTGATCTGGCCAAATCAACTACAGACAGAGAAAAGAAGAAAGATTGATCAATACACATTCTGCATAGATTACTTATGTGACAGGGGACCAGGGAATGTGTATTGATCAATCTTTTTCTCTATGTCTGTAATCTTTAAACCTATTTTAAATCATTTTATCTCCAATATCCTTTTAAAATAAGCATCTCCCATTAATAACTGTCCATTTCACATTTGGCTGTGATGTCAGTGGTCTTTAAGGCTCATTTCTAAACGCAATGACACACCAATTTGCATTTTTTGCACAATTGTGTGTAATTGTGTGTAAGGTCAGATTTTTTCTGATGTTAGTGTCATTTTCATTGCGACCAGGGTGTTTAGTATGTAGTTCATCAGGTGCAGGTCAGTTGCGTACATAAGTGAAACATATTTACTGTATAGACAGCCAACATATTCTTTCATCACAGGACTTTACAGATGTTATACACCATTCATACCAGTCCCTTCCCCTTACTATTGGCTCATCAAAAAATGTAAACATTTTGCAATTCAAACTGGCAGGTTCACTAAAGTGTGAAGTGGCCATCGCTAACAACAATTCACCAGAAATCCCATCGACAGGGACATCGCCAATTCACTAACAGGCTTAGAGGACAATTCGCTAGCAAACAAGACCATCGCTATTTCCACACCCTATTTCCAGGTGACTTTTCACTCTGGCGAACGGTTGTTACTCCACAAATTTTACTGAATGTTACCTCTTTAGCTAGCGTTTACTTCGCCACCTTAGACCAGGCAAATTGATAAAATGAAGCTACATACAGTATTCCTCAATCTTATGTCCATGACATTATATCCTGTATGCCAAAAATGCATTAAAGATTTTAAAAAACTCTGGCGACTTTTCTATTTTTAAAGTGGGAATGTCTTCAAAAGTCGGAACTATTAAAGATTTATGCGCAAATTTTATTTAAAGTAATTTGAGTGGTATGCCACATTTAATTAAAAATAGTTTTTCTTGGATCACCTTCTTTTTGATTTAATGAAACCAACTCATACCCTCAAATTTTCCCATATATGTCCACCCTGTGAATATTATAATTACAGATTGGATTACTTAACCAAAACTAATCCGTGATTTAATTATATTAGTGCTTGTACATGATTGTAATATAAGAATTATAAAATCATGCACTACTTGCCTTAATAAATTAACAATGATATTAACATAAATCAAACCCCCCAAGACAATTCATCCAATACTCCCTTTAAATATATTTCAATTACTAATCAATTCATCCAGAATAATAAACTGTATTAAAATCAATTCATCTAGTATTGGATATAGGTATTTGATTAATGACGCCAATTCATTAAAACCCAGATAAAGGTCACCAATAGTGAAATTAAAGTGCTATGTGCATAAATAGTTTATATATAATTACGCTGGAATTAGAATTAATTAACCTAAAATTCATCCAATCACTATATTTTTAATTTACTAACAATTAAAAAGAGACCCCCCCACCCTTGATTACTCCCCCTGTGTTGTGTTCCACAGACTTAGAGACTTAATTCAATTAATAAGTTTCAAACATACCAATAGATCCAAGAATTAAATTGTCTAATACACACTTGATTTACTGATTAGAATGAATAATGAAAAAGGAGAAGGGTGGTGGAGTCATCCCATTAGAAACTGTCTCATATTTGGCTAAACTATGGGATTGCCACAAGGGGTCTCAGTTTTTACCTTCCCTAACTGGTGAATTTTCTATCTTTCCTAAAAAAACACAAATTCCCCACGTCTTATGAAAGAAATAGAATGTAAGAGAGAATAAAGATCGCTAATAAAATCGGCTCCTGTGAGGTTTTAAAAGTAGAAAAAGACAAGGATCTGTTTAAAATGAATTAAAAGAGAGCAGGAGAGAAACGCTGATGTGCGTTTCGCATAAAGCTTTGTCAAGGCCATTTCAAGGACCTTTGGGGTTTGCATCCTTCTTCTTTATAATTTAATAAAAGGGATTTAATTGGGTCTCTGCGCCCCAGTGTGTCCTTAAGGTTTAGTTGCTGAGGGTTCCGATTACATTGTATGGGCATGCCACATTTGTTTAAGGGTAGGCTCAGATCTCTTCTGTCTTTATTATGGCTCACTGAAAGTGGCCACTTCCAGCATTTGCACCAACATTACTAGTAAAAATTTAATATGAAATGCCCGCCCAGCTCATATAATGCTAGCAAAAATTTGTCAGCGTTCGTCTGCTGAAACGCAACTTTGCATTTTAGTAAATTAGCACAGTGGTTATGAATTTGCGCCTGGCGAAGTGGGGCAATAATTGGCCCTTTAGTGAATTTGCCCCCATAGTGTTTTTAGAATACGTAACCCATATCCACCTTTGTGCTGTGGAAGAAAAGGCATGTATAATATTTTACAAAATAACAGACATCAGTTTTTTTGAAGGCTGCTGTGCTCATAAAATCAATGAAGGCCTTTTGTTCATTACATAGCTGATGCCAGGGCCTTTGTTTCTGGTGGAAATTAATATTGGTGAGTGAGCAGTAGTGATGGGCGAATTTATTCGCCAGGGGCGAATAAATTCGCGAAACACCAGCAAAAATTTGCCACCGAAAAATTCACCCAAAAAACTAGTCGCGCGATGCGCATCGGACTCGTTTCGCAAATTTTTTCGCCAATTCGCGAATTTCTCTGGAAATTCGAGAATTTTTCGGCGAAGCGAAACGGGTGAGATTCGCCCATCACTAGTGAGCAGTATATTACATCCTTTTGTAATATTCTTATTTTTTTTTAAATGTTTAATAGCCAAAATATTTTTCTAACTTTGTAAAAACAAGTAAAGTGTCCCTTCCCACAGTCCACATTGTCCTGACTCTAGAGAGGAAGGGGAAACCTTAACAGTGTGATACTGCTGGCTAAAACAGATGTTTTCCATGCTTGATTGTATGATAAAAGGTAAACAAACAAAATAATTGTGTTTTATTACCATAAGGTATGTATTATATGCTGCTATGCTAACATTTAAAGAGCCATATGAGCATTATTTGAAAGCTGAATTCTGCCTACAATGCATCATTTTCTTTTTTTTCTAAACAGGTTGGCAATACTGCCTTGTCTATTGTTCTTAATTCTGCCCACAGGGAGATTGCAGAATTTCTACAAGCCCACACAGAGCACAGACGCTCCCATTCCGCAGCTGAAATGGAAAAAGGAGCTCCATTGTAAGCAAGCATTGGGAACAAAGCCCAATTATGTACCAATTCAGATCGGTTCAGTAGGACTTTGCAAGTTCTGAGTGTAAATATGATCCTTCCCTGCATTGTCTCCACTTTGAGAAACTACAGTATTTGAAATATGTGTATATTTACAAGAACATCTATTGCATACTCAACATGTCATCCTATAATATGCAAATACATTTTTTCAGCAAAGGTCACAAAATATGGGCTTCTTTGGAGATGTTATTGCACTGCAAACCCCAGTAGCACATGGAGAGCATTTATGTAATGACTCCATTATTTGCCAAGTCTTATATTATAACAAGAAATGAATTTTGTGTTATTAATGTACAAAACCACTGGGACAATATAACCTTTTCTTTATAAGCACAATGAGGAAGGTATGTTAAATTACAAGCAAGCACACATACTCCATTGCTATCATTGTAAATTATGGTTACATGGAACACATGGAAGAATTGAGTCTCTTCCAGAAAATCCACCCAGAAAGTGAACTGATTGCATCCAAAAAAATTTGATCAGTTCAACAACTTGTGTTTATCACATAGTTTTCAAATTATCTGGGGGTGCAGATTAAATAAACATTGGAGAACTTTTCCAATTTTTTTTTTTCAGACAGGATGATAAAAACCACAACTAAAGCATATATTTGGCAGTTGGCGTTTTATTGCAGCACAGTTCTACACGTACACATTCCAACTTAAAGGGTAATTGCCTGCATTTTCTTAATATTAGACCAATATGTTCCATATTTTAAGGGAATGTATCAGTAACACAATACATTACAGGGTGGCAGTGGCAAGGTAATGTGTTAGATACATATGGCCATTTCAGTTCTTTAATAAACAAGGGAAAGTTGTGCTCACTACTAATTTTTTAAAAACCATTAAGCGGGGGTGCAATGAGGCTGTGACCACAAAATACATATAGACAAATACAAAAGGTCCTCTGCACTCAACCCATTATCAATATATTTAAGACATTGAGACATTTTATGCATACAGCTACTAAAAAATGCCTTACCCTTTAAACAACAGGGATTGTTTGTCAATATATTGCAATATATTTAAGCTGGCCAACTACGTCAAAGTCATCCCATATCTGGCCAGTCCTACTCTCAAAATTGCATCTGATTCATTAAGAATTCTATTGCTTCATTATACATTTTACAAAGGGACTAAGTTTTACCTGCAACTCACTAGCTGCTTTCAAAGTAAAACCCCCACACTTGGTTGCCCTTTTATTAGACACCAGTGGGATCACCTGGCTGTATGCACAAAATGTCTCAATGTCTTAAATATATTGATAATGGGTTGAGTGCAGAGGACCTTTTGTATTTGTCTATATGCATTTCAGTTCTTTCCCATGGAAAGGTCTTAGTGGATCTTTAGACATGGATAACAAAGCCCCATGTACCATTGCCCTAAATCACATTAAAACATGAGATGCATCAATGAAGGACTTTTTTTCATTACATAGCTGATGGCAGGGACTTTGTTTCTGGTGGAAATTAATATTTTCAGTGTTTACTTCATTTAGATCTGTGTTTTTGTGAATTCTTTGGATTCATGCCACATTTGAAATCCAGTATTAACAGTGTCCAGTAGTAAATGTTATGAATACTTAGTCAAAAAGTCACTTTGCATTAGTTGTTGGATGACCCACGGTATGGGAAGTGATTTCGGGTGCTTATTTTTCGCCACATATTTTCTATAGTGTTTACAACTTTTGCAAGGTACAGGGCCAGTGGCAAGTCACAAAGAAGGGCTGAGCCATTAGTATATCAAATAATGTGCTTTTCTCAGTGTGTTTCAACAATTGACCACTGCTGTTCAGGTTTGTTAGAAATTTAACTAATGTTAACTTATTAACATTAGCTAGAAAGAATTATTGCCAGCAGTGGAGCACAAAACTGGCCAACAAATGTAGCTTAGGGCCAACAACGGATGCATATATATCAGTAACAATGCAGCCATGCCAGGAATATTAGAATATTAGAACTTTCACTGTAAGGATGGCTATTAAGCCCTTTAGCGGGGAGCTTCTTTAGGGTGGACACACTAGTCCTCATTTAAAAATACTAGGCAGTTTGCTCCAAAACAAGAACCCATAGCTAGCGCACCCATGGCCCAGGTGTAGGCCAGGTAGTCCCCCCACTTGGCACAATTTTCATGACGTATTCCCAGGTGCAAAAGCAGCTGCTGGGCCCAGGTCTGACCCACCCCCCCGTACTTCCGCCACATATGGGAGATTTTTGGATGCTTATTTATAAACATCCCTTCAACTGTACCAGAGTGACTTTTACAATCCTGTTTTATATGTCTGGAACCCTGACTTGATTCATAGACTCACTCATAAGTCTTGACAATAAATTTCAGACTTTTTTTTAAATAATAAAGCAGCATGGAGTAGAGTTGACTTTTTGCCAGAGTACCTGACCTTCTAGTGGAGTTATAATTCTATTGAGAGAACTACTATACTTGATTCATTCATGAGTGAAGGGGGCCCAAAATGATGTATGAACTCAAAGGGCTTGCAATCTACAGCCTGCCATCACTAAACAGTAATTACCTGGAAAAATTACAAATTTAATTACCTTTCTAGGCAGTTTTCCCTGCTATGGGGACCATACTTTTTGCTATGACGTTTTAGAGCAGAGAGCCACCCTAGGCATTTTGGGGACATTTACAGCTAGTTATATACGACAATTATATCACACAACATCTTTCAGGCTATGCCCTTTATTAAGTGATAACGGGCATAGGCTGAAATAAGATAAACTTCTTCAATAAAAGAAATTTGCAGCTTCAAATGACTGCTTGTGACTCGACCTACATTTTACAATTTTTCTTTGGTGAATTTGCTTTGGGATATCAGCACATGATACCCAGTGGGATTAGCAACAAAAAAGTTAATTGGTGTGCTACAGTGAAACTTACTTGTTTTTGAATTATAATAGTCAGAAAAATATGCTTAGCAACACATTCACTTCTCTGAACTCACTCAAATGGCAAAATGCTGCAGTTATAGTCAGAGTTACTTATAATTAAAATGCGCCCAAGGGACTAACCATAATGTATATGCCCACAGTTAAGATAAATGTTATTTTTTTTAATCAACACTTCATCTCTGGGAATTCTCACAGTAAAGTCTATGGGGAAAACCAGCAGTATGTATAAGCAGTTATTTGTGGAGATAATGTTGAGAATGTTCTTCAAGCAAAGAACGTGGGAAAAACAGCAACAGTCTCCTCTGCCTTGGAATAATAAGATGGCACTATACTGTGTTTCGAGCAGTTGTGCTTGTGAGCCCTAGTCTCATTACAAATTACATGATGGGCTACACTATCAGTGTATCAGACAGTATTGCATAACTGTCTTTTCTCATCTAACTTTGTCAAACTCTAGCTATAAACCAACAATGTGGCATTCCCGTAATGACACGAGTGCAAGGTAGATTTGCTATTTGCCGGGTTCCTCACAAATTAGCTTTGCTGTGTGGGCCCTTTGGGGCAGTTCTGAAGCATCTTTGAGCATCTGAAAATCTCTTGATAAATATTGCAGCAATCACACGTTATGTGTAACATCATCACATTAGCCTTTGCGGGTGGGTTTCTATAAGTGTTCATATTCAATATCTGCTCTGGACAAGACTCTATTAACAGAGTTATACAGTTATAAAATTGCACAGCAAGTTGACATCAACCAAAAATTGTAAGAAAAGATAATTATACTTTGTGAAATAATATAAGATATTAAATAATGTATTATTCCTGGATAGAAGAATGTTGGTCACATCCGCTGATGCCATTTGGTGAATCTACTAATAATATTTAATTAGCCATAAATCATAAAATGAATAGTTCTCTATTGGATCTATGAACAATCAGTACAACAGGTGAACCTGTGCAGTTGGAAGACTGCAAGAGTTTTCATATCAGGTGAGTCTGACTGTGAATGAATACAACTTACTGCACATTGCTTCTCTGTACAGAAAAAAATTTTACTTTAAAAAACCCAAAATAAGACTTCACTCACTGCAGTGTACTTTACTGTGTGTATTGCTAGTCGATCTAGCAATCAAAGTGGTGAACATGTACCTGTTAATACCACTCACTTTTTTTGTGGTACAGGCTCTTAAGGTGGTCATAGACTTAGATTTATAAAAGATCTTTTTGTATATTATCAAGTTAATCCTGAAACGATTGTTTAAATGTAGGATTTGCCCATCAACTAGAATGGCCTCTTCAAGTGATTTTGTCTAGTTTAAGCCAGGAAACTGTGGGTAGCTGCCTGCCTGCTAACCTGACCAATCAGTTTTCTGACCAAAGTCGGATTAAAAATCTTTAATGCACAATCATTCTGTGCCCATTTACCTTACAATTATTTGATGGATTTCTTGGATCGCACTAAAATTGGTTGTTAGGGAGAGACAAAACCTTAAAGGAAAACTATACCCCAAAAAATGAATATTAACTGTAACAGGAAGAAGTGTGGAAGCAAAAGACAGAAGTCTGTCTGTTAATTGGCTCATGTGACCTAACATGTATGGTTTGTTTGTGTGCACTGTGAATCATACAATGCCAGGGGACATAATTTTTTAAAATGGCAATTTTCTATTTCTACCCAATGACACATACTACTATTTATTATGAAAATGGTTTATTTACATGAATCAGGGTTTTAAATTTGAGCTGGTTTGTGCAATATATTTTTATAGAGACCTACATTGTTCTGGAGTTATAGTTTTCCTTTAATGGCCACTTTTACTGTAAGCATGTCACAGGGTGTAAACACTGGTCTACAAAGGAACACACCTATTATATATGCAATAATTGTAGAGGGATTATTAGAACAAAGGGCAACCAAGCAAACAGGAAAACAGTTTAATTATGAACATTGTGCCATATAGTAGGTGACTTTGCATCCTATCTCTATTTGATATGCATTGTATATATAAATGTTGGCAAAAGAATTGGCAATTTGCAAAGAATTATTTTCGTCATAAAAAGCATCTTTAGCAAAGAGCCTAACCCCTTAACACTGTATATAGTACAGATGCATTATTTTTGTTTCTTCCTAATAAAATGTTTTTTTTTTTTGCTTTTATCATTGCTACACTGAAACAGATTTAAATGCATCGATTATTCCAAATGTATGTATCCCTCAACCATTTTCTTTCCCCATGGTTATCCAACAATATTTACATTTTTACTTGGTTTTTAAACATTTTATTCAAATAAATTCATCAATAAAATATATGTAAATTACAATATTGTCTTTTGTGTGACTTGTAATCAGAAAGAAATGGTAGCAGTTGGGGTGCAATGTTTACAACCTGTAATGAACCCAAACTAATTCTGCCTATGGTACTGTCCGCACCAGTGGCTTTATTTATTTTCCCAGCATGCCAGGGAATGCTACTGCACATACAATTTGAGCTGTTTTAATTATTTAAAGTTGGGGAATGACTTCCTGAGGTGGTCTGCATTGGTCAAGCAGCCAACTAGGCACAGCTGTCTAATCAAATATTCCATAAAAGAGACACGAATTAGTGGTTGCACCACTAAGATACAGAACTGCAGACTTTACTCGAAATATATTCCCCTAGGTTTGATTGCTGCTAAACTGAATGCTGAAAAAACAAAGTAACACAATCCATTGGTATTGATTTTCCACTTACCATGGCAAGTTAAGATCTTTCAAATGCATAAAACGTTCTGCCACTATACATCTCCCTCTCTATGATGATAGCACTCAGCTTATTATAGCAAGGATAAAAAAGAATAGATAAAATGTGACCGCTCATTTTTTTTTTTGCTCTGCCAATCATCTGTTACCAGGACAGCAGCACACAATCTCAACAGGCTAACTCCTATACACATACAAATATTTAATTTAGATTATAGTTTGTCATTTAGATATAATTTAGACATACTGTTAATTATTGAAAGTTTAAGCTACGCACAGGACCCAAAATCACTATAATTTATATTCAGCCTGTTCCCTCCACAAACACTGCATTAGGCATCATTGGGGAGGTTCTGTTAGGTGACAAAATTGTTCAGCCCATTGAGTCATTTACCTTGTTTTAATGTTTTTTTTTAAACAATGTAGCTTAGAAACAAACTATCCTGAAATAGATACTATTAAACTTCATATTCATTATAAAGTAATTGTCAATAAGATTACATAGTTAATTTGGGTAATAAAAGGGACAATTGTGCATCAAAATCAACCACATATCTATGTGTCCCCTGCCATCAATGACTGAAGTCCTTCTAATGAACTGCAGCAAGGCCACTGAATCATATATCATCCCTTGACTGATAATGGCAGGTCTACTAATGAAAGCAGTCATTGTAATTAAGGTTTAAATAATAAATAAATACATTTTCCCTGAAGAAAGTTCCAATAGGAACTGAAACGTCGGACACAATAAACCCACCATTTATTTAAACCTTATTGCCTGGATATGAATCCCTGGAGTGCTGTTATCTTCTATAAGGGCTCCTACACAGGGGCGTTTTGACCTGCACTCCCTGCCTTGCGTTTGGCTGTGTTCAGCCGCAGGGGAGCGCAGGTCTAGACGCTCCTCATTTTGTTCAATGAGGTTGTACCCACGAGACGTGTGTAAGCGCCGAACGCAGATTCAGACGCAACATGTTGCATTTTTCCTGCGTTCGGCGCTTACATGCGTTCGTGTGAGTACAGCCCCATTGAAAATAATTGAGTGCGTCTATACCTGCGCTCCCCTGCATTTGAACGCAGCAAAACGCAACGCAGGGGAGCGCAGGTAAAAACGCCCGAGTGTAGGAGCCCTAACTCTGTCTATAATCCTCAACTAGCACCCGGGTTTGTTTCAGTTGGGCTCATGGAGTGCAGCAGAAGCTAAATAAATAAATAAATAAATATATATATATATATATATATATATAAAATCACTACTCCATTTTTTTCAGAATTCCTCCACTAACTGCCATATGGATAAAGTGGCATGTTTAAGGATGTTAACCTTTAACCTTTGTTGAACTACATCAAACAGTGCCACTTTAATGTCATGGTTAACTTTGTTGATAATGATTTTTTTATTTATTGTAATTATTGTATGGCAATATGTATCCCAAATAAACTTCTGACACAAAAAAAAGGCTAGCCGGAAGAAAGCAACATACACACCTGAATTGCCTTCATTCAATTTTGAAACTACATTTCACACCATTTTTCACCAAAAAGATTTTCCAATTTAGCTTCAGTGTGTTACACAAAGTTTTCAGTAGTATAAAATAATGACATAACTTTAGGAGCTGGAGGGTGTTTAAAAAGCAAACAGACTTTATAAATTTGTCAATTATATTTATTTGTGTGATTACAATACAATACATCATGGTAATTAATGAATAAGGACAACAATGCACTATATTAAAAGCTATATTTCCCTACTCAACAGCACCACCCCTTGATGCAAATAGAAAAAATGCTTCATTTGAAAAACGCCTTTTTATAGCTGGAACCTTGTAGTACTTACAACAAGTATAAATACAGCCTAGGACAATTCACTTGCAGCCCTCTCTGTACGTCTCTCAGAATCCTATTTTGTATAACAGTGCTTTAAAAATATACAATTTATTTTGTACCTTTTTTTGTACAATTAGAAATAATGAGTATGAGTACAGTATGTGCATGTGTAAATTGGGGGTTGTATCCCTGCTCTGCAGCCTCTCTCCTGCCAATAAGCTGGATGGAGCAACAGACACAAGCAGATAGTAACTAATCTGAGTAGCAGGCAGAGGTTTAGACAGGTGGCAGACAAGTGGAAAATCAGTGTTTCAAGTCAAGGGTCAGCCAGGAAAATCAAATTAATATAGGGACAGGGATAAGGGCAAGAGACAAATCCAGCTACGGAAACTCAGGAACTGGGGGGCTAGATAGAAGAATTAAGTATATTGATCCAGCATTGAGCAGGAGTATGGGCTCTTACACATGTTGCGTGTGAAAAAAACACATAAATTGCATTTATAATTTTGTTTTTTTTTTATTTCAACTAAGCACGTTTTGGTTTGTTCCAAACACAACAATCTATTCTATTAATAGTTGACTGCTTGTCAAGCTCAAGAAAATACAGCATTCTGCATCTTAAAGGAACAGTAACACCAAAAAATAAAATTAAAGTGTTTTAAAGTAAAGAAAATATCACGTAGTGTTGCTCTGCACTGTTAAAACAGATCGGTTTGCTTCAGAAACACTACTATAGTTCATATAAACAAGCTGCTAAATAGCAATGGCGGAAATTGAATAATGGCTATATGGCACAGGATAAGTAATGGATAACAGATAACATTATGTTCTACAGAGCTTATCTGCTATCTGCTGTGAAACCAGAGTCTTTTCTCTTTTGAATGGCTGCCCCTTATGGCTACACAGCACTTTCTTTATTTAAACTATAGTAGTGTTTCTGAAGCAAACACAGCAGTTTTACCAGTGCAGGGCAACACTACATTATATTTTTATTACTTTAAAACAATTTCATTTTTTGATGTTACTGGTCCTTTAACAAACACAATGAAATGCACAAGGCTTGTTAAAAATAATAGCAGTGTTCAAACAAATAATAGCTTGTTCCAAATAATAGCAGTGTGGAGTTCAATTAGTGCGGTCATTCATTCTGTGAAAAAACAGGTGTTAATTACAGCCCTTATTTAAGAAGGAAGGCAGCAAATGTTGTGCATGCAGGTTATATGTATTTCTCTCTGAAAATCTGACATTGTCCAGAAGAACAGCATACTTTGACTAAAAGTTTATTGCAGAGGGGAAAACATATAAAGAAGTGCAAAAAAAATAGGCATCTCAGCTACAATTATGTCAAATGCTTTAAAATGGCAACCAAAAACTGGAATATGTGGAAAATAACAGAATTTGATTTGATACAAAGTCTCCTGGCCCAGCAATAAGGCAAAGCCAAGACAGTTAAAAATATTCAAGACGGCTGGAGGATTGGTTATTCTGGCTGGTCAGGTCATTTACAGCATTTAAATTTGTGTTATTCAATAGTAATAATAATAATCAAGCTGGGGCCATTGTTATCCACCCAGCTCTGCTCCCCCTGTGTGTTAGTGGAAACATAGCAGCTCATCGAGCTTTCTGGACCCATGTACATTTAGGGTCCAGGGGCCTGCAGACAGTTTGTCAGACAATCCCCAAACACTGAATTCAAGCCACAGTACAATGTGAAGACAATGAAGCATGGTAGCACAAGCATCATCATTTGGGGATGTTTCTCATACTATGGGGTTGGGCTTATTTATTGCATACCAGGGATCATGGATCAGTTTCAGTACATCAAAAAACTTGAAGAGGTCATGTTGCCTTATGCCAAAGAGGAAATGCCCTTGAAATGGGTGTTTCAATAAGGCAACCACCCTAAATATAACAGTAAACCAGCAGTTCCAGACCAACATGATTGACATTATGGAGCGGCCAGCCCAATCCTCAGACCTATATCCAATAGGAAACATGTGGGTGACATAATAAATGGTGTTTCTGACGCAAAACCAAGAAATGTAGACGAATTGTGAAATGTAAAAATTGCCAGAAGTTGGATGACTCCATGCAACACAGATGTGCAGCAGTTCTCAGAAACACTGGTCATACAACTAAATATTAGTATATCAATGCAATATATTTATACATATTTAAAGTTTGTCAATAACATTTTCATTGGTAGCACAAAGCATACTATACTATTTGAAGGTGAAAGACATGTTAAAACAGTGATGTTTCTGTGTTTTACATTTCCTCAAATGAGCAGCAATTCATGGCAAAGTATTGTTATTTTTAAAGTCACGGTAACTGCATGTCAGTAATTAAGTTAACCAGTTCATAGAATGGTTAAAGACTATGACAAAACACTTAGGGGCAAATTTACTAAAATTCACCTAAAAATCCCTCAAATCCCCTCGAAATTTTATAAGCATTCGATAATCTTTTTCCTCGATATTCGATTTCTCGATGAATACTGATCGTTCGATTTTAGGAAAAGATCGTACTTCTTCCTTCGAGCACTTGAAAAATTTGTACGATTCGAACGATCAAGGCGTTCAATCATACGAATGGTATTGGAGCAAGTGTTTGCAAAAGAAGCCTATGGGGGGATTCCCATAGGCTTCTATTGGTATTTGGTAGGTTCAATCTGGCGAAGTAGGCATTCGAATACATTTTAAAGATAAAATCCTTCGATCATCGAATGGTCGAATGATCAAATATACGATCATTCGATCTATTCGATCATTTGAATTTTCAGTATTCGATGATCGAAGTGGCCAAATTTGCATATTCGATGCTCCGGAAAAAATCGTACAATCGGTATTCGATTGAACTTCAATCTCTTCACGTGAATTTTGTAAATTTGCCCCTTAATGTTACATTTCCCTTTTGCTTCTTTAAAATCGCATCATCATGAGAGACACCCTCCAAGCTTTCACCATTAACCGATAAAATCTGATCTTCCTGTTTCAGTCTTCCATCACCTGCAGCTGCACCCTGGGAGTGGATGAAAAATGTAAATATTCTATGTTAAAAGTACAAAGTATAATTAATTAAAATTAAAAAAACACTTGTATAAAAAATAGGTATGTAATTGAAGAAATAGAAGCTTCTTTAAATAAAAATGCCTTTATTGCACATCTTTGGGCTGTGATTAAATATACAAGGTACTGTTGCCCTGCACTTCAAAAACACAGCTAGAGCTTATTTAAACAAGCTGCTCTGTAGCCATGGGTAGCCATTCAAGGTACAGGTTATATTGCAGATAACTGATGTACTCTTCAGAAACCCATGGTATCCTATTACACAGCTTATCTGTTATCTGATAAGTAACCTGTGCATTTTCTCCTTTTCCAGCTTGACTGGCTGCCCCTGTGGCTACACAGCAACTTTTTTGTATAAACTATCGTAGTCTTTCTAAGGGCTCATCCAGACGAGCAGATTCGTGGAGATTAGTCGCCTGATGACAAAACGCCATGTCTTTGAGGTGACTAAACTCCACGAATGGCTTACTCGTAGCGCGCACCCACTAGTAGTAAAGTCGCCTGCGCCTATTCACACACGGCAACGCGATTTTCAAAGTAGCTGAAAATTTCGTGTGAATAGGCGCAGGCGACTTTACTTCTAGCGGGTGCACGCTACGAGCAAGCCATTCATGGAGATTAGTCCCCTCAAAGACGTGGCGTTTTGTCAACAGGCGACTAATCTCCATGAATCTGCTCGTCTGGATAAGCCCTAAAGCATAACACGTAACTTTAACCATTGCATACTTAATATCAGTGCATACTTAAAAACACTTTCTTTTTTAGTGTTACTGTTCCTTTAAAGGACAAGGAAAGTCTAAAATGGAATATGGCTAGAAATGCTGTATTTTGAATAATAAACATAACCATGAATTTACTGCACCACAACCCTAATAAAACAAATGATTTATACTTTCAAAGTTGGCCACAGGGTATTTTATTTAAAGAAAAAAACATTACAGAAAATATATAAAGTTTCAGAAAAGCATCACATTATTAACTAATGAAAATCAGAAGAATTACAAATGAAAATGGACATTTCCCCAGAATGCAACATTCCAATTTTTCTTGGTTGACCAGAGACCCAGAGACCTCTGAGTAGCTTCTGATATGGTCCATTACCAAAGACAACTCCTCTGGTCTGGAGAGGACACTGGTCACATCATCTGCATTGGCTACTAACTTAAAGGGCTGCCTCAAGGGAAACAGAACACTTTCTAAAACACTATGCTGTAATACTCTTCGAAATGGATCTAGAGCAAACACATACAACAGTGGACTGAGAGGGCACCCTTGTCTTACCCCTGCTCCAACCCCAAAGGGATTCATCTGTAACCATCTGACAAACTGACCCGGAATACAGTATTTCAGCAAAGCAGCCCATAGGTAGGGATGGCGCGAACTGTTCGCCGGCGAACTTGTTCGCGCGAACATCCGCTGTTCGCGCTCGCCGGAAGTTCGCGAACGTCGCGCGACGTTCGCATTTTGGGTTCGCGTCAATTTGGCGAATTTTTTTTGCCACATTTTTTTGCCCTCTCACCCCAGACCAGCAGATACATGGCAGCCAATCAGGAAGATCTCCCTGGACCACCCCCACACACCCCCTGGACTAAAAAAAAAAAAAAATGTGCATACCTCCCGAGTCCCAACTGTCCCTCTTTTGCGAGCTCAACCCTCTGTCCCTCATTTGTACTGGAAAGACCCTCTTTTTGGAGGACCCTCTTTCACTGGAAAGACCCTCACTGAACAGCCAGAAAAAGAAGCAAAGATTTGAACTTGGCTTTTGGCAGAGAGTCCAGAACAGCTAACAGGTGCAGGTAAGATACTTTGTAACACTTTTGACATAAGAAAATAATGGATTTTTCTTTACCCTTTAAACAACTTTAAAATCATTTTTCTGGCCATAAATGTCTTTTTTAGCTTTTAAAGTTTGCCTTCCCATTGAAGTCTATGGGGTTCGCGACGGTCGCGAACTGTTCGCACGTTTGTCGCAATTTCGCGAACGCGTCCGCGAACTTTTTTGCGGCGTTACGCGCCATCCCTACCAATAGGTATACATGATTAACTCAAAAGCTTTTGCTTGGTCCAAGGTCAAGAGATACTTTCCCCAGTTCTGGACTTTACACCTCTCAAGGGCCTCTCTTATAGTATAAGAAAGTTGGCCACAGGGGGCTGTCATCTTGTAACTTTGTTAAACATCTTTGCAAAACCAAAACCGGGAAACAAACAAAGCTGCTTGAGTTCTGCATGGCTGGGAAGTAAGGTGGGGGCTCCCCCTGCTGTTCATAAATATGATTGTTACCCTGCCAGCAGCAAGGCTTCTTATAAAAATGGTACACATTTTTTAATTAAAGTATATTGGAGATGGGTTTATTTTTTATTAAAGAAAGAAAAAATGGGATTTTATTTTTTGCCTTTACATTCCCTTTAAAATTAGATTTTAATCTTATATTATATTAGTATTATTATTACTGCTACTACTACAGAGTCACTAAATACACACTGCACTGTGCACACACATTTTAGACACAGTGAATTCTAGCCCCCTGGAACAGGAAATGCTTTTCCATTTATAAAGGGTGGAAAGGTGAATAGGTGAGCATTTGTCTTTTCTATCTACACAATGCAAATGGCAGGCAGTACATTCTGAATGGAGGGGACATTCTTTTTACACTACACTCCCTCAATCAGTACCACACTTTCAAAATCCAGGCAAGAACAGGAGCACAGATGGGTGTTGTCTAAACGTTAGAGAAACATTCAGAGTTTTTGTTAACTGTAGTGACTAGTGATGGGCGAATTTATTCGCCAGAGGCGAATTTGCGGCGAATTCCCGCGATTCGCTGCTGGCGAACAAATTCGCGAATCACCAGTGAAATTTCGCTTAGCGAAATTTCGCTAAAAAAACGAGTCGCACATCGTTTTTGACGCGACGCGCTGAAAACGACGCGACTCGCCAAGAATGACGCGCGTCAAAAGCATCCCGTGACTTGTTTCACGAATTTTTCGCCAATTCGCGAATTTCTCTGGAAATTCGCTAATTTTTCGGCGAAGCGAATCTCGGGAGATTCGCCCATCACTAGTAGTGACTAATGGAATAGAAAAACAACGTGCCATAATCTAATCCAGAGAAAACAAGGAGTATTGCTGATCTCAAGAACCTCCACCTACTCTAATTTCGTTGCCAGAAGGCAGTGTGTTGCATTATCATAAAACAAGCAAAGATGACCGCTCAAACCTCACTCCAAAACTTGCCCGATCAGGTGCTCAGTCCGCAGCGTCCCCCTGCTAAATCACTCCACAATATCCAAGAAAAAGGACGGCACTCTAATCAGGAACAGGTTTATTCAGGACAAAGTGCTCTGCGCGTTTCGGGATACAATCCCTTAATCATAGGATTGTATCCCGAAACGCGTAGGGCACTTTGTCCTGAATAAACCTGTTCCTGATTAGAGTGCCGTCGTTTTTCTTGGATATTGTGTAGTGTGTTGCATTAGATGTGTCCGATATTGCAAATTCCAAATGAGGAAAGGGAATGTATTTTTAAGACCACTGATAAATGGATTTAACATATTTATATTATTGTATTTTTATGTAAAGCTTTGTATTTAATGTGCCACATCATTGAGGGATTGGGTCCTGGGTTTTGCACTTGCATTCAGCTCTGAGCTATTCCTTAATTTAACAATTACAGCTATTTCTCAGTGTGCTAAAAAGTAGTTTTGTACATAAATCATAAACACAATTTTATTTCTAAACAGCAGAATGCTCAATTTTTTAAAGGTTTCTAAAAAAGCTGGAATCATTAAAATGCATATTTAAGATCTTCTTACCAGAGGAAGTCTGCTTGATATTAAAAGCTACTGCACATGTTAAATGTACAATTAACTACCTCTGCTAACATGCAAAATTGAAAATAAGGTATATGCAGAAATTCATGGTACGTACCTTCAGTTTAGCAGCGTGGTATTTAACTAGTGTACATTGTTCCACTGATTACAACTAAAAATACATTTTACAACAACTAACAGGCAAACGCAATCGAACGAATGAAGTTTAAAGCTTACCTGGAAAACCCCTTGAATCATTGTTTGAAATCGATGCACTTCAGGGAGTTACTGAGAAATGGCTATAAGATTCTAAAAATCACTACCCTGTTCAGACAGAGACTGTTCCTGTATTTCTTCTGATGACCTTGGGCATTGTGTTCAGGGATTTTGCGGGTAAATGAAAGATGTATTTATGCAATTAGATGTGATCAATGACACCAATTTTAAGTTCTGTCATCTGTCAGCAGCCCAAAAAAGTACATGGAGAATCAAATTGCTGGTTCCCAGTATGTGACCCACTGATGCTCCACAGCTGCTGTTTCTTGGGTTGCCTAACATTGCTTGCATTAGAATGACATCTCTATTCGGAAACACACAGAACTAAACAATAGCACTTACTTTAGAGCATCTAGAGCAATTTGAGGCTTATCATTCTGTTCATTACCACACGGATTTACAGTGTGTTTATTTTAATGAGCTGCAGACCCATCTGGTGCAAAGATGCAAAGCATCTGTCTATTATCTAATTTGCTCTTTATTATTTTAGCCAGGTATTTCTGAAATCAAATTTTTTCTATTACTGTAGCACTTCACTAGTTTCAGTGTGGGTGGTATATATTATATACAGTACACTGTCATTAATTAATAAACTGATATAATAAAGGATTTAGAAATCTTTGACGTTTTGTAACACAGAAAGGTATTCTGGTGTTAAATGAACTTATAAAATATTTATTATAATATATTGCACATTAAAGGGATCCTGTCATGGGAAAACATGTTTTTTTCAAAACGCATCAGTTAATGGTTCTGCTCCAGTAGACTTCTGCATTGAAATCCATTTCTCAAAAGAGCAAACAGATTTTTTTTTTTATATTCAGTTTTGAAATCTGACATGGAGGTAGACATTTTGTCAATTTCCCTGCCCCAGTCATGTGACTTGTGTCAGCACTTCAGGAGGGAACTTCTTTCTGGCAGGCTGTTGTTTTTCCTTCTCAATGTAACTGAATAGTACTCAGTGGGACATGGGTTTTTACTATTGAGTGCTGTTCTTGGATCTACCAGTCAGATGTTATCTTGTGTTAGGGAGCTGTTATCTGGTTACCTTCCCATTGTTCTGTTGTTAGGCTGCTGAGTGGGGGAAAGGGGAGGGGTGATATCACTCCAACTTGCAGTACAGCAGTAAAGAGTGATTGAAGTTTATCAGAGCACAAGTCACATGACTTGGGGCAGCTGGGAAATTGACAAAATGTCTAGCCCCATGTCAGATTTCAAAATGAAACATAAAAAATCTGTTTGTTCTTTTAAGAAATGGATTTCAATGCAGAATTCTGCTGGAGCAGCACTATTAACTGATGCATTTTGGAAAAAAAATTTTTTTCCCATGACAGTTTCCCTTTAAGAAATGTTAAATATATTATTTAAGTAACCAACATAGCAACCTGGAATTTAAAGCTAGCGTTCTAAACTAATGATAATTTAAATAAAAAGCAAATAAACAGAAACTAGAAGTCAGTTTCATTTTCATATGAAGAAGGTTATTATCTATCTGTCAGCTAAAAAAAAGCAAATTTACATTTTAAAAGTTATTTTGATGGTTTATAGGAGAACTAAACCCCCCTTGGAACAACAGCCTGCTTAGTTGCCTTCCATCGGTCCACCCCACCTCCCCCTCACTGCACAGTGTATTAGGCAGAAAGTTACTCCTATTTAAAAACTGGAGCCTAAAATGCAGAGCAGTGCAGCAGAGTTCTCTGACACTTCTTTTTCCCCATTCTCAAATGCTTCGGGTCTACTCACAACACAGAGGGTTATCTAAATCCAAAAAGTTCTCACTATTTCCTGAAAACCACTCCGACCAAATCAGCACAGACTTTCCCCCTATTTATCAATACATTTTTACAAAAATTTCTTGTGCAGGAAAAATCTCTATAAAATTGTGAAAAGAATCAGAAATTTTTTTTTTTCGGATTTGTCACCCAAAACATGCAATTTTAGGCGCTAGTTCTCGCTGGAATTTGGCTAGCTGCCTTAATCTGGCTGCAATCACCTGTAATTTAAAAGTGCAGGCTACGCAGCCACAGCAAGAGGGGACACAGCTACAGTACTGTATTTCAGGAAAACTTACAGTTGGCAGGTTAAATGGTTTAGGGTAAGGTAAATTAATATTAAATACTGTATCTAGTCTGTGAATCGTGGATATAATGTTCTAAATATGTTAAATAATGGTTCAAAGAATGTCAGGCTGAATGGTCGGCCCCCACACATTTTCACCTCCCCAAATGTTAAGTTTAAAAAGTACACTGTAAATTGGCTTTTTTGTTTCAATATTAATTAGTCAAAAATAACTTGGACCTGTCCAGAAAAGCTTACAATCTATTATCAAGAAGCTTATTCATAGCTACATATTATCATTTCTTAAAGTATCCTTTTAGAAAAAATAAATATATATTACTTCTCACATAAGTATATCATCATAAATGTACTGAAGGAATGATGATTCCTTTGCATGCTTATTTAGATGCGTAAATCTAGTAACTGCTGACAACAGTGACATCTAGTGGTAAAGTGATGCTCAGTACACATTAAGGGCCAGATTTATCAAAATGTGAGATCAGAACTCAACCCAGAAAAAAACTCACTCACTTTCTATTCATTCGTATCAGACAAGGCTTTTTGTTGCCCCTGGTAACCCATTAGCTGCTGATGCCTGAGGCAAGTTTTTCAACTCAACATATTGGTGGAGTGCCCCTGTTGGTCTCAGTGGAAAAAGTAGACAGAGCCAGGACAAGATCTAAGGCACCCTCTATGCAAGGCCTATAATATTGCTCCTTCATTCCCTCTGTAGTTGAACCACACTAATAAATTTTACCTTCCCAATTCTGTAAAACGCATTTTGCATGCAGGCCCGGATTTGTGGAGAGGCCACCAAGGCCCGGGCCTAGGGCGGCAGGATTGGACAGGGCGAGATGCTGCCCAATCACACCCACATGCGCAGGTGATACAATAGTTTTTAAATTTCATGTGTTCCAATGCCCATTACTCTGGTCCCCATAATGAAAATTTGAGCCAATAAAAGGGAGGGGACAGGGGTGACTAACGACAGTGGGCCTAGGGACACCCGCATTGTAATCCGGCCTTGTTTGCACGCTGACATGCAAGACAGGGTTGTTTTAATAAAGGAGCAAATGGGGCATCTGCACAAGAACCACTGATTTGAGGAGCTCACTGTGCCGCTATGTCTTTAATTCCCCCCCCCCCTTAGCCCAATGGCCCCACTGCTGCTCTCCTGATGGAAAAAGGCTAACAAAGCAGAGTAGAAAAAATGTACTTTCCCCAATTATTTGCCCACTGCTACACATGAAAATGCTCTAAACTTCTCTTTGCAGACTGCACATGCCGATTCTGCTGCTGTGTCATGTGGCACAACAGCAGAAATGCCACCAATGCCACCATTAACGAATATGAACGATTGTGTCTTGTGGCAACACAAGAATACAGTGTTAACAATGAGGAACTACACCTAAGGGTTTGCCTGTGGGATTGCAGCAGTTTTCAAGGGTGCCAGACTATTGATGCAGTTCATTAGGCCCTTTTATAAGGCGCATTTTGGCTATGCTTCAAATTACATTACAATTTCTGTCCAGTGCACACTAACAAAACTAGAGCCCTGAAACAGATCAGGAAAAATAATTACACTGCTCCGCAGAACAGAACTTTAGCACCACATTTCAAATGGAAGTAAATCAGAAGATTCTTTGTATGGAGGGGGCAGCTTCATTGGTGGGGGAACTCCAGCAAAATGATCCGGAGACCAAGTCTGAGAAGAAAAGACCAAAACAAGCATGTTCAGAGTTTGTATCATAACATAATGACATTGTTTCTACTGTGCCTACTAAAAGGATAAATTAAATGTAAGGTTTCCTACAAACTTAAATGAGAAACATCTGAAATAATCATAATCTATATGAAAATTAGAAGAAGTTATTGAAATATTACATATTCAAATGAAAACAATCTTTACTCAGGTGAGCTACAATGTTGGCAAATATAACTAAAATACGAAGAATACAAGGACTAGATTTGCTACATTAAGCAGAACAACAGCATTTATATATTTATATTTATATATGGTTTTATATTTCACGTGAACATAAATGTGCGATTAAGAATTATATTTGGAACAAAAGAAAACAATTTTTTTTCCATTAAGGTCTAGATCTCATAACAACCAAAAACAAAATGCACTTAAGGGGAAATGAACACGCAGAAGCACTTTGGCAAAAGCAAAACATTTGCACATAAATGTATAGTTCTTGGTTTACAGGGTGAAAACCTTATGTGTATACACGACAGCATTATGACATATCTTTTAAGGCTTTAGCTCTAGGTGTCAATATATGTATAAATATACATACAAATGTTCTGCAATTCAAACTGGCTATAATATATTGAGCAAAACATAGGAATTCGTATTTTCTAAGGATTTTGGTTTGGATTATAAACTGAAAGCAATAGTAACCCAAACACATACTATTTTGCAAAAGTTAAAGCAAATGCCATATCACATGTTGCTATTTCTCTTCATCATCACTGATTTTGCCTACATCCTTAATTGAAACAATGTACCACTAATCAAATCAATGCATGGTTTTGTGATAAGCAGATCTGTAAAGGAGAATCACAGAAATGTGCATTGCATTGTTGTAATTAAAGTCTTGGATTGAGGAGTAGTTTCGCAGCGAATTCCCGCGATTCGCCGAAAAAATGAGTTGCGCGACGCGCGATGAAAACGACGCAATGCGTGTCAAAATTGTGCCGCGACTCGTTTCGCTAATTTTTCACCAATTCACAAATTTCTCTGGAAATTCGCAAATTTTTGGGCGAAACTGGTGAGATTCGCCCATCACTATTGAGGAGCGCTCACTACTGCTACATTGTTTTAATATAACATGATGTCATGACAGCAGCCCAGGGAAAAGCTAAGGACTGATACCACTTTCAATAATAATTACATTTGTTGTTTGATAATGTCAAAATCAATGAACAGTTTGGTTTGTTGTGGTACCTAATTGTAGAGAGACTGGATACGCAACTCCCTCCCCCCCTTACAATATACGATTTACATCATATATTTAACTCTAATTATATGTCAAATTACCTGCAAAAAATGATTTTATACGAATATATATAGTATAGTAATACAGCTGCATGCAAAATGTACAATGCCTGGGTTTTTAGGGCATGAAATGAAAAGTTCCTTTAAGTTTATACTGTACATTAATGTCTATTAGTAGATATGCTTCACTCTGTTTATGGAAACAGATGTCATTAACCAGCTACTCATTCTGTTGTAAATTGATGATTGATGCGACTGCACCCATTTTTAATCATTCAAATCAAGTTGTGTTCCAGCTCAACAAACTGAATTGAAAAGGCTGGTGTCTGTAAGCATAACTAGTTATAAATTGTATAGGTTTATAGAGCCTCCATCACACAAGGTACAAACATGTCCCTACTACACAATACAGTGTGTCAGTCCAAAAACATAGCAACTCCTTATAGCTTGGTACTTTTTTCAACTAAGATGACAACCAACTCTCAACACAGAATACTGGAACAAAGTCCTCTAAATCATTATTTGTTACTTCTCCCTAAATCGGTCTCTCTGGGATATGGCAGCAAAGTTGCTGTGTTGCAAAATTCTTCAGTGAATCATTTAAAAAGCCTTCAGACTGCAGTTTGTACAAGAAATTTTGGACTCGGCATCCATTTCAGAATCTTGTGCACTGTGATTTAAGCCTAGCAAACAACTGCAAGCATTATGATATCCAGAAAACAAATATCCCAATGACCTTAGAAAAAAAAAAAAAAAAAAAAAAAAAAAAGATTCCCACAAGGTATGCTTGTAGCTGTGCAAGTCAAACTTTCCACTGTAAGGTTATTATAATAACATCAATCAAGATTCCATTGTATATTTGTTTCAAGCTTTGCTTTGGTACAAACTGCTGCCCCTGTAGGATAATACTTACAATTCAAATTCCTCAAATAAGATTTAAACGCAAGGAAGGAACAAAAACAAATTAAAGGGGTAGTGCATTCTGCATTTCAACATGATGAAGAGTGGGGATGAAATAAGAAAATTAACTGAATTGGGTCTTTGCTAAACCATATCCATGTTTATCCAGAGTAGGACAATGAACTAGAAAACTGTCATGCTGCCACATTAAATGAGTTGTTCACCTTTAAACAACCAGTTGTTATCAGATAGATCATCAGAAATAACAACTTCTTCCAATTACCTTCTATTTTCTGTGCCACTGGTTTTCTAATATTGAAGCCTAAAGTGTCATTTCTCGCCTTCTAAAGCAGCTCTGGATGGGGGGGGGGGGTAAATTGTTCTAAATTGATACATTTAATATATACATTTCTTATATTTGTCCATGCTAAGCAGAATCTCAGGCAGCTGTTAGAATTGATACAATAGTTGCTAATACTCCAGAGATGTTGCTGAGAAATATATCAACTAAATATTGCAAAATTGTAACAGTTTAGAGTCTGCACCTGAATTACTGAGCTGCCAGATGCAAACAGGGACATTTCAACTGGAAATATTTAACTTTAAAATCCCAAAGTCATTATTAAGAAATAACTTACTGATACTCCTCTTCAGAATTTTGCGGTTACTGGTCCTTTGAACTTTTTTTGAAAACCGTAAAAAATAAATAACAGAAAATAACTGAAAAGAATCTTTATTTCTGGGGAATAATCTGAAAACAACTGAATTGAAAAAAAGTGTTTGGAATGTGAACAACCCCTTTAAGGGGTTTATCAAGGTTTGAATTAGAATTTTTGTCACAATGCACATTTTATTTGCACAAAAATGCACAAATTCGAATTATATTAAAAAAAAAAACAACTTGAATATTATTTATTAAGCAATAAAAAAACTGGAAAAAATGTATAAATTTGGCACCTTAAAGCTTGTGAGTCAATGGGAGTTATGCAAAATTCAAACAATTTTTTAATTTTAGATTTTGGAGTTTTTTGAGCCTGTAAACTCTCAAATTCAAGGTATTCGAGTTTTTTACCACGACAGTATTCAACTGAGTTTTTAAAATTCATAACTTATAAACAAACTATTTTTAGAGTTTTTTTCAATTGTTAGTTTATTCAAAGCATGAAAAAAACCAGACAAATATAATTTTTCAAAAGCATTTAGGTAGCCACTATATATATGCTTACCTTCTGAATTTACAGTCATCTCTTTATAGTGAGAACTGTTACTACTTGAGCAAAGTCTGCATGTTTTCATTACTGAATATAGTTTTTATAATATTAGTTTTTTATAAAAAGAGACCAGTATGAGACAAAAATCCAAGTGCACAAATGCAAAGTGCTAAGTGCTAAAATGGACTAGTGATGAGTGAATCTGACCCGTTGCGCTTTGCCAGAAATTTGCTATATGGCAACAATTTGCCGAAATGCATTGGTCCATGTGCGACAATATTTTTTATGCATGCTCTTGTTTTCCTTCTATTGGAGTCTATGTGCGTCATTTTCATGGCAAAATGTGGCGAAAAGTTTCAATCGTTACAAAGATGGAAACTTATGTAGGCATTGATGCTATTTATCAAGGTGCTTGTATCCATTTGTTCCAACACCAGTTTATGCAAGGAAATCTAGAATTACAATCACTCTAGATGTGGTGGCCTATTTATTATGCTGTGTAAAACATTGGATAAAAATATCATCAGTTATGTTGCCCATAGCAATCAATCAGATCTTTGCTTTTCTTTTCTTACTTGTAAGGCGACTGTTTAAGTGTAATTGTTGATTGGTTGCTTTTAGCACTGGTCATGTTTTTCTACAATGTATGATAAATAGGCACTGTAGTGTCTAATTCTGGGTTTTCTTTAGTGATTTACTTAAATAGACTAGGGGCAAATTTACTAAGGGCTGAATTTTCAAGGGCTTTTTGCCCTTGAATTCGACCTTTCTACTATTTTCAGATGAAAATTCAATAAAACTGTAGAAAAATTCTAAGGTTTTTGGCCGCTATTTGATAATTCAAATATCACAGATGCCCCCCCCCAGAACAATACCCCTAACTGTTTACTTACCCTTCTGTGCAGGTTCTTTCCAGCACAGTTCACAGACGCAATGAGGATGAGACTGGCGCTTTGGCAATTTTCGAGAGTTTTGGTGCATGCTCAGTTGTCGCAGAACAGAAAATTTTTCCAACTTCACATGTGCCACAAGCCGGTCTCATGCTGAAGATTACCGAAGAGAAGAAAATGGCTGCCGTGAACTCAGCTGGAGAGAATCTGCACGGAGGGGTAAGTATAGAGTGAGAGGCATTTGCCTGGGGAGGCAGCTAGGCTTGGGGGGAGGAGGGAGGGGGTCTATGTAGGTAAGGGGGTTAGGGTTTGTTTCTCCTTTAAGGAGATTGATAACCCAACATAATTTCCCACTATTTTATGAGGCAAAAACCTTTTTTGGGGTGTGAAAATACAGCTACAGCAAACATTTAAATAGTTTCAAAATAAGTGATATTAATGCATTCACAAAACCTGAAGTTCATTACACATTGACTTTGTAATGGGCAAAGCTAACAGTTGACAATTTGGGGCCCCACAAAACTAAATGACAGAAATGGACAATGAATTGGATAATTTCTGAGAATATGTACCCGTGCCCTAAAGCTCTTCTGTACAGATGTCATGAAATCAAAACATTTTTAGATCTTTCAAGCAGTGTACAGGTTCACAAACTTTTTAAATGTTAGCAAATAATAATCGAAGTCGAAGTATTTCAATACGATGGTCGAATTTCAAAGTATTTTCCACTTCGAAATTCGACCCTTGATAAATTAGCCCCTTAGACTTTTTATTTGTAAGAGATGCACTTGTGTTTTTGCCAGTGTTGAACGTGTTAAACAGTTAACTTCAGGGAGCATGTGTGGTGTTGCAGGATGTAAGGCCTCTCCGAATACCTCATTTTGTTGGAGGGGGTTGAGGTGCTGCCAGAAGGTGAGCCAGGCTAGATGCTACTGAGCTTTTATCCCTGGAGGGGACAGTCAGCAGGGAATAGGGGTAAATTTATCAAAGAGTGAAGTTCCGCCACTAGGGTGAAATTCCGCCACTCTCCATTGATTTCTATGGGATTTTGAAAGGCCTATTTATCAATGGGTGAAATTGAAAAGTGAAATTTCACCCTTTGATAAATACTCCTTTCAAAATCCCATAGAAATCAATGGAGAGCGGCGGAATTTCACCCTAGTGGCGGAACTTCACTCTTTGATAAATATACCCCATAGTGAGAAGCCTAGAAAGTTCCAGAGGGTGAAAGCCACACTGAATGGTGTGAGCACCAGAGAGGGAAAAAGTCTTGAATGTGTGCTGTTGAACTGTGTTCCTGTTACCTTTACATTGGGAAGAATTTGCCCTTAAATAAGGCTGTATGTTGTCTGAAGACAAGCTTTCCTTGCCTTTCTTGCCTACTCTAGTGCATTTTCCTCAAAAAGTGCATATACAGTCAGCCAGCTTGTCACAATTACATTGCCCCTTTTGTTTGTAAAACACCTTTTTTGTTATTATTTAGACAGTGTGACATTCATGAAATCTTGGCAAATCAGCGCCAGCTTTTATAAATGTACTGCAGGTGTAATAATGGAAGTAATGGCACAGGTTAAATAGTGAATAACAGAAAACACCATTATAATTTACACAGCTTATCTGCTGTGTAAACTGAGTCTTTCCCCCTTTAAATGGCTGCCCCATTGCAGAAGCTTATTTATGTAAACAATACTAGTGTTTCGGAAGCAAACTGCAGTTTTACCAGTACAGGGCAACACTGCATTATATTTTTGCATTACTTTAAAACACTTGAATTTTTTGATGTAATGTAACTGTCCCAATTTTCAGTGCATTATCAGGTTGAGTGAACCGTAAATTTCATGTGTTCAAATATTCCTTAGACTTTCTCCGGCTACCTCCATATAAATCAATTTAACATGAATAACATTCTAAGACACACACAAACTCATATTTATGCAAGCCAAGTGAAACTTGAAAGTTTAAGATGGCCGTATTTTCAGATAACCTACCATATAGTGATTTAACAATGAAGAATAGTGATGGGTGAATCTGGGGTGTTTCGCTTCGCCGGCAAAATGCCACCGGTGTCTTGTTTTGGGCATCTATTTTTGGACGCGGGCGTCCGTTTTTTTTTTTAAACTGGTGAATTTTCGTGGGCATTTCGCAAATTTATTTGCCGGCGGTGAATCACAGGAATTCACAGGCTGTTTTCTTAGTGTGTCAGCAGGGGTTTAATTTTGCCATACAGCGCAGAAGACTGGGAAAAAATGTGAAAATAGAAAAGGAATCAGCACAGAGAAGAGTGGCTAATTTTTAATACATTAACAAATGTGCTAACTAGTGAATCACATGCAATCAGGATGACTAATTACAGACGATAATTACTGAATATTCTGTACCTTTCTTGAATATCAATGCTTCACTTTGGGAAATAACTTAATTGAATAAGTCCTTGTTTACTTAACAATAAACACCATCTGGAGATGCTTCCTTAGCTGCAAAAATGAATAGATAAGAGTGATTTAATTGTGTAATTAAGGTCTGATAACTGTCTCAATCATTGGGGCTATTACTAAAATAGCTGAAATCTAAAGATAAACATACAGTGGCAATAACAAAATTGCCCTTATATACAGCAAATTACTTATGCATTCAAGTAGGAACATTGTTTTTCAAAATAAGTCCTCAGAGGCTGCTGAGATGATAAAATGACAGGATGTCCCTGTTTAAGTACTGTTTTCGATCAGTGGGCTAGAACTTTTGTATGACCTGCATGCACAAAACAGTATCACAATCACACAGCCAGTTGGAAACACATCAAAATAGTGTAACACACCACAAATCTACTACATATTTATTCCAGTTCTACAGCAATACAGTGTTCAACGAAATAAGCCACAATATAAAACTCATCTAAGTAGAGGCTATGGATTTTCCAGGCTTTCTTATCTCACAGCTATTATCACCTGACCACAAACCTTTTCACTGTCAGGCAAAGATCTCACCCAAAAGACAACATTCTCAAGCCATGGTAAAAACATATTAAAGATTAAAAATCTTTAGGCAAATTTATGCATGCTGTGGCTATGCCAATGGCAGATGGAATCCTGAACCTGTCTACTGATGAGAGAAATGGAAAGCAACAGATTATATCTATGTATCTACCCCACTGCTACTTTCTACCACTGGCCTTAGGCAATCTTTTTGCTGCAATGATATTATTGAAACATGCCAATAGGCCCATGTATCATCAAGACCAGCGGTCCACAACCTTTTTTTACCCGTGAGCCACATTCAAATGTGCAAAGAGTTGGAGAGCAACACACGCATGAAAAAGTTCCTTGGGGTGCCAAATAAGGTCTGTGATTGGTTATTTGGTAGCCCCTGTGTGGACTGGCAGCACACAAAAGTCTCCACTTGGCACTATACTTAGTTTTCATGCAATTAAAAATTGCTTTCAAGCTTGGAATTCAAAAATATGCATCTGCTTTGAGGACCCTGAGAGCAACATCCAAGGGGTTGGAGAGCAACATGTTGCTCACGAGCTACTGGTTGGGGATCACTGATCAAGACTTATATTCCGCAGAGGTTCACAAGTTTTTCCCTAAGTGCAATGCTCACAACAGCCAGTAGTTCACTAGTATAGAGTGAGAGGGACATTCAAATTTTAAGTGTGCTGCCATATTACACAGAGAACTATGAGAGTGTAAACATACAAAATCGTTTCATAGATGCACTGACTCTGCTCAATCTAGTCAGTGGCTGACTCAGGATATGATTAATAAAGCTTTAATTAAAATTAATGCAAACAAGGCGCCAGGGCCTGATGGTATACATCCACGGGTTCTAAGAGAGCTTAGTTCAGTTTTAGACCATCCCCTATTTCTGATTTTCTCAGATTCACTTTCATCTGGTATGGTGCCTATGGATTGGAGGAAAGCTGATGTCATCCCAATATTTAAAAAGGGATTACGATCTCAGCCTGGCAATTATAGGCCAGTAAGTTTGACATCTGTGGTGGGCAAATTATTTGAAGGCTTGTTAAGGGATCACATTCAAAATTTTGTCCTAGGGAATGGCATTATGAGCAGCAATCAGCATGGCTTTATGAAGGATAGGTCATGCCAAACAAATTTGATTGCTTTTTATGAAGAGGTAAGTAAGATGCTGGACAGTGGGGGGGCAGTAGATGTGATATATTTGGATTTTGCCAAAGCGTTTGATACCGTGCCCCACAAACGACTACTTTCTAAACTAAGGTCTGTTGGGCTTAATGAAGTCATTTGCACATGGATAGGGAACTGGCTACAGGATCGGGTACAGAGGGTGGTTGTTAATGGTACATCTTACTGGTAAGAGTAAGGTTCTTAATGGGGTCCCTCAGGGCTCGGTGTTGGGTCCACTTTTATTTAACTTGTTCATTAATGACTTAGGGGAGGGTGTTGTAAGTAATGTATCAGTGTTTGCAGATGACACAAAGCTATGCAGCCCAATTAATTCCATCCAGGATGTGGCATCCTTGCAACAGGATCATGACAAACTGGCAATCTGGGCAGATAAGTGGCAAATGAGATTCAATATTGATAAATGTAAAGTCATGCACCTGGGATGTAAGAATATTCAAGCCACTTATACCCTTAATGGGACTGCACTAGGCAAATCCATTATGGAAAAGGACCTTGGAGTCCTTGTAGATGATAAACTTGGCTGTAGCAAGCAATGCCAGTCAGCAGCATCAAGGGCCAATAAGGTCTTGAGCTGCATTAAAAGGGGCATAGAGTCACGGGAGGAGGGGGTCATTCTTCCACTTTATAGAGCACTTGTTAGGCCACATTTAGAATATGCCGTACAGTTTTGGTCTCCCTCACTCAAACAGGACATTATTGCATTAGAGAGGGTACAGAGAAGGGCAACTAAGCTGGTAAAAGGTATGGAAAATCTTAGCTATGAGGAAAGACTGGCCAAATTGGGGATGTTCACGCTGGAGAAGAGGCGCTTAAGGGGTGATATGATAACTATGTACAAATATATAAGGGGGTCATATAATAATCTCTCTAATGTTTTATTCACAAGTAGGTCTTTCCAGATGACACGAGGTCACCCATTCCGTTTAGAAGAAAAGAGGTTTCGCTTAAATATTCGGAAGGGGTTTTTTACAGTGAGAGCTGTGAAGATGTGGAATTCTCTCCCTGAAACTGTTGTACTGGCTGATACATTAGATAGTTTTAAGAAGGGGTTGGATGGCTTTTTAGCAAGTGAGGGAATACAGGGTTATGGAAGATAGCTCATTATACAAGTTGATCCAGGGACTAGTCCGATTGCCTTTTTGGAGTCAGGAAGGAATTTTTTCCCCCTCTGAGGCAAATAGGAGAGGCTTAGGATGGGGTTTTTGCCTTCCTCTGGATCAACTAGCAGTTAGGCAGTTAAAATTAAAAAAAAAAAAAAAAAGGTTGAACTTGATGGATGCGAGTCTTTTTTTAGCCTAACTTACTATGTTACTATGTTACTATGTATATTTGTTGATGAAATTGACTGTTGATGAAATGTGATGGTCTACGGTGGTGTCTCTGATGTGTGAACGTCAGTGAAACTCAAAAAACCATTTCCTACTGTGGAATTCACAAGCCTGTCATATCTTTATTTATTAAAGTAAAATTACTTTGGCAGTTCCCTGCACATATAGGACATTTAGGTGCTACAATATAACAATGTGTAGCTTTTTATACAAGACAACAGAGTTGTAGTAAACATGGCCTAATAGAATATCTAGAGGGTAAAGTCATAAAAGTCAGGTCTAGTAACCAGCTGCTTGCTGTCAAGCAAGGCCGGTAAATTTTCCCAGTTGAATGGATGGTATGTTTTACTAGATCTGGTGTAACTGTTACCACCTCCATTAGTCAAATATTACCAGAGGTCTATGTTATGGGATTAACATTTGCTCATACTTCTCATGTAACTAAACATACACTTCTACATGAAGAGCATCTTTGGGTGGAAAAGCAAAGTAAAGGGAGGCTCAGAATTTATGGCTTGCATAGAGGTATCAACAAAACAGCTTCATTATATTCCAGCAAAAAGAACTGTTGACATGTTAAACAATTTGATGCCCATAAAATCTAGTTAAATCAAAGACGTTTGTATGCACAAAAATTAGTCACTTAGCCAAACCTTAAGCTACCACACTGATTATAACCTATAGGAAAAAAATGAAACTCTAACCAGAGGAGATGATATCATAAAAATTTGATAGAGGGGAATTAATGGCACTTCCCATCTCACTTCACAATCCCAATTTATTATTCCACTATGAAGTGAGATGTACCAAGCCCATTATATCATAATAAAAATATATGCGTTCTAAAATGATGCTAACAAAAACACAATAACATTTTATGCTCAGCCCTAACAAAAGGGAAATATATCGCTTCTGGTTACTTTCTCTGCTTCCTGGATATTTTACATCCCTTAATCAATACTGTACACTTTCTCAAATAAAATAATAATGGAGCTTTCTCACTCATGGCAGTAATTTTCCAACAATTTCTATGGTTATATAGTCCCACTCTGTTATATAAAACATTAAATAGTTCACACTCTAATCAATCTACAGGTGCATGTTAAATTCTATGCAATTAAAGAAATGACTAGCATTTCAATACATTTTCCACCTTGACTTAATTTATGTCATTCTGCATCCAACATTTCTGTCTCCCTTATGAATTTTATGGCTGACAGGTCCTAAGGGGAACCAAAATGTTGGATGCAGTACAATATAAGATATGTTGCAATGGAATACAGATTGGAATGCTGGTTCATTCTTTAATTATATACATTTATACATCTAAAATCACAACTAAGGATATACATGTATACAAATATCTGATGTCCAAAAAAGCCTGTACACAGATTGCAATTTACTAGGGTAAATATCTCACACTTGTGTACAAGGCATTAAATATTTGGTAGATAAGGACCAGATATAGCAATATTATATAATGATTTCAACTGCAAACTACTGGCAATATACTGTAATAATCAGGTCAAGTAGAGAGGCATTTTACTAAACATACTGTAAATTTATGTTCAATCAGATCCCACCACATAGGCCACTGATTGACATGTATAACTAATACTGTACAACAGGGGTCCCCAACCTTTTTTGCTTCGGGGACCGGTGTCGAGGCAAACATTTTTTCAAGGACGGGGGGGGGGGGGTCTGCTGGGTGGGTCAAGGGGGGTTGGGTGGGGATAGGGAAAGGGTTGGCAGGTTCTGGAGTGGGGTTAGGCATGCGTCCATTTTGTTGCACCTTGTAAAGGCTCTGCGGCTCACTCCAGGTCTGCCCGTGGCCCGGTGGTTGGGGACCCCTGCTGTACAACATATTTTCAGGGGAATCAATAACTATACAATAAAGAATAGACTGTAATGTGTTTTGGACAAGGCCCTGCATACTGTACCTCTTGTACATTTTATTGGTTGAGTTATATATTTTTATTGTATTATACACCTATTTATTGTATTAGTTGGACAGAAGTATTGAAACCCCCGACCACTTATTTTAATGAAAACCAATAGCAAAACCTCAATTGAGCTCAATTAAAAAATTCATTTATTAATTGTTTAATTAAATAAAAAGATCCTATCGTGTGAGTGCATGGAATCACGATCTGTTAAAACCTTTTAGTTAACCCCTTCAGTGAAAATAGAGGCTACACATTGATTAGACAAATCAATTATTCATCAAATAAAACAGTTCATTAAGTGATTATAAATGAATAGTGTAAAAATGTGATAATTAGAATTAAATAGATAAATACTAAATTAATTTGAGTAAATTGAGAACCGTGATTATTCAATTAATAAATTAAATCTAAGCAAAAAATAATGAATTCATGTTATCATCCATTCATGTGAGGGAATCGGATTAAAAAGGTCTGTACACAAAAGTGAGGTGAATATGTGTAAGTTTAAAATTGATTCACATGTATTCACTGATAAAAACTATTGTTGCGGTGGATTGCCACTAGAAAAATCCTAATAGATCAGGTGTAACTCTCTGCATAAATGCGCTCAATCTGCATTGAAAAAAGTAGGAAAAGGAAAGACAAAGGGTGGAGAAGTCCCGGAGGAAAATACTGCCTAAAATATTTCTAGGCCCTGGGACCCCACTGTGGGAGCACGGCCGGCAGAATGGACTGTGGTCTCCGGACTCAATCTAGCTATCTCAGGAAAGAGCTGCACTTACCTATAAAACCACAAATCTCATAACGCCATGTAAAAAAGAAAGGTTAAGGGTAAGAAATGCAGTTGAGTTGACCAAAGGTAAAAGATAAATAGATAATGTCAGTTTAAAAAGGTGAAAGAAAATAAAAGTTTAATAACTGATAATAAAGATATGTATACTCGCCAACGCGTTTCGCCGCAGCTTTATCAAGGCAAAGGAGTAATAACAATGAGGCGACTGCAAATGGAGATAATGGCAACTCTGCTGGTGGAGTTAATCTAGTCTGTGGAAGTCTGGGTTTTCCCACAAAGTCCATGACTGCAAAGTAGTGACAGTACCTATCCCTTGTTAACACTGGCGATTCTACCTAGGCTCATTTTCCCCACCTGCAACGTCTACTCTGTACAAAAGGTGAACAGCAGAATTCTAGGATGCCATCTTTCCCTGTCTTCTGATTCTCTTCTATCCATTATCTGATATGAAAAACAGAAGGGGATACAAAGACAGGGAAAGATGATGCCTTTTAACTCTGCTGCACAACTCTGCAGATTTATGGCAGCTTGGCACACGGGAACACTTTTAAACAGAATAGCTATTTGGGAGAGGGAGCTGGAGGCAGTGGAGGGGGCTGAAGATGGAGTTTATTTTACCTTTAACTAAGCTAGAATTGAATTTTGACTGCAAATCCTATTGGAATTTGAAATGGTATAGTCAGGGCCATATTTCTATATAGGCAACCGAGGGGCTGTGCCTAGGGCGGCAGGATTGTGGGTGCGGCCCTCGGGTGCCTTAACTGGTACTGTATTTAAAACATTTTTTATTTAAAATCTCTCACCCCATGCCACGGATTTCCTATTGAAGTCTGGTGACAGAGCTGGGAGGGAGGTGAGGGGATAGAGGGGCCGCTACAGACCAAGTTCGGCAAGCGGAAGTGACGTCAAGGCACTGTTTTCTTATTACAGAGAAAAAGAGAATAATTTTTTTAAATTGTGATTATTTGGATAAAATAGAGTCTATGGGAGATGGCCTTTCTGAGCTTTCTAGGTCTCCATACCTGTACAAATTAAAACCTCTGGGATCTGACATCATTCTATGAATTCAGTTCCATCCAGTCATCCAGTTATAGTGAATTAAAATCTTGACTTGTATGCTACCA
>CM044438.1:66317083-66334184 GCA_024363595.1 Xenopus borealis
TGAAGAATTCTATCCATAAGACTTCTGCCCCTTCATTCTCTAACATAACCTCCTCCTTTAGAAAAGCTTTTTTAAATCCTTTTCTATTGCCTCTGTCCCTTCGAAACAAAGTATAGTCGCTGATATTAACTTACCAGTCATGCGAATCATTCAGCCATGATTCGGCCACACCAATCACATCATATTTTCCCTCCAGCACCAGCACCTCCAGCTCTCCCATTTTAACAAATAAAAGCAAATATAACAAAATTTCCAACCTTATGGTGATTCGAAATCTCTCTCTATACTCAAACAGGCAGCTTCCCTATGTCTTTCCCCTCAAACTGAAGCTCTACAGTCTGGCTTCAGCTGCCTATTTAATTGATTGAGATGCCTCATGACAATTCAAAACACCCAGGCTGGACTAGCAGTCCTGGAACCACTCTGCAAGGAACCTGGGTCATAAATAAGCTGGACTTTCCCAGGAATCCTAGTAGTAACCTCACCACAATATATATATATATATATATATACTGTATATATTTATATACATAAACAGACACACACGCACTAACATTAACATAATTGGGCTACAATAATAAAAAAATGTGGTGAATAGGACAATTGATTTCACTAGAATGCACAAAATATTTTTCACACATCTCATACTTTAGAGTATGGAAATATTGTCATTTGTGAATCCTAGGGAAACCATGTTTGAGGTGAAACTTTATTTAACATGACTTTAACAGGATTTCTAGAGACAAAAATATAAATATGGTGCTTACATGAACAATATCAAGATTCACTGAATCTGTAATTGTATAATCTGTGTTGTCTTCAAGTTCTTACACATTTGCATATCTATCTTTTTCTTCTTTAATGCTACCCTATAGGGAACCATAGTACAGACACAAGTATGTTTCAATTACAAATAAAGGCCACATAATAAATAAAGGAAACATAATAAATAAAGGCATATTTATTTACGGTATGTCACAATTGACTTTGTCTCCCCATCCAAGTGCCCTCATGCCAAATTAGTCATCTAATATAAACATATCAGAATATCAACACATATGAAGATCTGCAATTTTAAGTTGTATCAATTTAATTCAAATGTTCAGTAGGTAGCCCACATCAACCTCTACTGAGCTGCACAGTTACTTATTTTATTTTCTAAACTACAGGACTGATCTTTTAAAAAGCACACTTTCGCTCCCACATGGCAGCATTTTTCCATACAAATATCAATCAATTCTGTTATGTTTTTCCAAGTGTGCATGTGTTTATAGCACCTCCAAATGCATCTCCTTTGGGTGTTGCTTTGAAATACTATTTGTACTATGTGCCTAACTATGGCAGAGAAAAATCACATCCTTATAAGCATGTGAAGTAGCAACCTGTTCTTCCCAGTTAGTCAACTAAAGGCCAGTGATCAGTATCTGTTCTTCCTGTGTTGTTTGCGCTGAAACAGGCTGGTCCACACAGACTGTCTGGTTTGGAAACACTTAAGTAGGCAGTATTGCATCAAACAGAAGCATACTGGTCTTTTCTCTCCACCACATGAGAAAATGCCATGTGTGGTACCGACCAAAATACTTATTACACAGAATATCATCAAGGAATAATAAAAAGAAAATTCCACTCCAATAAATATTTATTAGAAAATGTAAATGGTTATTTATAATTTTTTTTAAAGGTGAAATGTGTTATTTATTTTAAATCACACATACAGTACATTGATAACAAAACAAAAAATAAATAAACAGCTAATACATATAAGGGAACATATAGTTCCTAGGTCACATATACATAAGATTAATTTACCTTGTTCTGTAATACTTCTTTTCCTTATTGCAGATCAAAGCACTTGCTTACTGCTTTCCCGTAATTAGAAATTTAAAGGGGTTAATCTTTTTAGGAGCATTAGCCATACCTTATAGCAAGCTATAGATCAACAGTTATTCAGGTAGTTCCTCTCACTCATGCCTAGCTCACACCAAGGACCCCAAACCTTATCAAATTTGTTATTAGCTCCTCTATTCTCATATGTTAACTGATACAAAGGGACCGTACTGTTGACTAGCTGCTTCTGTGCCTTCAGTGTTGGGGGGGGGGGTAGTGCCCATCCAATCCAATACTGTTTTTTTGGCATAGATAAGCATTAGTCTGAATAATAATCGTGAGTGTTTCAGCAGGATTATGTCAACTAAGACCCAAAAGGCATGTTGCTGGAACGATCACTTTGGAAAATGACAAGTTATTAGTCCAGAAACGTTGGGAATGTGGGCAAGACCAGATCATATGAAAAAAATCTGCAGAGGCATTACCACATCTGGTGCAGGACTCAGTAAGCATTCTCCTCATCTGATGCAGTTTCATGGGTGTGACATACAAGTGATGGGAAGTTCTGTATAGAATAGATCTATCTTTAATTCAGACCAGAAATGTGTATATATTATCTGTAGCTTCTTCCCACTCCTCTGGGGTGAGTTAAGGGATACGAGAGGTCCACCAGTCTTCCGCAGCTTGGAATGGTTAAGGGTGATGAGATGTTAATTTAACAGGTGTGGGTGAGTGGAGAATTCCCTCTAAAATAAGAGTGTTTAATTGTAGGGAGAGGGAGTCAAGTTGGGCTTGGAATGCATGTCTCAGTTGTAGGTATTTGTAGAAGGGGAGATGTGGTTCATGAATCTTGTCCTGTATTTGTATGTATGTTGGAAAAGTTTTGTGTTCTAGGAGATTGGTCAGGTATTTGATGTTATTTCTAGGCCAGAAAATAAAGTCTTGTAAGTGTCTTATGTGTGGAGAAGTGAGTTCCCCCATAGAGATAAATATTGAGATTTCACCGGAGAGAGCAGCCCAACACTTTAATTGCTGTAGACCACACTTTATATGGAGTAGACAATGTAGTCAGTAGTGGAGCAACATCTTTGAGTTGTCGGTAAATAAAGTTGTGTAGACCTTCCAGGGACTCCAGAATTGATACCTGGAGGGGGTGTTAGGGTTATATGCATCCAGGGTAAAGCACCAGTGTAGATTGTGTATTTGTGATGCTAATACCACTGGAAATGAAGAAGTGCTAATCCCCCTAACTACTACGGGGCTGTCAGTTTTTTCCAGGCTACTCTTGGCAAAGCTCTGATTAATCTGTTTGAAGAGGTGATTGGGGATGGGACAGGGAGCATTGTGAAGTACATAAGAATTATGAAATATTAGATTTTAGGAAGGTAGACCATTGTTATGACATTTATTCTTCCCCAGAGTGTAAGTGGTAGTTTGGCACTTTGGATGAGTATGGTGTTAAAAGCGTTAATTATTGGGTCTAAATTAAGTTTAATGAACATTTTTATGACATTTATTCTTCCCCAGAGTGTAAGTGGTAGTTTGGCCATTGGATGAGTGTGGTGTTAAAAGAGGTAATTATTAATTAAGTAAATTTATCCAGGACTGCATGTATCATTATCCCTAAATATTTAAATTGTTGGGATCATTGTAGGGGATTCCTGGGGGGCAGGATTCATGTTTGATTAGTGTCAATGGGGAACAGGACTGATTTCTCCCAATTAATCTGGAGTCCCAAGATATCACTGAATTGATTGACTAGCTGTAGCAATGCAAGGAGTAAGTCAGTTTGGTCTCTAAGGTAGATATCTAGTCATCTGCATGTAATGAGACCTTTTCTTGAATTTTGTGGTATGTTAGGCCTTTGATCTAGGGGGGAGTACCTAATGCATATGACAAGTGGCTCAATGGCAATAGGATAGGGGAGAGGGGTCAGTGGATCCACCCCGCATAAATCCAGATTGGTCTGGATGGACAAGATCTGGGACCACTTGTTGTAATTTGGCTGCAATGATTTTGGCTAGTCTCTTAGTGGCTATATTAAGGAGAGATATGGACAGTATGATGAGCAGGTGGTACAATTGATCCCAGCAATTTAAATATTTAGGGATAATCATACATGCAGACCTGGATAAATTGATAAATTCATTAAACTTAATTTAGACTCAAAAATTACCTCTCTTACCTTTATCTGGTTTGGGGATAACTACAGTAAGGGCTTCAGAAAATGAGGGAGGGAGAGCTTGGTTTTCAAAGACATCTTGAAATGTATTGAGTATTTTAGAGGGTAATATATATATTAAAGATTTATACCAGTCTCCTGGAAGGCTGTCTGGCTCTGGTGTTCTATTAGGTGGGAGAACCCTAATTGCTGAGAAAATGTCTTACTCAGAGATCGGAGCATGTAGTATTATGCGGTCATTAGGGGAGAGAGATGGGATTGGAATAGGATCCAGGAAGCGAGACAACTGAACACTGGTATAGTAAGACTTATAGGTATAGAGTATAGGTTTTGGTAGTATTGTGAAAATTGTTGCACTATGAGGTGAGGATCGGTAACGAATGTATTGTTGTCCGTATGTATTCAGGGTATAGCAGTACTAGTTGTCTGGGGTTTAGTTAGTTAAACTAGCAGTTTACTATTTTTGTCTCCATATTCAAATATGTTTGGGGTCTGGTATAATAGGGCTTTTTTAGCAAGCTCTGTTGCAACCTTACTGAGAGAGTTCCAGGAATCTCTTCAAGCTTTTGGTAGGAGCCTGTGGTGGGAGACTGAGCGTGTTCAGATTCAGCCTTGTAATTTATTCTCTGCCTCCTTGACCTGGTCTTTAGTTACATTTCTGGCATGAGTTATAGCTTGGGAGAGGGTACCCCTCACAACCGCTTTGAAGGCTTCCAATAGGGTAGCCAGTAGGGTAGTGTTGTCATTAAACTCCCAATACTCTTTGTAAGATTTAATATTCTCTGTTGCGACAGATTCATTTTGCAGCCAGAGTCTATTTAAACAGTTGAAACCCCCTAGTAAGCAAAAGGGACTGGCAGGAAATTCAGCCATTTTGTTACTGATCTGATCTAGAATGGACGTTGCAAATGGTGGGAGTATGTAGAGGTTTACAATTAATAGCTACCCTACCTTAGCTCTCTGTACTACTAGCTCTAACTCTAGAAACAATGTAGAATAAGCAGCTAACTGAAAGACCTGGAGGAGAACTGAATTTTGACATCTTTTCAAGCGTCAGAAGAGTTTATAAATGGATAAAGAAATGCCACAGTCTATTGAACTCATACAGATGTTTCCCGGTCAACTGCAGTTTTCATCAAATAGGATGACCAACCTGGGGTATCAGGTAAGTGATTATAATCACTAAGGGCTGGCTAACATTTGGATAAAGGAAATTGTTACATTTGCAATTCATTTTATTAAATGTTTTTTTTTGCTTTGTTTTTCATACTATTATTTCATACTATTTTTTTTTCATACTATAGGTATGGGACCTCTTATTCAGAATGCTTGGGACCTGGGGTTTTCTTTATAACGGATCTTTCAGGAATTTGGAAATTCATACCTTAAGTCTCCTAGAAAATCATGTTAACATTTTATAAACCCAATAGACTATTTTGCTTCAAGTGGTAATTAATTATATCTTAGCTTGGATCAAGTACAAGGTACTGTTTTCTTATTACAGAGAAAAAGAAAATTTTCATTTTTAAATTTGGATTATTTTGGATAAAGAGTTTCTATGGGAGAAAGCCTTCCCGTAAACTTGGAACTGGCTGGATAACTGGTGTCCCGAATTTAGGATCAAATACCTGTATTGTTATTTTTTTCTTTAAAACTCTGTATGGACATTTGTTTCAGCACTGTCTGTAAAATTATTTTATTAATAAGCATCGTGGGTCTGAAAAATCTACAGTGATTTCTTAAAAAAAAAAAAACTACTGGCAGACAATTGTTTTACATTGTTATACTACACATTTTCATATTCAGATCATTGCTTACCACCAAAGGCTTGCAAATGCACAGCATCTTCCAATGAAGCATTGTCCGTGTAATTATCATTTACAAAGTCCAAAGTCACCATTTGTTTCTGCCACCCCATTTGATACCAGAGACTGAATCACAAGGACAGTCCTTGCTGGATCTAAAGGATCCTGTAGATGGAGCCAGAAACCACAAACAGTAAATCAGAGTTTCCTAGTTTCATCTGCTGCATAAACAAAGTAAATTGATTTACTGTTAGAGCAGCAGGAGCTTCTATATTAGAAGTAGGATAAAAAAAAAGTTAAAATAAGACATGTAGGTATTTAAAAAAAAAAGGGCTTTAAATTGGGAAAACATAACGTATTAAAACCAATTTTATTATAAATATGCTTTCAAAAGACAATGACCATTAACCCAAAACAACCAGCCTGCATTTAAACTTTCAGTTGGGAAAAGGGTAGAATAGAAAGGGGAACACACAAAGAAAAACAAAAAAAGGCAACCAGAAGTGCAGCTCTAACTGAATTTCTGTTTGTAACTCTCCAAACTCACCAATAAAGGTGCAAAAAAGTCCTTTTGTTGTACCTGGCACTTATTGTGGGATTGTTAATGTGGGTGTGCTATAGAGTATGGCATTAATGACCGCATTTGAGTGAAGTTTAGCAGATGAAAGCAGGTGTCTAAAAACCAAAACATTAAAAGGAGCTGCACAATAATCACTGACATTATTTTATTTTTTTGATTACTATTTTTTCCTAATCATTTCCTGCCACACAACAAATCTGTTGCAGCATATTACATTCCTTTAACCAACATTCTTCAGCGACTACGATACCAGAAGTGGGATAGTTAATATAACATTGAAAAATAATGTTCTGCTGTGCCTTTTTGAAACTTACAAAGACGTGCCTTGGAGTAGACTGAATTGATCCATTAGGTTGATGGAGAACTTAAGAGACTTTGCTGACTCAGGAGAACTTCAAAATATTCTCAGAGCTAAGATATATGTGTATTGGCCAAGAGAGGGCAGTAAAGATCAATAATTCCAAACAAATGCAGTCACAGCAGCAGTCATTTTTGTGATGTGCGCAGCACAATCTGGTGAAGGACGCCGATTCTTAAAGAACAGACACTGCTGAACTTTTCCAACACAGCACAATGTAAAGAAAGTATTAACAGTTTCAATACAGAGTTTTTTAAATTTACATTGTAAACATTTGCAGTAAGGTTCGTTTTACTTATTGCCTTATAAGGAATTTTTTTAATCATCCTTTATTCATACAAGGTTCACACATTTACACAATGCTTTGCAGAGATTGTGCATTCATTTTAGTCCCTACCCCAATGGAGCCTACATTCTAAGGTCTAAGGTCACAACACACACTTTCCAATAAGAATCAACTTTTCTGTATTTAGCTAACAGGAAACTAACATCATTCAACATTGTCAGTAAGAGGAACAAATGCAATTAATTTGCATAACAGAATTCTGAAGGGTCCAACAAAATCAGGCTGAGTAGTTTGACAGTGCTACACAGAGGTATAACTATTTGCTATGGAACATGTCCCCAAATCTTGGAGACTAGAAACAATCTCTCTGCATGCATAATGGAACAATAGTCTAAATTTATTTCAATATTTAATGTAAGATTAACATGTTCTTAAGCTACTTTGGTGGCATCACAGGAAACTGAAAGCATCTGCTGTGGTATTAAAAGAGTAAAGAACATTTAAAACAAATTTGCACCAAGTAGGTATTTACAACATGTAGATGGTACCTAAAAAAGTACCGCTATAGTTGTATTCCCTCTTTAAATATTCTAGCACTAAAAAATTAAAAATTTAATTACATCCACTGAAAACGTTCACTGCCGTTACAGTTGTATTCCCTCATCAGTCACATTCAAGGGGAAGTTAATCTACAATGTAGAAAAGAGTAAGGTAATTTATATAAGCGTTATACTGTATAAGAGTATGTATGTATAAGAGTATGTATAAGAGTTATATAAGAGTATGTATCTGTGTATATTATATCTGTCCTTCTATTAAGCCCATAAACATAAAAATGTAATTTAAAGTAGCAAGCGTCTTTGCGAATGTTTAGCACTGCTCGCAATGTAAAATCAGGTGCTGGTGAATATTACATTGAGCATTTTTGCTAAGCAATGGTTTAGCTCTGGAGTTTTGCGATTGCGAACTGCAAACATACACTAAAACTATTTGTTCTCAAAATTTGTGATGAAGTCATTGAGGTCTTGAATCAAAAAGAATGCAAACATGGTCACTAACATTCACAAGCATCTTTGTGTAGGTTTTTTGCGTTTGCAAATCATATTACATTCCCCCCATGACTGCACAATTTTGGCTACTAGCCATGTTCCACTCTATCATTCATACCACTGCCTGGTTGAGACACAGACACTTATGACATTTATGACTAATGCTATGCTACGTAATGTTACTGTATACTTAGTAAAAGGCTTGTACCTAACTGATTAAAAGTCTAAAATAAACTGTAACAAATGGTTCCAATATTAATACTGTGAGTAAGGACTATGGGGGGAAATTCAGTAAAGTGTGAGTGTTGAACGCTGGCAAAATTTCGGCAGCGTTATACTAATTCGTTACTTTGCCAATTTACCAAAGGTTGCAGGCGAATTTTTGAAAGCGAAGGAGATAGACTCTAGCACAACTTCGCACTCTAACAGCAGGCAAATTTTCACCATGGCTAAAGATCGTTCCAACGCAAATTCACAAAGAGGTTGATTTTCCTGAACGTTACCTCTTACGCCAGACTTGCCTTTGCCAACTCAGACCTTGCAAAGTGCAAAAGAGTAGATATGACTTGAAAAAAAAAGTGACATTTTTTCTAAGTCCCAAAAAACGCTGACATCATTTTCATTTTCCAGGGTGATAGGCTGCACAAAAATTAAAAAATCTTTTGGGTACCCTGCTTCCCTCCTACTTTTCCTGGGACATGTCACATAAACTATACTCTGGGCACATGTGTAGGGCAATAACAACTCTGTTTCAATTTATCAAGGTTCCCTGGGCTTGTGTAGTGCAATGTATTTTAACTAACATGTACGTACATTCAAACTTAACTTCCCTCCGTATGCTAATTCCCCTCACTAGCGCAACTTCACTTTGCCTGGCGAATTAATGCTAGTGCAACTTCATTACTTTCACCTCCCTGAGCGCAACTTTGGATTTTAGTGAATTAGCAGCGCCTTGGTGAAAATTCACCTGGCAAAGTGCTGCGAAGGTGTCGCTAGCGCATTTTTGGTGCTTAGTGCGCCCTATTTGCAACAAAGCAGTATATAACCACCATAACCTAAGGGCAATTTCTACTCATACTGTAGCTAGGCAGCACACATTTACAACCAACAAGGTGTTACTAAACCTCACGGAGACATGGAAGTAAAAAAGTTAAAACTATGTTAAAAGGTCTGCTTGATAAATATGATGTATTCAACTTCATTACAGAGGTTGAACAACATTCCAAGCCATCCCACTGGATCATTTTTGAACAAACAACTACATAGGTTCAACTTGTTGAAACATTTTCTCTACTGAAATTTGCATTGCTGTACAGCTGGCCGAGCTCTTTAGGAATTCGTTTTTTGTAGAGATAAATAACACGAATGGAATGCAAAGCATTTAGAGCAGATATAAATTGTAAGTCAAATAAACAGATTGCTAAAATAATCTTTCCTGGTATGCGGATGGATCCAAAGAGCGGGAAAGGTGGAGGAGTTGAATTTGCAAGATTTGTCTAGCTTGGTATTGTATAAAAATAATATATACTGACCTGAATCCAGAAATGGAAGTAGTGCATTTATGTAGCAAAAGAAAAGAAGGCACTAACCATTTATTCAGGTAGGAAGATCATGTTTTATATTTCTGGAACTATATCCTCAGAGCACTGATTAAAAAATGGGATCAAACTTGGGGGCAGATTCACTAAAGCGCGACGTGTCTAACGCTAGCGCTAATTCACCAGCGTGACGTCATTTCGCGACTTCGCAAATTCACTAACATGGACTCTAACATAGACTTGCACAACTTCGCACCCTTACGCCAGGCGAAGTTGCGCACTGACGAAGGATCGTAACTTCGCAAATTCACTAAGATGAACATTTTCCTCAACGTTAGCAAGTTCAATACAATAGATAGGAAGTTGAAAAAAAATTTTTAAATTTTTTTCTAAGTCCCAAAAAACGCTGGTGTATTTTAGCATAGGAGGCTGATAGTCTGAAAAAGATTGATAATTTTTTGGGGGGGTTACCCTTCTTCCCCCTACATTTCCTAACATATGGCAACTCAACTATACAGGGGGCACATGTAGGGCAATAGGACAACTTTATGTAATTTATTAAAGGTTTCCTGGGCTTGTAGTGGAATGTAGTGGCTGTAACATATACTTCTATTATAAGTTAAAATTCCTGCAGTATGCAAATTAGGCTTCGCTAGCGTAACATCGCTCTGCCTAGCAAAGTAACTACTCTACCGTTCGCCGACCTGAGCGTAAATTTGCACTTTAGTGGATTTGCGTTGCACTGGCGAAAATTCGCCTGGCGAAGTGCAGCGAACGCTAGCGAAGCCTACGCTGGCGAATTTTCGGATCTTAGTGAATCTGCCCCAGTCTTATAGTTAGGATAAACTCCATAAACATTTGGCAAGTATGAAAACATAGCTTAAACTTGAGTCTTAAATAGTGATGTGCGAATCTATCCCGTTTTGCCGCAAAATTTGGGAATTTTCATAGAAATTCGTGAATTGGCGAAAAATTTTCAAAACAAGGCGCGGCACGTTTTTGACGTGCCTCACGTCAATTTCGGCACACGTTGCGGCAGTTTCGACATGTTGCGTCAGTTTCGACAGCGTCGTTTTCACGAGGCAATTTTGAGCGACTTTGAAAAACGCGCCGCTGTGTGTGAACAGGCGCAGGCGACTTTAGTGCTAGCGAGCGCGAGATAGGAGCAAGCCATTCAGGGGGATTTGTCACCCCAAAGTACATTCGCTTAGTTGCCAGGCGACAAATCTCCCCAAATCTTTGCGTCTGGATGAGCCCTAACAGCTGCCTGTAATGAAACCCAGAGATTCTGCTCAGCAGGGACAAAGATAAGAAATGTATCCATTAAATGTATCAGTTTAGAACAGTTGGGGGTGTCAGCGACCCCCCCCCCCGTCCCAGAGTTGCTTTAGAAGGTGAAAAATGACACTTTATACTTCAATATTAGAAAAACGTTTACAAATTGAAAATAGACAGTAATTGGAAAAAGTTTTTATTTCTGGTGATATATCTGAAAACAACTAGTTGTTTGAAGGTGAACAACCCCTTTAAGCTGTTTGTGAGATTTAACTGTGAATCTCCTCCTGTAAATTACCATTCACCTGAAAAACAATATGCACACTGCAACGGGCATTGTAATGCAGTATGCAGTGCTTTCCATAGATCATCTTTTAAAGCAATCTCTAGCAGATCTAAGGTCCCTCTCTTGTGCACACTGTCAATTTCATGAGGAGGCCACCTTACACAACTATGTTTCTGAAGTACGGAGGAATTCCATTGTAATTAAAGCTTCTGCCTGCATAAAGAGGGGTGAACAAACACCATGCAGACAATGGGGGTCATTTATCACCACTGGGCAAGTTTGCCCATGGACAGTAACCCATGGCAACCATTGAAATTGTTGAATTTATTATTTTACCTGTAGCTGGCTGAAGAAAGCCAGTCGCTAATTGGTTGCTATGGTCTACTACACAAGGGCAAATATGACTTAGTGACCCTGCTGATAATAGAGTATCCCTGCTGCAAAACATAGATGCTACTAACTGAACTGCTGTTTTCCACTTTTTTTCTCATACTCTACCAACTGTTGTTGGTGTAGTAAGTGGTGTGATGTAGTAAGGGACTTAATATTTACACACGTTATCTATACACTACTTAATCAAAAGTAGTGACTTGTTTGTCTACCATCCATTGGCAGATTAATGACATGTGGGTTACATCCACAGATGTCCCCCTTCTAAGCTACTGCAGGGTATGGAAGTGTGTAGATCCAGGCATGTATGCATGAGAGCTCTCTATGCTGGTTGGGTTTGTTGTTTGCCAGTAAAAGTTACTAGATCTGGACGCATCTTGCCTGCCTTCTTCTCTCAACAGGTGCACCCAATCAGACCCAGTGCAAATTAAAATAAATATTTAAAGAAAGTAAAATACAAATAACAATTAAAAAAGCTAGCGGGGCCCCTACTCACACTGGGCTCCGGCCAACATCTCATTCCTAAGGTTATTAATAAGAATTTAGTCCTTCCTTTCCATTTAAACAGCTGCTAGATACTGTAGTTGGTGTGATTTGCTTCTATTCAATCACATGACTATTAGGGTAGGGACAGACAGGGAGATTCGGGGAGATTCTGTCGCCTGTCGTTTTTAGCAGGCGACAATCTCCCCAAATTTCATTCTCTCTGTCTGCCTTTAGTATAACTGACAAAGCGCCAGCGCCTGTGCTCACGCTGCTCGGCGATTTCCGGAATTGCCCGAAGATAGCTCGTGAGGAAACTTCGGGCGATTCCGGGAATCGCCGCGCAGCGTGTGCACAGGCGCTGGCGCTTTGTCCCTTTTACTAGCGGCAGACAGGGAGAAGGAAATTCGGGGAGATTGTCGCCTGCTAAAAACGCCAGGCGACAGAATCTCCCCGAATCTCCCTGTCTGTCCCTACCCTTAATGAGGTTGAGGGATCAAGCCTGGATCACAGCCAGCAATCTAATGCTAAAGGTGTTTAGTTGGGTTGATGTAGGGTCTGTGCTGAACAGTCTTCCACAAGTCTTCCACACTTATTTCAGCCAACTCCTTATACACACCTCGATTTGTGCATGAGACATTATTGTACTGAAACAAGCAAACTGTTGCCCCTGAGAAGGAAGCACAGGAGATTGTATTGTCAGTGCATGCTATATACTTTATGTTTGCCAAATCATGGAAACGGTGCTAAGCACAATTTTACACAAAATCAGATCATAAAATAGATCATTCGAATCTATTCGATCATTCGAGCGTTCGCTATTCGATGATCGAATAAACCTAATTTGCATATTCGACCAATCGAATTAATCCTACGATCCGAATTCGATCGAACTTCGATCTATTCACATGAATTTAATAAATCAGCCCCTTAATATGTGCGAGTTTTTTTGTGGTGAGCTCTAACTTCACACTGTGCTAAACCGTCCACTTAATCTCAGGAAATGAAACCCTCTTAAATGTATTTACATACAGTTTTCTCTAGAAAGCATGATACTTTGATATATTTTCAGATTTATACATTGTCCACCAGCTACAAAGGAAATGGTAAAGATGTCTGTTCATAAAAAAGGAGTACAATTATACTAAACACAAGCACACATATGCAATCACAAAAACATCCATAACAAAGTCTTACAAACAACTGTGCTTCATACCAAACAAATGATGTTAGAACATATTCATTGTACGACAGAAAACTTTGGCTATTGCACACTATCATTGCTTTGCAGTGAAGCATAATTACACGTATATTTGCAAAGTTCACAAACTAATTTGACTGATCAGCAAATCAGACAATTCCCCAAGATGAATTATCACAGGCAGGGTCCATTTGTCGCCTCAGGTTTTACAGCCTGCATGAATAGCAATCATGTTTATAGCCAATAACTTTGAAATGGAATGTCATGCTTTAAAAAGTGTTTGGCAGCAAATATATCACATTTCTTTTCAAGTCATGACCAAAAAAATGCCAAAAGACAAAGGCATTTTATTCCTTTTTTTTCTTCAAATACAAGCCATATAATAGTAAGACTTTATTCTCTGTTTTTAAAATAACACCAAAATATAAAAAGCTTACAGAAATAGCCATGAGAAGTGGACAATATTTCTCCATACTGTAGATAAAGAGTGAGAACCAATGTATTTGTATAGGTTGTATGACCAAAGGTCAAATTTATCAAAAAAAAATTTTGGAAATTCATTTTTTTTCATAAAACTCCAAATCTGAATAATTTTTTTAAAAAAACTCAAAAATCAGGTATTATTCCCAAAAAACGTGAAAATTTGAATGCAAAAAATTGGCATGTAAAAGCTGTTGAGGTCCTGTAGAAGTCAGTGGGAAATTTCCTAGGCAAAAATTTGACCAATTATAACCGCTTTGAGTTTATCAAAACAATTCGAGCTATTCAAGTATTGATCAGTTTCGAGTTTTTATCTCAAGGTTAATCATTTAAGTTTTGGCCATTTGTTTTTTTTTCATAAATACTCTCAAATTCGAATTCAAGTTTATTTGAGGACTCACACACCTCATAAGCATGAGTTTTTATAAATCTGGCCATATGTAATCTTATTTTTTACTTAAGCAATCTTGGCTTGTGAAATAAAAGGAACATACACCATGATCATACTACAGGACTGGGATGCCACCAGAAAATCTTAGACCAGGGGCCCACCAGACAACCTTAGACCTTTCCAAACTATTATTCCTTCTCTTCTCACTTAACCTATTTATTCTCCTATTCTTTTAAATATACTTACTATACTCTATTCTTCCATTATTAAGCCTCTTTTTCTACACAAAGAAATAGGGAATGAAAATGAAATAGGCCAAATTGTTAGAAGAAAGAGGGCCCACTGACACCTGGCCCACCGGGAGTTTTCCTGGTATCCCTGTGGGCCAGTCCAACACTGTTATAGCTTTTATTTCCATACACGCAAATGTATTGGGAACACTGCAATCAAATCAAAACATCAGGAAAACTTGTGTAACATGTGTAATTCCTTTACAGGAAGTGAATAAAATGGAATGTATGGCTTAACTCAAACTTTCACTGTATTAACTGAAAAAAGTTTCAAGATTTTGCTTTCCTTGAACTAATATTTAGTTGCATGGCCACTGTTTCTGAGAACTGCTGCATCATGTCTGTTGCATGGAGTCAACCAACTTATGGCACCTGTTATATTCCATAATTCTTCTGCATTTCTTGGTTTTGAAAGTCAGAATGTTCAGAAACAGCATTTGTCACCCCACACGTTTTCTATTGGATTAAGGTTTGGGGTTTCAGCTGGCCACTGCATAATGTCAATCTAGGTGGTCTGGAATCAAGATATTAGTCATTCACCGCTGTGTTTGGGGTTGTTATCTTGTTGAAACACCCATTTCAACGGCATTTTATCCTCCTCAAGTATTTTGATGTATTGAAACTGATCCATGATCATTGGTATGCAATAAATAGTCCCAACACCAAAGTATAAGCACTACGCCCATTTAATGATGCTTGTGCCACCATGCTTCAGGGTGCATTGTGGCTTGAATTCAGTGTTTGGGGTTGTCTGACAAACTGCATGTGGCCCCTAGACCCAAAAACAACACTCTGGCTTTGAACAGTCCACAATGCCAGTCAATGCTTTCTTTTGCAAACCAGAACCTCTTCAGCATGTCTTTTTTTAACAATGGGACTTTGCGGGGGCTTCTTGACGATAGCATGTCTTCACATAGGCTTCTTCTAACTGTAACAGTACTCACAGGTAACTTTAGACCTTCTTGGCCTTCCTTGAGCTGATCATTGGCTAACTTTTTCCATTTTTTTCTTCTATTCATTCGAATGGTCGTTTTTCTTTTTCTTCCATGTCTTTCAGGTTTTTGTTGCCATTTTAAAGTTCACTGTATCTAAAAAAGACAGGCTAAGTTTGGCATACACAGGCAGAGTATGGTACATACAGGCAGAGTAAAGCAGGTTTGGGGGCCAACAGGCCATTCCACTCTACTGTTCTATGTACAGTGACACAATGCCAGTGCTGCTCCTACAGTCTGTCTAAGATGTGAACAGGGGAACAATGTGGCATAGTCTGAGGTGTGATCAATGCAGGATCTGAGACAACCATGGCATGCCACTTGGACAGCACTGAGCTAGAGGGCCATAGCTCTAAAAGGACCATCAGAATAGTTACAAAACTAAACACTAATTAGCAGTTTCAAGGTGTGCAAAGCACTCACCCTCTAACTATGCAAAAAGAACACAGTCACACCAACATATTAATATCAGTGAAAGTTGTCTGCTCTATGTATCTAAACAAACAATATATAGCATTCCCATAAATAAAGCCTTTATTAAGTGCATATAAAAAAATTCAGTTATAACATCATACTACACTAAACTGTGGCGGTATCTCAATAATCTGCGATCCCTTAATGGAGAACTAAACTCTAAAAATTAATAAGGCAAAAATGCCATACCTTATTCTATACAAGCCTAAAGTGTCGGCTTTTCAATAGCAGCAATGATCCAGGACTTCAAACTTGTCACAGGGGGTCACCATCTTGGAAAGCGTCTGTGACACTCATGCTCAGTGGGCTCTGAGCAGCTACGCTTAGCTGTCATCACAAATTATCAAGCAGATAATGAGTTTGACCTGTAATAAAAGCTGATGCTTTAATTCTTATATAAAAGGTGCTTATACCAAAATATTACACCATTTGGCAAGTATAGAGAACATGGTAGTTTTGGTTCACAATCTTAAAGGGGTTGCTCAAACTTGAGACAATAACGCTAGTTTAAAAGCCCATGTCATAAAAAAATGTTTTTGTAATGTACCTTTATTACTTTTATGATTATGATTGATTTCAGAGATACATACGATAGAAGTTGATCATCTCAGCAAAATCTATCAGTTCTCTCTCCTATGAATCCGAGATTGTGGGATAGGCTCTGTGTAAAAACGACAGGTTGCCATATAAGGAAGTTGAGGATTGACTCTGCACAGAGCATGCCATCTCGCTCTCCTGCTTCATTTGCATATTATTGATTCGATTGGCTGAATCTTGCCAGCCAATGGAGTTGATATGCAAATGAATCAGGAGAAAGAGATAGCATGCTCTGTGCAGACTCAATTTATGTCGGCGAACCCAAGACACAGAAGAGAACTGAGAGAGATTTGGCAGAGATGATCCATAGCTTCTATGGTATGTACCTCTGAAAGCAAACATTTTAGGTAATAATGATAAATGACAAAAACTTTTTTTTATGACATGGACTTTTAAACTAGCTCTATTGTCTCAAAGGTGAACAACCCCTTTAAACAGTTAATCTGAGCAATGTCTTTAAATAATGACGTTATCAATGTAACTTTTCTCAAGAAATAATCTGTACAATCAATGATGTTTAAAAAACATTTATTGAAATTTAAAAAAAAAAAGTAAATATAACTAGGGATGGCGCGAACCGCCGAAAAAAAGTTCGCGAACATGTTCGCGAACTTCCA
>CM044438.1:66337415-66384403 GCA_024363595.1 Xenopus borealis
GTCGCGCGACGTTCGCGAACTTCCGGCGAGCGCGAACACCGGATGTTCGCGCCATCCCTAAATATAACATGGTGTTCAAGAAACTGACAGGTTAAAGTTTAATTATCATGGGAATAATAATTAATTATTGATTTAGAGAGGGCACTAAAAGTGTTGGAAGAAATAGATATCTCCCTTGTGGTTTGGTTGGCTTATGTTACTTTACTTTAAATGTTGTGATTTTCATAGGTAAATAGATCACTGTAAATAGCATTCAGTTGCAACAAACCTTTGAGTATTTCTGCAGTTCAGCATCATCAATCTTGTAATCCAGATTAACAATATGAAAGATTGGTTTAAAAGATGAGAATAATTGTTCTATGTATTACATATTTCCTTAACACCCCTGAGTAAAATTATATAATTTGTATCTCTGTGTTTTTTCATTATATTTATAGACACTAAAATACATATGAAAAACTATGGCAATCCCTCTTAATTCTTTGGAGTTTTGTTTATCATTGGCTGTGCTTTCAAAGTCCTTTTAATATATACAGTAACATGCCTTATGGAAACAGTAGTATTTCAGCAGTGATATATAGTTTATTGGTTTAACAGAAAATATACAATATGCATGATTACAAAATTAGACATGTGCATACATTTGGGCACCCCAACAGAGGTATAACATCTATACTTAGCTGAGCCTCCTTTTGCAAATGTAAAAGCCTCTAGACGCCTCCTATAGCCTTCGATGAGTGTCTGGATTCTGGATGGCGGTATTTTTGACCATTCGTCCAAACAAAATCTCTCCAGTTCAATTAGATTTGAAAGCTGCCAATCATGGACAGCCTGCTTCAAATCAACCCATAGATTTTCGATGATATTCAAGTTGGGGGACTGTGATGGCCATTCCATAATACTGTACTTCGCCCTCTGCATAAATGCCTTTGTAGATTTCGAAGTGTGTTTAGGGTAATTTCTTGTTGAAATATCAAACCTCTGCGTAACTTAAATTGTGGGATGGATTCTCGAACATCATCTGACCCTCAACTTTAAAAGGAGAACAAAACCCTAGTAAAAAACACCCTACCCCCATGGAGCCTCCTCCCCCCAACCTAGCTGCTACCCTGGGTAAAAGCCCCCAAGTCAGATTCAGGGCATTGGAGTTCACGGCAGCCATCTTCTTCTCTTTGGAAATATTTGGATCTTCTTACGGCGCTTCTGAAATTTCTGTGACTTTCGGTGCATGCGCAGTTGTCCTGCACATGCGCTGCTCTCATTCCAAAGATTTCATAAGATAAAATGATGGCTGTTGTGAACTCCGATGTCCAGAATCTGCACAGGGGGATAAGTAAAGACTTAGGGGCATTTACCCAGGGTAGCTGCTAGGCTGGCGGGGAGGAGAGTCTATGTATGGGTTTAGTTCTTCATTAACAAGGGCCCCAGTCCCTGAACTAGCCACACAGCATCATGGAACCTCCACCAAATAGCAGGTGTTTTTCTTGGAATCCAGTGTTCTTCTGCCATGCTCAGCGCTTTTTGTTATGACCAAATAACTCTATTTTTGTCTCATCAGTCCAAAGCACTGTGTTCCAAAATGACTGTGGCTTGTCTTAATGAGCTTTTGCATACAAGCAACTTTGCTTGTGTAGTGCAGAAAGGGCTCCTTTCTCATCACCCTGAGATGTTCTTTGTGCAAATTGCACTGAATTGTAGAACAAAGTACACCATCTGCAGCAAGATGTTCTTGCAGGTCTTTGGATCTTTGAGTTGTCTGTAACCATTCTAACAATCCTCCGCATATGCCGCTCCTGTATTTTTCTTGGCCTGCCAGACCTGGGTTTTACAGCAACTGTGCCTGTGGCCTTCCATTTCCTGATTACTAGTGATGGGCGAATTTATTCGCCTAGGTCGAATTCGCGGCGAATTCCCGTGATTCGCCGCTGGCGAATAAATTCGCGAATCACCAGCGAAATTTCGCTGAAAACGAGTCGCGCGTCAGTCGCGCGTCGTTTTTGACGCGACGCGGCGAAAACGACGCGACGCACGCCGAAAACGACGCGACGCGTCAAAGTTGACGCGATGCGCGACAGACGCGCGACAAAACTGACGCGACGCGCGACAAAATCGTCCCGCGACTCGTTTCGCGAATTTTTCGCCGTTTCACGAATTTCTCTAGAAATTCGCGAAAAATTCGGCGAAGCGAATCTCGGGAGATTCGCCCATCACTACTGATTACATTCCTTACAGTTGAAATTGACAGTTTAAACCTCGGATATAGCTTTTTCACTCTTCAGAGGGTAGTCAAACAGAAGCACAACTTGCAATTGACCTTTTCTCATGATTGGACACACCTGCCTATCAAGTGCAAGGATTAACAAACTAATCTAACCAATTTGGTGTTGGCAGTAATCAGTATTAGCAAAATAACATGGGTACTGAATTTTTAGCACTGTCAGTTTTTCACATTTGATTTAATTTCATACAACTGAATACTGCTTCATTAAAGTCATTGTTCAGAAAACACACCAGTAGTCAAATGTTCCTGGTAAATGAAAGCTATATCACTGTTATCTTTTTTGTTGAAAGTGGAGTGTATTTATTTTGCAGGCTGAGAGGGGTTCCCAAACATTTTCATATGACTGTATAGGGATAGGATACATTATATACATTATATACATATGAATAAAAGCTTGCATATTAAGAAATTAATTTGCTATGTTGCTAACCTCAGCCCATGATAATGTCCCATTTACAACATGTTTTATAACAGCCTTGTATAAGGGATAAAGAATGCTTAGCCTAAAAACTACTATAATGAATATATTATTCATAATTTTCCTCAGTTGCATAATTGCAGAAAGGTCCTAGATAATGAGCAATTTCAACATATTTAGAACCCATTTGGGACCTAATGAAAATCAAGGTAATATCATGCGGGCAACTAATCGCTACACCTCTAACTATCCTAAAAGTTAATAGCCATGTTTTAAAAAGTCTGGGTTCCCTCTATAAACACTTTGCAAACATAAACTCAGTTCTTACCATAACAAAATAATCTGGACCAAGACATTGCTCTCACTTAGATTTTAATTAATTTGATTGAGGAGATAAGGGACCTAGTTAAAAAATAATTATATGGGATTTGTAAGTCCCAACTTAAATTCATCAATATCAACCCTTCTGTATGCCGAAATAGAAAAAGAAAATTAAACATGTAAAAAATAAAATATTCAAACTGTGTAGAATGTGGGGATTCATTCATTCAATTCACCTGAATTTCAGCATTGAAATGCTTTATACAGAGCACAACCTGCTAATGGAGAACTTAATATGCTGTAGGTATGCAATCTGTTATCCTGAAACCGGTTATCCAGAAAGCTCAGAATTAGAGAAAGGCTATCTCCCATAGATTCCCTTATAATAAAATTAAAATTATACATTTTTTGATCGTAGTTGCTATCTTAATGTTTAAAGGGCACCTATCGTGCAAAACAGTTACCCCCAACAAAATGTGCGGCTGATAGAGCCTGCATTCAAGTGTTTTTTTAAAATGCCCCCTGCCAGCGCCAGTGCGCTTGCACCGGGAGGGAGCTCCCGGTGCGAGCCGCCATGACAGTTTCTGCGCATGTGTGTTTGCGTGCGCGTGACGTCATGCGCATTAAGAAAACTGGTCACTGTTGGAGGGAGCTCCCGGTTTGAGCGTGCTGGTACCCCCAACCGGAATGCGGGCTCTATCAGCCCACACATTTGGTTGGGGATAACTGTTTTGCACAATAGGTGCCCTTTTAAGGGGTTGTTCACCTTTAACTTTTTTCAGTTCAAACTGGTTTCAGATAAATTACCAAAAATCAAAACTTTTTCCAATTACTTTCTATTTGTGATTGTTTTTCTTGTATTGAAGTGTAAAGTTTCCTTTTTCACCTTCTAAAGCAGCTTTGGGGAGGGGGGTCGCCAATTTACTAAGGGTTGACTTTCGAAGTTAAAAAACTTCTAAATTCGACTGTCGAAGGCAAATTTGATTATAAAAAACCGGACCGAGCAGGTCAGTTTTCGATCGAAGTTTGTTAAAGAGACAGTACTTCGAAATTCGAATTTTTTTTACTTCAAATCGAATTTTGGGCTATATGATAGTCGAAGTAGCCCAAAAAATACTTTGAAATTTAAATTTTTTAATATCGAATTTAATTTGAATATTCACTTCGACCCTTAGTAAATCTGCCCCTAACTGTTCTAAATAGATACATTTAGTTTATAAATTTGCTGTCTTTGTCCCTGCTGGGCAGAATCCCTAAATTTCATTAAAAGAAGCTGTGGATACAATAGTTGCTAATATTCCACAGATGCTGCTGAGCAATGTATCGATTAATTGTATCAACTAATTGTAGTCAATAGTGATGGGCGAATTTATTCGCCAGGGGCGAATTCCCGCGATTCGCCGCTGGCGAATAAATTCGCGAAACGCCAGCAAAAATTCGCCCAAAAAAAACGAGTCACGTGCCGAAAACAACGAGACGCGAGCCGAAAATGACGCGACGGAAACAACGCGACGTGTGTCAAAAACGAAGCTCGACTCGTTTCGCGCATTTTTTCGCCAATTCGAGAATTTCGCTGGAAATTCGCTAATTTTTCGGCAAAGCAAAACGGGTGAGATTCGCCCATCACTAGTAGTCAATTCTAACATATCTGAAAAGGTCCTGGATCACTGAGCTGTCAGACTGAAACAATAGAGACAGGAATATTAAACTTTAAACTTACATTTTGGGAAAACTGTAAGAAATAAAAGATGGAAAGCAAAAGAAAAAAGTCTTTGTTTACGATGAAAAATCTGAAGACAACTGAAAAGAAAAAAACTGTGTAGAAGACAACCACTTTAAACAGAGTGATATTTGGCTGAATCCACAACATTATACTGGACCAATTTTATTTTTGTCAGAAAAAGTTATTTCTGGTTACAGAGAAAAAAAAAATGAAGAGGCTCATAGTTACTAATTACAATGCTGGACACAAATTGGGTGCACATGCTTAGAGGTACATAAGGCCCCAGGGAAGACATATTCAAGCAAGCTTTGGAAAGTCCTTGAATAAAGCAGTCCTTTTTTTCTGGGTTTCTATTGCATGAAACACTTCCAGGTACTCCCACTTTGCCTGCTCAATACTGTACAAATGCCATAATTGAAACCTTTATCACACACAAAATGCACCTATTTAATTGAAAATGATGAATCAGGTGCAAACCTGGCGAACAAAATTACATTAGGAGTACAAAAACAGCTCACAGTCCCTTTTCTTTTTCGCTTTCAGCACTTTAGTAAAAGAAAAAGACCATATTAGTTACAGTATTTTAGAGTGCCTAAAACATGTTCTGGTGTGATGAACCACTAAATGAACACCACTTTACAGTTTCACTAACCCCTTTGGGAAATGAACACCTGACAAGCCATCGCAGTTAATCGAGAAAGCATATCAGTACAATGCAATTGTAGACATTAGTTATACATTTGGCAGATATAAAGGCATGTCTGGTTTAATTAGGCCATTGAGTAACTTGAGCTCTGATATAAGCTCCAGTTCTAAACCAGTGTTCCGAGGGAGCTCAGCTATCTTGACATTTATATCTTTTCAGCTTTCTTACATGACTGTAACACTGCCTTAGTAGCATAAGTAAGACAATTTGACAGGGCTAGATGGCATAGAATGACTGGTTGTCCTGCATTTGACCTCACTCAGAAGCTTAGTACGGGTATACTGTTCCTACTTAAGTAATATTCAACTTATAAAAGCTTCACTTCTCCTGCCCTTTTTAGAAACCTGTGCAAAAGATTTGTTTTTTTGTCACATGAATAAGGCAGTGGCAGAATGCTCATTAGTGCTGACACAACCCATCTGTGCAAGCTCTCAGAACTGAATCATGAACACAAATCACTTAATACACATTGACACTGTCTGACAAGCAATTAGCCATTAAACTATACGGATTCACATTTGCAAAACATTTTGTGGAACATGTTTGTATGCCTGACGTAAGGCTGGGCAGAAATGTATAACATCAAATTTTTTGTTCTTGTGTAATTATGTAATTAAAGCAAAGGGACAGCACAGACTTTGTTATGCTTAGGTTACTTTTTAGAAGATGCATCAAAAATAGTTGAGCTTAAAATAGACTTTTCTGTCTGCATTTCATTAAGTGGATTTTCACATAGATTGACAACAAAGATTTAAGATTTATCAAAGTGGAAAATATTGCCTAATTTCACAGTAAATTTAAGGAAACACTTGAGAAAAGTTTGAGATTTAAGGTCCCCATAGATGCGTCGATTCTTCTCTGCAGTCTGACCAACCTGTCAAATTATCGTCTGGTTAGTGGGATTCGAACGATCGTACATCGTAGGTTGACATATGTTGAATAATGAACACAGGCATGCAATTGCTTCCTTAAAAGCAAACCAGTTTCATGATAAATTTACAAAAATTATCCTTTTTGCATTTCACCCCAAATATCTCACTTCTTTTAAAGAAGAAAGAGAGAGAGAGGGGACTATTTTTAGAATTTAGTTTAGAATAGTAGTGGGGAGTGCAGGTTCCCTATGAGTGGGGAGGGGGTCTGTATCAATGGATAGTAGTGAAGGGGGTTGTGTTTTGGGGAGATGCAGCAAGGACAGAGTGAGGTTGATGGGCTTGCAGATGACATATGCCATGAAAATTAATCAAATGACAGAAGAAACAAAATCTCAGCCTCAGCTAGCAATATAACAAATAACTGTGAGCAGCATATAGAGAGGTAGCACTTTTTCCAATTATAAACTATCTTTAGCATTTTTAAAGGGCAGTATACAGTACATACATTTTAAAAAAAAAAATATAAAGCACTCATGATTAGTTTTGTTTCCACATTTACTCCCTTCCCCTGTAACAGGGGTAGTTATTATTATGAACATGTATTTCTATAGCGCCAACATATTTCGTATTGCTGTAGTTTGTTGAAATGAAGATCCTGAATTCTCTATAAACAGATCAGTTCCTTTCCTGTGTTGCAGCTTTTTTTCAGAATTTGAGTTAATGAGGGCCTCTTGGTAGACTGGTAATTCAACTACCTTTTACTCTTCTTACATGTTGCTTGCAAGAACCAAAAGAAGCTGGAAAGTGAAGAAGTTTCACTCCTTGGCCTGCTTAGTATCCGAAATTACAAAAAAACACATATTTCTTAATTACAGAGGGTCTAACGCCATTCCCCTCAGTAGTGTGTGGAATTTGGTGTGATCCAAAATTTGTACACCTGTAGATATAGTACTAGTATAGAATAGCACAGGTATAGGTTTATAAGAGCAAGGCCACCATTTGCATATGTAGTAGTCATGTTTTCCAAGGTATCTGAGGCTTTAATCCCCCATATAAATAATAATATAACAGTATAAAAGGCTACATTGTAACAGGAATTGGTGAATTGTGAAACACACAAAAATGTAGGTAGGTATGCAATTTTAATTAGATTTAGTCCTCAGAAAGAGGTGTTGTTGATCTTCATTTTTTTTTTATTGTTTCTGCCTCTTTCTACCTCTTCTGCTTCTTTCCAGCTCAAATGAGGGTCACAGACTCTGGCAGACAGAAAACTATTGCTCAGGGAGTCTTTAACTGTATTATTACTGCTACATATTTTATGGCCTATACTTCTTTTCAGTACCCCTACTGTTCATTTTCTATGATTTCATTCAAGTCACTCAAGACTGTTTGGTATTGTAAATGGAACCTGGAACAACCAGCTCCTGACATTCCAAACTAGAGATCTGCTGAGTAAAAAGCTATATAATTCAAAATACGTAAAAAATTAAACCCAATATCAAATTGTCTCAGAACATCACTCTAAATTAAAAAAAAAAAAGTGAACTACCCCTTTAAACATTCCAGTGTCATTTAGTAAAATTAAAATGAAATAATAGGCTCAAGGGGCTAAATAATTTTGCAAGAACTTCAAAGGTCATTATTATTATTTGTGTGTTTATGTCACTATTTAGAATATTTTAAGACACGTCACTTGTCTGGGCCTGGGCAAACAATTACAGAAACTGCAAGCAAGTTTCTGATGACACTTGCGGTTTCTGTTATGGATTGCATTAGCATGCTGCATTTTGATTTTCTATCCACCTGACAAGATTTTTATTTTGTCAAAAACCTACTTGTAAGAAAAATTTTTTTTTTTAGAGGAATCACTTATAGAAAATGCAAGCATAGCTTATGTTGCAGTGTTAGAATGTGTCCTTTCATTCCTATATTACACTAAAAAACAGAAATTAAAAAAAAAACCTGAATTAAAAGAAAAAACGACATCTTCCCTAAGAAAAAAAACTTTCATAACATGCTTTAAGACATTTTTTAATTTAAAAAAGCAATATATATTTTAAAGGGACTGTTGAAAAAACTGTTTTTCTTGCTAATGTCATGCTAATACAGTTTCAATCACTTAACTGTAAGTAGTCATACATAGAGTGATATAATTTCACTCATACTAATACAATTTCCTCGGTTACTCATCCATTACACTGTGTTCTTATGTGGAATGGTAAGACAATGGGTAAGGTTCAGCTAATGTCATATACAGCAGTTTCTCCACTGAAGGAGGAACCACTGACCCTGTCCTTACTGCCCCACGTGACATTGCTGTGACAGGAATGCAATCTGTCACTCAGTCTACAAATGCACAGTTGAAGCTTGGGTGCAGCGACTCACAGATTGCAACCTAGTCACTACAGTCTCCAATGCGCCAGTTAGGGGAAAGATGTGGAAAACTAGCCTGAGAAAACAAAAGTGTATAGAATAATTTTTCAAGATAAGTTAGTAATACTCTCATTAAACCAAGAAAAACAAAAGATAAAAATAATTATATTAATTTCTTAAATTGACTGTTTTTTCTTCTGCAGAAAAAATACACCCAGCTTATTATGGTAAAAATTAAGGAAATTAGAAATGCACTGAAGCCAGAATTTGGTGTGAATTTTAGCTTGATCTGAGAACTTTCGAAGGATCAGGCAAGTTCTCAACTGAAACAAAATTGAACTACTGAAGCCATATAACGTTCAGACCCTGGATAACAAAACAAATTTCTTCACAAAGATGAAGTCTTTTTTCTATAAAGAAGGGTTTTTCTTCATCCAAATCATTGGTGGATAATTTGGTATTTGGATGAATTAAAAAAGGAGTTCAATGATCATATAAATGCAAAAGACTGCGTTTGTACAGAATATGAAATCCTCATATTTTAAAGGGGACATAAAGTTTTTATTACAATTGATAAATTGGCCCTTATGTAGGTATTTGGTTTTTCTGTATAAGGGGCCTTTATCAAATTTGGATCTCAATGGCTTAATTCTGCCAAAACATCATTTAAGTCATAAACCTAATAGATTAAATGGTTTTTTCCCACCAATAAGCATTAATTATATCTTAGCTGGGACCAAGTAAAAGGTACTCTTGTATTACTACAGAGAAAAAGCAAATGTTTTTTAAAAATGTTAAGTAACTGTGTATGTGTATATGTAGCACATTATAATTATAATACATACATAAGTCAACTTCTTCAATTATTTAACTCAGTGCTATCCAACTTCTGTGGTACCAACGGCCAGAATTTTTGTGGCCTACACGGTGGAGGGTGTAACAGTTGCTTACCCTGGTGGTATCGTGGCATGCGGGGGCGCCCGCCAAGTCTCCGGCGGGGATGCCCTCCACATGCGTCTGCTCCCTTCCAGCCCTGGTCTCCCTATGGCGCGCGTTCCGGCGCACTTCCGGGTTAATGTGCCAGCTTGATGAAGTCACGCGCAATGGTGCGAAATTCAAATGTATTTAAGGGGATTTTAGTGTGAGCCTTGCCCGTTGTTAGGTTCTATCTAGAAGTTCCTGGGTGCGTTTTCTATGCTATTTCCTGCCTGACCTACAGTGTATTGACCCTTGCCTTGCCTGACTACTCCACTATTCTCCAATCCTGACCTTGGCCTGTCTGTTTACTCTGATAATCTCCAATCCTGACCTTTGCCTCTCCACTGACTATTCTACTCTCTCTAATCCTGATCCTGGCCTGTCTGACTATTCTACTCCACTTGTGCTGGTCTGGCCCGCCTGTTCCACTTTGGTGGTATTCTTCTATCCTGTATTCTTGGTGAGACAATTGTGCCCCTGTGCTAGCCAGAACTCTTAGCTTTGCACCGCTCAATAAGTCCAGGTGGCATCTGAGTAAGATGAGGGCTACTCCCGAGGCCAAAGGCGGTCACTTAACTGGTGAAGCCAGGCTGAGACCAGGGTGCTTAGCAACCGTTCTGGTATTGGGTGCCGTTCATGACAGAGGGGAGATAATTAAAGCCAGTGTTCCCATGTCATCTCAAGAGCTTTTAAGACCATGACACATTAATGGTGGTAACACTCCCAACAAAACAATGGTTGGTGCTCACTGCAGTGATATCACTCATATGTGAAAAATGTTCTACCATTAAATATACCCTTTAATCCATACGCTGCCTCCTCCCCTGTGGAAACACAGCGCCCCCGAGCACACAATTAAACACCTTAGGGAACCTTAACAGCAATATTAAAATGCTAACAATCCCCAGTACAAACACTACCAGACTCCCATACCACAGGGTACAGAGTAGGGCAGGCAGAGTATGATACACACAGAGAGCATAGGGAAGGTTGTGTATGGCACACACAGGTAGAATATGGCAATGCAGGGCTTTACAGGTGTAAAAACTGCAGGGCTTTAGGGGTGTGAACAACAGAAGTGTAACAGGTGTGAACAATACAGGGGGGGGGGGTTACAGGTGTAAACAATGCAGGACTTTACTCCAGGGTCGCAGGCCTGATTTAACTCAAAGTTGGACAGCCCTGATTTACCTGAAATCTTTCTTTTTCTAAGACATTCTTTGTCCTCTTGAATATTTATTCCTATCATCACAGTTCCAGATAATATTGTACAGTAAAAAACTGAGTGTCAGCACATGGCAAATTGACCTATAAGTAACAACAGGAAAGGGCTGTATAGGCAGACATTTTAACAGAGATGAGGTTCTATTTATTTCACAGACAAATGTGATCTGCTACATACACATTTCCTCTTTTTTTTACCAATCCATTACATAAGAAAAAAAAAAAGTTATAGAATGTAAATAAGGCAATTTCCATTTCTTCTTTAGTACTCACATTGTCATTACCCTCAACATTTTTAGGAGGTAATGAACCCACTGGCAGAGATGCTGGTGCTGGAGGCTTTGAGAGGCGTTCCTCAACAGGATCTCTTGCCACTACCATTATAACTGAATTTCCACAGTTTCTCAGAACCTGATCACTTGCCATTCCTTCAACAAAAGGGTGCCCAATTTGTAAAATATGGTCTCCTGTTCTCATTCTCCCATCCTATAGGTAAGTGAATACAAATATCATAAGATGAACAAACAGCAATTTTTATTCTATCAATGTATTACAATAACATCAGTTGTACAAAAATGTTTCAGTGTCTCAGTGGCAACCAGTTCCCATTGACCTGAATAGAATTTTTTTTTATGTCAGGCACTTTTGCGAATAGGCTAGTATTTTTCTGCAACAGCTAATAACTACCTATTGTTCAAACTGACCGCCGTACAAACCACCCTTTCCTAAAAGACTTTACATAACAAATCTCCTTTGGCGTGCATAGGTTAAAGAGTTCAGTGACATGACTTCAAAATTAAGATCTGGTACCATGTAAATCATTTCAATGTGAAGTTAAACAGTGGCCTTATTTTCTTTTAAGAATACTACTTTCATCTGAATGACAGATTACTAGGCCCAGAATAAAAAGCAGTCAAGCAATCCCTCTGGCCTGGAGCATGTATTTATCACCCTTCAAAAAACATGAAAAAGCATAAAATGGAAAGCATGTCATGAAATCACTTTCTTGAGAAAGCCAGGTTTCTGGCAAAACAATCTTCAGGGTGTAGAGATGAGCTACCTCATGCTTACAAAGCAGCAAGCAAGGCAACCCTACAAAATACAACAACATTAACTGCAGTATTGTGATTTAGGCAAAGTAGAAACAAAGGCTTTATGTGAATGTTCGGTCTTATAGGGCTCAGAGGCAATGCCTGTGGTTGTTCCATATGGATTTCATTAGAGCGAGTACCATTAACAGTATTGTATTTTATTAATTGCTCATTCTTGAAATCTACATATGCTCAACATCTACTGTGCAATGGTCACAGAGGTTTCCCATCACCGTCATGCTGATCTGATTAGCCCAGCTCTGATATGGCTCATGCATAACTAGGTTAGAAAGTTTAGTGTTCATGCTGGGTCTAGTCTTCAGATTCTTCAATAACAAACCAATGAAGAAATTTCAATGGTTTTGTTATTATACCAGCATGCATGCTGCACCAGTTTTGTCACGAAAATAATTGCAAATAGGAAAATCAGAGTAATAGGGAGTAAAGATAATAGACTAGAACAAAAAACACCCAAAGGAGCAGAAACAGATGGAAAGAATAGACAGAGATTAGGGACTGGAAATGAGGACCAAACTAATGAAAAGAGCTTATGGAAAAAGGACAAACAAAATTAAAAAAAAATGTACTTGTTGTTAGGGAAATGGGAAAAATTAGCAGAAGCCTCATAATAAAACAGATGGCTGGGAAAAATATTAAATTAGAGCTAGGAAAAGTAAGGTACATGGATCTCTCCATTTAACAGTAATAAAAGGAAGGCAGTGTCAGAATAAAGGGAAATGACTGAAGGGATATGCAATATAACGACAAAGATCTTGGTTATACAGTCTGCACTTGTCACTGAAATACACTAAATCATACCTGGTTATCAAAATTACTACTTTGTGCTTGGTTGTTGTTCAGAACTGGTGCTTTTGCAACAACTAATCGTATCCATTCAGTTGACTTCTGAAGAATCCCTATACTGTAGGTGATGAAGTGTGCAGTGCAATGCCATTGATTGCCTCGGTAAGGCTCCAGCTGGAATAAAGAAAAATGGCTTCATAGTTACATAGTTAAATTGGGTTGAAAAAAGACAAAGTCCATCAAGTTGAACCCCTCCAAATTAAAACCCAGCATACACACAAACACACACACATACACACACACACCCATACACTCTTTCACACAAACCATATATGCCCATAGCTATACTAACTGTAGAGTTAGCCTTTGATATTATGTCTGTCCAAAAAATCATCCAAGCCCCTTTTAAAAGCATCAACAGAATCAGCCATCACATCATTCCACAACCTCACTGTCCTCACTGTGAAGAATCACCTACGCTGCTTCAAATTAAAGTCCTTTTCTTCTAGTCTGAAGGGGTGGCCTCTGGTGCGGTGATCCTCTTTATGGGTACAAAGGTCCCCTGATATTTGTCTATAATCCCCTCTAATGAATTTGTAAAGTGTAATCATGTCCCCTCGCAAATGCCTTTTTTCCAGAGAAAACAACCCCAACCTGGACAGTCTCCCCTCATAATTTAAGTCTTCCATTCCTCTAACCAGTTTAGTTGCACATCGCTGCACTCTCTCCAGCTAATTTACATCATTCCTAAGGGTCCAAAACAGCACTTCATATTCCAGATGATGTCTTACTAGAGATCTGTAAAGAGGTATAATTATGTTTTCATCCCTTGAGTTTGACCTTGCCCTTTTTTATGCAGGACAGAACCCTATTTGCTTTAGTAGCTACAGAATGACACTGCCCAGAATTAAACAACTTGTTATCTATACAAACCCCAAGATCCTTCTCACTTAAGGAAACTCCCAACACACTGCCATTTAGTGTATAACCTGCATTTATATTATTTTTTCCAAAATGCATACCCTTGCATTTATCAACATTGAACCTCATTTTCCAGATTGCTGCCCAGTTTCCCAACTTAGACAAATCACTCTGCAGAGTGGCAGCATCCTGCATGGAACCTATAGTTCTGCACAATTTAGTATCATCTGCAAAAATAGAAACCGTACTTTCAATTCCTACATCCAGGTAATTTATAAACAAGTTGAAAAGCAAGGGACCCAGTACAGAGCCCTGCAGTACCCCACTAACAACACTGGTCCAATTAGAAAATGTTCCATTTACCACCATTCTTTGTAGTCTATCTTTTAGCCAGTTCTCTATCCAGTTACAAATACTATGTTCCAGGCCAACATTCCTTAATTTAACCAGTAACCTTCTGTGTGGCACTGTATCAAATGCTTTAGCGAAGTCTATATATATACTGTATGCATTTACGTCACTCATTTCCTGTAATACTAGCCCTTTAATGACCCCTCTAGCTCAATAGCTCTAGGGGAGATATTTCATTTACATTATGCACAAAAATCAAACTTCATTAGCTTTCTTTGCACATCAAAACACCCACATCACTCTACAAATTATTCAAATGTTGCTGGTAGATCAGTGTGAAAAGATCTGCCTTAGTTGACCCAGAATAATATTAACCTAATTACAACATCTATTGCACTAAAACTCACAGTCAAAGTAAATTTTCCAAGACAATTTGCATACAATATATATTTTATAATGCTGACATGTGAAAGTTTGTTTTACTAAATTTTCATTATAGAGAAACATATAAAGTAAAAAGAAATGTAAAAAGCAAACTACATGGAAATCTTACATGTGGGATTCTTGAGTGCTACCACACTAAATCCAAGGAATCCTACAGAACGTTTCTCTATATCTATTCTGTGGAGGAATTCACTTTATTACTTTCACTATAAGGAAAAACACCCCATGCCTTATATGAGAAAGAAATATTGCAATTACAATAATTATGCTGCCCATTCTTAGAAATGTAATATTATATTTCTAAACAAAAGAAACACCAAGAGCCCCAATAGTGTAATATATATTGGTAAGGGATATTGAAATAAGAATAAATAACATATACTCACAAACCAGGGTTACCAATAGGCAACCGCTGTAAAGGCAGGTGGGGAGAATGTCCTGACCCCACTCAGGATTATGAAGTCGCTCTCTGTAGATAGAAAAAGGGTATCAACCCTCCACCGAGGGTGGACTTAGTATTGTATAGCAAGAACAGAGGCGCCAAAAGGATAAAAGGATATGAACGAGTTTAAAAGCCAAAACTTGGTAATCAGAGGAGGCAGTGGTGGACTTACCGTGAAACGCGTTGTACTGATTGGAGTTCGTTAATAAATTTTGACTGCCCAATTACAGTCGTTTTGTGTCTGCTCGGAGGAGGTAAGTCCACCACTGCCACTTACCAAGTTTTGGCTTTTAAATTCGTTCATATCCTTTTATCCTTTTGGCGCCTCTGTTCTTTCTATACAATTATATTTCTAATTATTCTTACATTAAATCTGAGTGATTTTCCATTTTAACCAAGGGTAACATTACACATTTTGATATTATATAAAAGCCCAATATATTCTCAAACACTTCAACTGTACCTTCTATTATTTCCACAAAAAACATAGTGGTCTTTATTTTTTTATTTTTTACAAAAAAAGATGTCTTCAACTGGCTTACAGCCAATGTATGAAAAGACGTGTGTTTACCCACACACTCAAAATGTTACAGAGGGTAGTGATTCCTATGCAAAATGTTCGTGTGGTTGTCAAAGGGACCAATCTTTTGTGACAACAAGAAAATGGATTTCTACAACAAAGCTGTCCAGTCAGTTGCATAGTAATATGATTTTTCTATTTTTGTCACCTTTAACTTTCAGTACTTTTTAGATGTCCCTATTAAAAGCAACTTTTCAATTTCTTCAAAGTTTATATTTATTAATTAATAAGCTTCCTGTTCCGGCTCTTCCCAGCTTGCAGCGTAAACTCTGGTATAATTGGTAGGGGTCACTGACTCCAGGATGTGATGCTTCAACTTTGTTATTTCTATTATTTCTTACTTTTATTTTCAGGTCCTTTACTGTGACCCTCTTCTTTCTATAATTTTAAAAACTGCTCCCTTAAGGCTAATCTAATTGACCCCTTATGGCCAGAAAACTGTTTAAATTTAAACTACATAGCTGCAGAACAAAGAAAAAAGAAGAAAAAAATCCAAACAAATAAAACAATAATACCAACTGCAAATTCATTAATCATATAAAATGTGATCTCTTCAACATGTAAAATGTTAATTTTAAGGTAAACAATTCCATCAACAGCAGACAGCCAAATCTGTATCAGTTATACCTGAAAGCCAAATTTCCCTTTATTTAAAATTTTTAAGGTTTTTAGGTGTGTGTGTGCTAATGATGAGCTGGATCAACCAAATAAGTAGTAAGTGGCTATCAAGTGTAATTTCCAAAGTTTCCAAATGTGAATTGGACAGATGATATTCAGCACTGGCTACCCTGTGTACAGAAAGACACAATCTATATTTTCTTCCACTTTAATAATGCATTTCACTGGAATGAGAGTGCTTACTGTAACAGTAAGTCTTCTTGTGTGTGTATGTGTGTATGTAACCCTCTTAAATGTAGGTAGCATTAAAACCAAAATAGGCAAAGCACATTGCTTTCTGCTAAATACAACAGAAACCACAAAAAAAGTGTGAAGCAAAGTTCATACATTTAACTTGCTGCTTCATAAGTCAGCATAGTTTATAACTGTATTTTACAGTATAACCTTTTATCCAGAAAAATTAGGGCCTGGGGTTTTTTTAACTAAAGTTTTTTCAATCATTTTAAATGCTATAACAAAATTACTAAACCTTTAAAATTTTAAAAACTCAGCAACTCAAACCACTTCAGGGGCTGTCTATATTTAGGCATTATGACACATTTGGTGGAACTATCCTAAGGGTAGACACTTACAGTATAGAGTTTATGCAATAATAGACAGAATATTTGGTATCACCAGTGAGGAATCCATGGAAAGCTTGTCTAAGCAAATTGACTGAAAGTATTGTTATAATTGCCATATGGCTGGTAACCTTCCATTTTAGTGTTAAATTTAGGCACCCTGGAAAATCCAATTCTTTTTTAAAAAGTATGGAAAGCATGGAGACCAAACTTTACATGAAAAATTAACAGCACAATTTCTGGAAACTCAAACACTTTTTACAATTTGTTTCTTTTTCTGACCATTTTTCTTAAAGTGAAGTGTAAATGTAATTTTTCAAATTCTAACACTGCTGAAGGGGGGGGGGGGAAGGGGTCACCGGCTCTTTATTTCATTAAAGGTAGCTGTTTGAATGGATACAATAGTTGCCAATAATCCAAAGATACTGCTGAGAAATGTATCCACTAAATATAGCAAATTGCAACATTCCATAATGCTCCTAGATCACCGAGCTGCCAGACTAAAACCACAAAGATGTGAACATTAATCTTTATGTTCTTTATGTTCATCAGAAAATGAAATTGTTTTAAAGTAATAAAAATATAATGCAGTGTTGCCCTGCACTGGTAAAACTGCAGTGTTTGCTTCAGAAGTACTACTATTGTTTATATAAATAAGCTGTTGTTTAGCCATGGGGGCAGCCATTCAAAGGAGAAAAGGCTCAAGTTACATAGCAGATAAGCTCTGTAGAACATAATGTTATCTGTTATCCATTACTTATTCTGTGCCATATAGCCGTTTTTCAATTTCCGCCATTGCTACTCAGCAGCTTGTTTATATGAACTATAGTAGTGTTTCTGAAGTAAACAGATCCGTTTAACAGTGCAGGGCAACACTACATGATATTTTCTTTACTTTAAAATACTTTCATTTTTTGGTGTTACTGTTCCTTTAAACTTAAACTTTGGGAGAACGGTAAAAAATAAAAGATGGAAAGTAATTGAAAATAGTCTTTGTTTATAGTGAACAATCTAAAAACAACCAAACTGAAAAAGTGTTTGGCAGGTGAATAACCCCTTTAAATAGAAAGCATTTGAACTATTCCTTTGTTTGGACCTAATATATTCCTCTTGACCCCAATGTTTATGTGATTCTGATTTTATTTTTATATTATGCATTTCTCCCTATCTTTCCCTCTCGTTTCAGCTTGTTCTTTTGGTTTGTAATTTTCTTATTTTTCTCATTAATCCTGTAGTCTTTTTCCTTTTTCACCCAATAAGGGGGATTCTTACCACAGTTGTGTTTATATGTGTGTTTGTATTCTTTTTCATATTTAATTTATACAGTGGTCCTTTGCAACCTGCTTATTTATTTCTGCCTATGTCTCCTGATACCACTGTAACAACTGCAATGGAAAAAAAACCTGTTGTCTTCAAAATAGAAGTATAGGATCTATTATTTGAACTGTTTGAGACCTGTGGTGTCCCCAATGTGGATTACCATACCTTAAGGGGCAAATTTACTATTATTCCCCAAAATTAGTTCGACCAAATTCGATATTCAATTAGTATTCGATCGTCGAATGCTAAACTAATGGTTTTAGGCTACCTTTTATTCAATATTCAATCATTCGACGATCGAATACAAATTTATTCAATCAGTCGAATAATTTATTAGATCAATCGAATAATTTATTCGATCAGTCGAATAAATCATTTGATCATTCAAATGATTCGTACGATTCAAACGATCGAAGACTTCGATCGTACAAATCCTATTCGATCAGGACTTGGACTCAGAAGCCTATGGGAGTGCTGCCATAGGCTTCTATTGCAATTCGGTAGGTCCAATCTGCCGAAGTAGCCAATCGAATAAACTTAAAAAATTAAATCTTTCAATGATCGACTGATCAAATATTTGTTCATTCGAATCTATTCGAATGTATTCGATCGTTCGACCATCCGCTATTCTATGACCGAATATGCCAAAATTTAAAATAAATAAATAAATCCTACGTTCTAAATTCGATCAAATTCTATTCACGTGAATTTAGTACATCGGCCCCTTTGTATGCTAAAAACATAATAACAAAACACAATAGGATTAGTATCTGGGTGTGATGAAAATAGTTTTAATAAAATGCATAATAATGACCATTTGATATTATGACCAGAGGTAAATAGTTAGGGGCCGACATATGGGTTTTACCTTGACGTGGTGTGGTGGCTTATCAATCTTATGATCATAATTTTGTAACGAAAAAAAAACCCTGTCTTTGTACACATGCATCTGCATAGATTACTTATATGACAGGGGACCAGGGAATGCACATTGATCAATCTCTCCTCTTTCTCTCAAATGAAAGGTTACAGTTTTAATTCCTGGGGAATAACTTTTCTGCCTTGTTGAAAAACAATTTACAACCATCTTTCTTTTAAATATAAGCATTCGCCCATCACTACTGAATACAGCTAATAATCCAATGGTTGCTACAGGTAACACTGCTGGATGCAAATCTGACTTTTGTATTAAATGAGGTCTGTCATGATATGGCTTTGTACTGCATACTTACAGTAGCTAAGCCTGCATTACTAGTGAAAGGTCAAGGATGTTGTCAGGAGAAAGAAAGAGGCTGATGTTCTTCTGCTTAGGAAAGATGTGAGAAAGGTTTCTAATTTTATTCCTAACACCAGCATCTTTCTTTCTACTGGCAACTTCCTTGACTACTTGGTGGTCAGACTAGTGGGGAAATGACCAGCAGGTGGCGCTGTTATTCACGAGGATTGATAGTTACTGAATGATGCATAAATCTTACTGATGAAATTAGGACATCTTTGTGCAAAGCTTTATGAACTTGTATTATTCATGATAGTGAAGCCTGTTTAATATTGGTGTTTATTGTCAAAGCATAATTTTCATTAATGACTTACAGTTGTGCTCATAAGTTTACATACCTGGCAGAATTTTTGATTTCTTAACTATTTTTCAGAGAATATGAATGATAACACAAAAACTTTTCTTTCACTCATGGTTAGTGGTTAGCTGAAGCCATTTATTGTCAAACAACTGTGTTTATTCTTTTTAAATCATAATCACTACACAAACTACCCAAATGACCCTGATCAAAAGTTTACATAACCCAGTTCATAACCCAGCCCCCTTTAACATCAAATCTTTTGTGGTACTGTAGCTGTGGATGAGGCTCTTTATCTTCTTAGACAAAGGTAAAGCTGCCCATTCTTCCTGGCAAAAAGCCTCCAGTTCGTGGGCTGTCTTGCATGAACTGCACGTTTGAGGTCTCCCCAGAGTGGTTCAACGATATTGAGGTCAGGAGACTGAGATGGTCACTCCAGAACCTTCACTTTATTTTGCTGTATTCCAGTGATCCCTAACCAATAGCTCGCAAGCAACATGTTGCTCTCCAACCCCTTGGATGTTGCTCCCAGTGGCCTCAAAGCCACTGAATTACTGGCTTAGAGGCAAGTTTTGGTTGCATAAAAAACAGATGTCCTGCCAAACATTCTCTCCTGTAGGCTGCCAGTCCATATAGGGGTTACCAAAAAGCCAATCAGAGCTCTTATTTGATATCCACATGGACTTTTTCATCCTTGTGTTGCTCTCCAACTCTTTTTTAAATTTAAATGTGGCTCACAAGCAAAAAATGTTGGGGACCCCTGCTGTATCCAATGACAGGTTGACTTGGCCATGTGTTTTGGATCATTGTCATGTTGGAATGTCCAAGTACGTCCCATGCAAAATTTCCTCCAGTATTTTTTGATAACTTACTGCAGTGCTGTCCAACTTCTGTGTTACTGAGGGCCAAAATTATTCTGGCCTACATAGTGGAGAGCCGATAATGGAAGCCAGTGTTGACCACTCCCTGTTTTTATACCACACCCACTTTAAACCACACCCATGTTACCACAAGACCATGTACAAATTGATTTTTTTGGTAGCACACCAAAAAACCAAATGGTTGGTGCTCACTGCAGGGATATAATTTATCATGTGAAAAAAGTTGTCATATTAAAGGAAAACTATACCGCTGGACAATGCAGGTCTCTATAAAAAGATATTGCATAAAACAACTCGTATGTAAAACCCTGCTCCATGTAAACAAACCATTTTCATAATACTTTTTTTAGTAGCATGTGCCATTGGGTCAGCCTAAATAGAAAATTGCCATTTTAAAAAATAAGGACAGCCTCCTGGGATTGTATGATTCTATGCTGCACACAAACATACCAAACAAACTATTTAGGTCACATGAGCCAATTAACAGAGAGAGTTGTGTCTTTTGCTTCCACACTTCTTCCTGTTACAGTTAAAGTTGAAATATTTCTGGTCAGGTGATCTCTGAGGCAGCACACAGACCATCATGAAATGGTGGTTAAAGGCAAGAGATGCAAAAGGGCAATATTTACTTAAATATATATACCAGGTTGGTAAGATTCTTTAATATGTCACTTAATTTAATATAAACTATCTGTTGCTCAAGTATTCATTTTGGGGGTACAGATTTCCTTTAAGACATACCCTTAAAATCCCTCCTCTATCCCTGTGGATAGCACAGCACCCCAGTACATGATTAAACACCTTAGGGGCCCCTAACAATAATTTATAAATACCAGGCTTATGTTCCACAGACAGAGCAGGGCACATACAGGCACACAGGGGTCACACAGGCAGAGCACACAAACAGGGGCCATCAGGGGGACAAGCTGACACTGAAGTCCTGAAGCGGCGGAAAGGCCCGAAGTCACAAAAGGAGCCGACAATAAAGTCCTGAAGCGGTGAAAAGAAACAAAGTCACGAAAGGAGACAACACTGAAGTCCTAAACTGGCGAAGAGACCTCAAGTCACGAAAACAGCTATAATTGAAGTCTTGAAGCCACAAGTTCAATTCTACTGACACCAATGTGGGGTTTGTTTTTAATTGTTTTCAATGTTGGTGTCTCTGGTGTTTGAGTCTGGCAGCTCAGTAGTTCAGGTGCAGATTCTAAACTGTTACAATTTTGCAACATTTAATTGATACATTTCACAGCTACATCTCTGTAGTATTAGCAACTATTGTATCAATTCTAACAGCTGCTTGTAATGAAACCCAGAGATTCTGCTCAGCAGGGACAAAGATAAGAAATGTATCCTTAAATGTATCAGTTTAGAACAGTTGGGGACCCCCCCTCCCAAAGCTGCTTTAGAAGGTGAAAAATGACAATTACACTTCAATATTAGAAAAACGGTTACAAATAGAAAATAGACAGTAATTGGAAAAAGTCCTTATTTCTGGTGATCTACCTGAAAACAACTAGTTGTTTGAAGGCGAACAACCCTTTCACTTATAAGGGGCCCTGACCATCAGTATGTGTGTGGGGGGTTATTTTTTATCGCTGATATGTGTGTGGTCTTTTAACTGTGATGTGGAGTGGGCCGGGTCAGGGGTGGGGCTTGGGAGCAAAATTTTGCTGTATGGAGGGTTAATGGCGGCCCTGCACATGCAGGCAGAGCGGGGCACACAGGGAGTATAGGGAATGCAGAATAGAGCAGGACCATTCTAAGATACATACAGTGACACAGTGCTGGTGCTGCCCCATTAGCATTTTGTATAAAGTGTGAATAGGTGAACAATGTGGGCAGTTTCAGTCTGGGTCTTGAGTGTGAACAGTACAAGACTTTAGGGATGTGAACTATAGAGGTGTTACAAGTGTGAACAATGTAGGGGGATCATAAGTGGGGATTAGTCTTAATTTGAGGTTAACAATGCAGGGGCCAATTAATCTCTGTAGTGATACCATTTAAATCTTACACATAGTAAGCAAGCACAGCAGGTAGGGGGCCACAGAAGGGGGGGGGCTGACTTACTGCATTCATTTTGCCATAAATTCTGACCAAATTTCCTGTGCCTTTGTAGCTCACAGATCCCCAAAACATCAGCGATCCACCACCATGTTTCACAGTAGGAATGGTGTAATTTCTTCATAGGCCTTGTTGACTCCTCTCCAAATGTAGTGTTTATTGTTGTAGCCAAAAAGTAACATTTTGGTCTCATCACTCCAAATGAAGATTTGAGGCTTGTTTCTGTGCTGTTTGGCATATTGTAAGCAGGATACTTTGTGGCATTTGCGTAGTAATGGCTTTCTTCTGGCAAATCAACCATGCAGCCCATCTTTCTTCAAGTGCCTCCTTATTGTGCATCTTGAAACAGTCACAACACATTTTTTCAGAGAGTCCTGTATTTCACCTGAATTTATTTGTGAGTTTTTCCTTGCATCTTGAAAAATGTTCCGGCAGTTGTGGCTGAAATTTTAGTTTTATTTGGTTTGGTTTCAACAGAACCCCTCATTTTCTACTTTTTAATTATACTTTGAACACTGCTTATTGGCATTCTCAATTCCTTTGATATTTTCTTATATCCTTTCCTTATAGAGTTCAACTACCCGCAGGTCCTTCGACAATTCTTTTGCTTTCACCATGACTTAGAGGCTGATTTACTAAGGGGCAGATTTATCAAGGTTCGAATTGGTTCAATTTAAAAAAATTCGAATTTCAAATAAATTTGGGGCTTAATCGACTATCGAGCTCCAATAGAATTTTTCTAAGTTCTTTTGATCGAATAAAATATTCAATAGATTGCTTAAAATCAATTTTTTTTATATTTGATCGTTCGCTATATCGAATTGCGTTAAAACCCTTCAAACCCTTTGAATAAAATTAGAATTTCAAAGTAATTTCTGGTTACTTTGACTATCGAGTAGCCAAAAATTTGAATGAAAAAAATCGAATTTCAAAGTGCTTGCCCTTTAAAAATCCTTTGACTATTTGCCAGCTTAAAGCTGCCGAATTACCATTTTAGCCTATGGGGGTCCTCATAGAACCTGTCCTGAAAATTTTTCAAAGTTCCAAGAATTCGAAGGATTTTGATCGAATCGAACGATTCCAACGATTTTTTATTCGATCAAAAATTGACCTATACAATCAAAATACGTCCATTTACGATCAAAAAGCCCTTTAAAAAAATTTTGAGGCTCGAATTTCAAAGTTTTTTTACTTCTAAAATTCGACCCTTAGTAAAACTCTCTTTTAGAATCCAAAAAACATCAGTGCAGCAATGGATGAAAGATGCAAAGGTCGATCAGGAGTCCAGAAAGTCATTGATCTTTTATACACACCCACTAATTAGAAGCAAACAGATCACAGGTGAAGATGGTTATCATTTGGGTAGTTTATGTAGTGATTATGATTTAAAAAGAGTAAACACAGTTGTTTGACAATAAATGACTTCAGCCAACCACTAACCATGAGTGAAAGAAAAGTTTTTGTGTTAGCATTCATTTTCTCTGAAAAATGGTTAAGAAATCATAAATTCTGCCAGGCATGTAGACTTATGAACAGAACTGTATCTTGCCTACACAGGGACAAACCCACCCCAGCAAAACTTTTTTTGGATCCCCCCTCATGTTGAGAAAACATCACCTTTCAATTCTTTTCAAAATGTGGGTGGTGCTGTTAGAGACATTTTTAAGCAGATGTTTTTTAATATACTTAACTAAGCTCTAAACAAAGTTTATGTTGTGTTTAATTTTGATTGAATAGCTAATGCATTATCATTTAACTGCCGTCAGGCAAAAGAGTGCTTACTATAAAACTAATTTTATGTTATCATTTAAATCCGTTAAGAATTTCCTGGAAGCATTTTAATGGTTGCTGAAATAAAGTTTTGATATAGCGTTAGCATTTTCCTTTTACCTGATCATATAGCTTTTTAATTTACTATATATATATATATATATATATATATACGTATATATATATATATATATATATAATCTGCATCTTTACCAGAGATTAAACAGAAACCAATTAACCCCAATGTTGCCAATATAATTGCGCTCCAGTCCTCTGAGAGCAAATAAGTTCAAATCTACAGCAAAAGGAAATGGCTAAATGAAATGAGCACTTCAGGGTCTTGTCTGTCATTAAAACCATCAGTATGATTTTATTTTTCCATAACCAAAAAGGTGGGTGAACTTTGGGTTTATGGAGACTGCAGAGGCAGCATTGTCGAGGAGTGATTCTTAATTAACGGCAGTTGGCCTAATAAGCCACTACAGTAGAACCCACATTTTTTGTTTTTCAGGGGACCAGAAAAAAATGGTGTAAAATCCAGGAAAATGTAAAATAAAGGAAATGTATTATGCAAAATATATAGGTGGGACCACAAAACAACAATGTAAAATTAGGAGAAACTTAAAATCAGGGGATGTACATGGGGGTTCATAATTTAAACAAATAAGCATCAATAAAGGCTGTTTGTGTCAAGTGAAAACTGCTCTACGGTCTTCATGAAATACATTCTAAGGCCACTATACTGCCAATCAGTGCCAAATGTGTTTACTAGTCATTACCAAATGTATGGTTTTCTTCTTTTCTAAAAACTATATAGGTAATGTAGTAAGATTACTAGGCCAAAAGAAAATGATGTACAACAATCAATCTGTCCTCAACATTTACTGATCTGCTGGGTTTAGAATAATGCAACCGAGTATTTGGTTGCTGTCAGTTACAATACTCAAAGCAAACCATGCATGTCTCCCTATATCTGTATAAACTGTACAAGCTCATCCTGCTTTCTTGGGTCACTCTGGTCTGATGTTAGACAATACTTCTAATGGCAAGAAGGCATAGCAGATCCTCTGCTTTCTTCCGCTTTCATTTCTACATAGGCAGAGGAAGCAGATCTGCTGTAATGCACAGCTTCATGAAGCTACAATCACAGGCCTCATGTCGTTGATACTAAGTGGATATCTGGACAAAAATGCATAGTTCATAACTGGCCGAAAGACGAGGGGAGGACGCCGAAACGGAGGAAAGAGTTTGCATGTCCGCTAAACACCAATCTCTGACCCGCAGTGCCGCTCTGGCCGCGGCATCAGTAAGACATATAGAAGAAAGCGTGGGAGCGGGGAGACTGGTAAAGAAATCCACGATGGAACCAAAATTAAAAAACTCCTTTATTGCTTCATGTTAAAATGAGAAATCCATGTGTGCAGGGATACGCGGCTTGACGCGTTTCGTGACCCAAATCTGATGAAGCCAGGCTTCTGATGAAGTGATGATTTGGGTCACGAAACGCGTCAAGCCGCGTCTCCCTGCACACATGGATTTCTCGTTTTAACATGAAGCAATAAAGGAGTTTTTTATTTTTAATTTTGGTTCCATCGCGGATTTCTTTACCAGTCTCCCTGCTCCCACGCTTTCTTCTATAGTTCCTAACTGATACCTGGTTAGTGTAGCTAGCTACCCACAGACAGAAACATGTCAAAGAAGTTACAGAAAGGAGTGCATTACAGCGGATCCACTACAGAAAAACAGATGGGGGATCCACTATGTATGCCCTTGCCCTGAATGATGGAGTAAAAAAAAAGAATACAGTACTCTTAAAGGAAAACTATACCATCCAAACAATGTAGGTCACTATAAAAAGATTTTGCATAAAACAGCTCTTGTGTAAAACCATTTTCAAAATAATATACTTTTTTAGTAGTATGTGCCATTAAAAAATAAGGGCCGCCCCCCGGTGCACAAAAACAAATCATACATGTTAGGTCACATGAGAACATTTAAAGATAGAGTTGTGTCTTTTGCTTCCACACTTCTTCCCGTTAGAGTTGTAATATCTCTGGTCAAGTGATCTCTGAAGCAGCATAGAGACCATCACCAAATAGTGTTGCAAGGCAAGAGGTATAAAAGGGCAATATTTACTTAAATATATATACCAGTTTGGTAAGATTCTTTAATATGCCACTTAATATGATATAAACCAGGGGTGTCCAACCTGCGGCCCAGGATAGATATGAATGCGGCTCAGCTTGAAAAGCTTGGTTCCTGAGGAAACGTCATGTCCCAAAGGATATAGGATTAGGCAGGGGGGGGGACTCTGGCCATTGCCCAGTTAGTAGTAATAATAATATAATAATAAGTTTGTTTAATACCCAGGTGTACCACATTCTAATGTATACCTCCATCTGTTTATTCAACTTGTATTGTAGTTATTTTCTGTGCATTTTCTTTACTTTTACAAATCAAACGTGTTTGTGTATTTCATGTGTGTCCCCAGACAATTTTTATTTTTCCAATATGGCCCAGGGAAGCCAAAAGATTGGCCATCCCTGATATATCTGATGCTTAAGTATTCTTTTTGGGGGTACAGTTTTCCTTTAAAGGTCCTACTACACATATTCCAGTGTGATTAAAGCAGCACGATCTCTGCTTCTGAGGAACATCAAGCAATGACATGTAAAATGTTTCAGTGCTGAAATCCGCTGTTTGTGCAGACACAGAAGAGTGATGATTCAAGCATAGGGGCTAATTCTAAGGCTGAGATTTTGTAGGATGGTGTTGGATCAACAAAACACATCCTACAAGTCAGATGCAGTTGCTTGGGTCAAAATAAAAAGGGACTAATACAAAATATCTGAAATGTAAACTATTTTTCTCCATTGAAATACATTGACTGTTGGATGTCCTTAGGGTTGCCACCTGCCTGGTTTTGACCCAGACAGCCTGGTTTTTTTAATGATTTCCAATAATTGACATGTTGTCATGGGCCTATCCCACATGCATCTCTGCCCTGCCCAGATTCCATAGGGCGAAAAGGTGGCAACCCTAGATGTACTGTAGATGCATGAACAAATTACACCATGTTACTTTATCTGATCTGACTTTACATTCTAGCTATAGGGGGATCAGATTTTGTAGGATCCTTCAAATCTGGTGCTGTTGTGTGGTGTTGCATGGCAAGATCAGCTAAAATATTTTGTCTAGTTTTACCCTTAGAATCAGCCCAATGTAGTCATTGGCCTAATTCCAGTTTTTCGTGCATTACTATATGAACTAAAAAAAACTGCAGTTTGTGTTTCCAACGTTAAAAAAGGTCCTGATTATTTACCCTTATTCATTTAATTTTTTAAAATATGTTTTGAGGATTTCTCATGTCATTAATGTTTTTCTTATTGTAACACTGTAAACATAATTTCAATAGAACAATCTTTTTGTTCATATAAGAACTTTGAATCCAAAGTCCGTCAGACATTCAACAGTAAAGTTTTTAATGGAGATTAATATTTTATGGCTGAGCAGAGCAGCTGGCACTTCATTTTTTAAATATTTTTTATGTTGTATATATAGCTTTATTATTCACATTGGTTCCAGTCTCAGTGAAATTCAACAACATTAGCAAATAATATTCAAACATACTATTCAACAATATATTTAGAAGCCAGTATGGAGTAAGAGGAAACCTACACAGGCACAAAGAACACAGTTTGCAGATGTCCAGGTGGAATTATTAAATTCAGGGACCCAGTGCTGCAACACTTCATTGCTGAACACTTTGCTGCCATACCAGGTACTGCTGCTAAGCATATGTTGAAAAACCTATCCTGTATAATACCACTTCCATAAACAATATTTATTGACAACTTTCTTCACAGTGGTTACTAATATTTAACTGCAGAAACTAGGGCAAAACCAGAACTTAAGAAGCTTGACAAAAATCAGAACAGAAAGGGCAATGACAAATGGGGCATTTTAAGAATAGTTTTGTTTTTATGACCGCTCTGGCGGAAAGGACAAAAAGGTTGTAATCACCCTACAGAATTATTCAAAAGATTTTGGTTTGGAGAATATGGTCCTAATTTTAAAGAATTAACAAAGTATTTCAAAAGGGGTAATATAAAACTCAGGGGGAATGGCCTAAAATGATGAGAGAGCAGGTGGAATGCAAAAGTACCAGGAAATCCAGGGGAGTTTAGGTGTGTGTTTACTTATTTATCTGACCATTGTCCTCAGTATTACTTGATAATTTCGCCATGCATTCCACAAATGTCACTGCACAGAAAACCGTCACTGTTCATTGGCAGTGTGTTTCAATGTGTTCTGCAGTTCCACAGTAGAATCTGCTCCACCTGTTCCTGTAGTTGAATAGCTCACTGTGCAGAAGCATCATGTAACTGATACTAATTGTATCATGTTTTATTTGAATATAGCGCCAACCGTTGTCCAATACGTATACTTTTCTAGATCATAGATAGGGTTGCCAAATTTTCTGGAAGAAAACACAGGTCTTCCTATGTATTTACTTTTTTTTCCTATTAATAACATTAGGATCAACCATCATTTTTACCGGCCAGGTGGCAACCCTAATCATAGACCATACAGTAGCTCCTCATTACTTCTGCTGCTGTTAGGGTTGCCACCTGGCTGGTATTTTACCAGCCTGGCCGGTATTTTTGATGGTTGATCCCAATGTTATTAATAGGAAAAAAAAAAAATATATAGGAAGGCCGGTATTTTTTTCAAGAAAAGGTGGCAATCCTAGCTGCTGTGCAAATGATCACACAAAGGCGGCCATTGCAAATATGGCCCTTTACACTCTCTGACGGTCATCATGATCTTTCAGTGTGCCCAGCAGTATATGGCAACCTCTATGACCATAACATTTGAATTATAGTCAAATAAATTTTTTTTAAATTTATAATTATTTAATTCATTTCATACATACATACCTAAGATAATATAATCGTACATTCTCTGAATGTAGTCAAATAAAATTATACATACGTAGTGTGTCAATATTTTTATTGGTGAAGAATCCGGGAGGCTTCTAGAAATCACAACTGGAAGGCCTGCACTGATTTATTTATTTAATATAACATCGAATAACTAACAATAACAATAACTATATTTCTCAAGCAGTCATTTAGCCCAATGTTTCTGTACATTTTAGTTACAAATGACGACATTTGGATGTTTTAGTGGTGCTGCACCAAAATATGTGCAGCCAGGTCAAATACTGTTTACAAACAAAAATCTAAAAAACGAAGCTACCAAATAATGGACCGCACACTCTCCATTATGATGATCAGACCGGAAATCCTCTCTTGCCACTCTCAAGATGGCGCCAAAGAAATGATGGAAGAGGAACGTAAGACCCACGAACGGAACGTTAACGTCATATAGACCTGCCTCTTGCAAGATGGCGCTCTCCGGATTTGTATGGGCTATTGTAACCGGAGTATTATGGTGGGTCTCTGCCTTTTGCTATGTATCGGGCGATGACGGGATCGTCAAATGCGACGAGTTACGTTTGGGACAATATCCTTCTCAAGTTCTTTATATCTAGTAGAAGATATGCGTAACAGCGTATTATTGGAACCCCATACAGTTTCAGGACTTACTAGTTTGACTTATAGAAACATGCCTTTTCCATTTGCTGTTTAAATGTTTTTAAACTCTTGTATTCATTGTATCAATACATATTATTGAGCGGTTTGTCCATCTAGCAATCCGTAGTTTCTTCTCTGGATATGTTAGTGGCAATTATGTAAATCAGGGGCCCCCAACATTAAAGGAGAACTAAGCCCTAAACATGATTATGGCTAAAATGCCATGATTTATATACTGAACTTATTGCGCCAGCCTAAAGTTTCAGCTTGTCAATAGCAGCAATGATCCAGGACGTCAACCTTGTCACCAGCGTCGCCACCTTTTCTGGAAAAAAAAATACTTGCCTTCCTATATATTTCCCCTATTAATAACATTGGGATTAACCATCACAGGGGGTCACCATTGACACACACATACTCAGTGGGCTCTGAGCAGCTGTTGAGAAGCTAAGCTTAGGGGTCACTAATTATCCAGCAGAAAATGAAGTTGGTTTGTAATATAAGTTGATGTTACAGGGCTGATTATTCATTTCTGATGCTAGTTGCACTGGTTTCTGTGCTGTCATGTATTAATTATCCATATGAATGACTAATCAGCCTTATACTGTGAAATTTTTATTCTATGTGTACTGTATATTTTGAGTCTGCCTCTAAGCTCAGTAAATGACAGCAGCACAAAGCATGTGCAGTGAATCGGCAGAAAACAAGCTGGGGAGCTACTGGGGTATATTTGGATACACCGATTTTTACTACTAAAGGGCTGTGGTTGCTTGGGCTGGTACAGAAACCCAAAACATAATGGACAACATTCTGGAGCAACACAAGCATGACAATTTTTCCTGGGTGGTGCCAAATAAGGGTTGTATTTAATATAGTAACATAGGTTGAAAAAAGACACAAGTCCATAAAGTTCAGCCTTTTAACTTTTTTTTTAATCTGCCTAACTTCTAGTTGATCCAGAGGAAGTTAATTTGCATTAAAGGGGGAAAAAATTCCTTCCTGACTCCAAAATGGCCTAGTCCCTAGATCAGCAATCATCCAACCAGTAGCTCGCGAGCAACATGTTGCTCTCCAACCCCTTGGATGTTCCTCCCAGTGGCCTCAAAGCAGGTGCTTATTTTTTAATTAATGGCTTAGAGGCAAGTTTTTGTTGCATAAAAAACAGATGTCCTGCCAAACATTCTCTCCTGTAGGCTGCCAGTCCATATAGGGGTTACCAAATAGCCAATCAGAGCTCTTATTTGACATCCACATGGACTTTTTCATGCTTGTGTTGCTCTTCAACTCTTTTTTAAATTTAAATGTGGCTCACGAGCAAAAAAGGTTGGGGACCCCTGCCCTAGATCAATATTTGGTTATTTGTAGTCCCTATGTGGACTGACAGCCTAGAGGAGGCTCTGTTTCAAAAATAAGCACTTGCATTGAGGCCACTGAGCACAGCATCCAAAGGGTTGGGGCGCAACATTTTTCTTACAAACTACTGGTTGGGGATCACTGATGTAAAGCAACACACAACTGCATGTTCAGTAGAGACTAGGCGCAAAATACAAATATTATCGTGATCATGGTTTTTGTGATTTTAATGACATTTTAATGCATAGATTTTATAACTAGACCAGGACTGGAGGAATTGACCAGGCTAACTTACAGTATGGCAGAAGTTGTTTCTTCTCAGTCAGTGCTGGGCTGACCTCTCTTGAGTTAAATAGGGTAGCCATCAACTTTTTTTTTTCTACTGCTCCTTAATTCATTAAACATTCATATGTGCAGATCCTGAAATAAATCCTGCCACACAGGAGCCAGTAAATTGTTCAAACTACACTGCGGATGGTAAGTGCACAGAGCCATTTAAACTGAACAATTAGGGGCATATTTATCTAATGTGATTTTTTTTTTTGCACCCAAACTCACATAAACAAGTTATATTTTCAAAAACTCGAATGTCTGTGAGTTAATAAGAAAAAAAAAATGTGCCATCTTAAAGCTGGCTAGGTGATGTAGAAGTCAATGGGAGTTGTCCTAGGGTTTGTCCTTCAGGTTTTCAGTGCATAAAATTGATTGATTTAAGTTTTATTTGGGCCAAGAATTCGATCATCAAATTTTCAGATTTTGTCATTTGGATTTTTCCATTGTTACACAAAGATTAAAAATTTGAGTTTATTTGTAGTAGAAAAACCTTCACACAACTCACAAATTAAATTCTTGGTAAATGTCCCCCCTAAACTTTGATTTCTTAATGTAGGCTCAAATCAGGCCTCAATTAGATCCGGAATTATTGGGACCTGTTTTTTTGCAGATAAGGTATCCCGTGGCTATAACCTATCTCATTCTATAAAAGGAACAGTAACATTAAAAAAAAATTAAGTTAAATGAAAGTACTATGTCCTGTTGCCCTGCACTTGTACAACTTGTGTGTTTGCTTCAGAAACACTACCATAATTGATATAAGAAAGCTGCTGTGTAGCCATAGGGGCAGCCCCATTACCTCCATTTATCCACAATCTGTGCTCCTTATTTTTAACAACTTTACTTTATAAGCATGTTAGAATTAAATACTGAAATATTAAATTATTCAAGACTATGCACATCTTAAACAGATTTCTTTTTTGTTTTTGTAGCTCCTTGTTTTCCAGCACCTAATATTACTTGTAAAGTATATGGTGGTAATGTGACTACATTCACAGGGAAAGAAATAGGATTTTACAGACCTTTCCCATGCCGCAATGTGTAAGTAAACTATTACCTGGGAAAATTAGATTTTTACATTTCATAATATGCATGTTGTTGAATAGTGTCTTTGCACCTTCTAAAATACCACAGTAAGACTTTAAGTGAAAGTAACAGAAGAATGTATTGCACATAAAATGCTTATTACAGAGCATATTGTTGCTATTTTTCTACCGCATACAACAGTCCTGTTTAACTGAAGTTACTGACCCTGTTTAACGCCGCTACATATCTTCCAGGTCTGGCTAGTCTTGTACTCCTTCCACTTTATTGTCCTCATTCGTTTTAGTCACTTGCAGTATTATGCAGTTTTACATTAGAAACATGATGTGTAGCTCAAAAATTAGACTGAGTAGAGGAATGGCTTGGTTGAATAAAGTTGGTATCTTTATTGGGACAAGACTGCATTAGATAAAAAGTGGTACATCAGCACTGTGCCATGCAAGTTCTTTTTATAGGTAGCAAGTAGTAAGACATAATAATTGCCTTTGGTGCATTTTTTTCTGAAACAACTGATTATACAAAAATTTGTGGAAGAAATACATACACTATGTTATACATTATTTTATTATACACCAAGGTCATTGTCCTAGTAATTATTACAAGAATGTTGCAAATGCCTCTGCCTCTTTTGTTTCCACTGATTGGTTACCAGGCAGTGGTCTATCATTGACTTGGGGGGGGATGAGTCATAACTGTTGCTTTTGAATCTGAGCTGAATGCTGAGGATCAATTGCAAACTTACTGAACAGTTATGTCCCATGTTCCCCCGCCTCAGACTAATTCAGAGTAAGAGAGCTGAAAAGCAGGAAGTTGGCTTCTGTTCTGTTAGACATCCAGTCACTCCAGCCTTTATACATTACATTTTTGACTAACTTTATTAGAAATATTTTTTTTTATTTTGCACAGGCTATTTACCCAGTTTTTATTTTTATACAGAAATGTTCCTTTAAGACTAAATTATTTCTGTTTCTAATAAGCTTTTGACAAAGACCGTTCCCCATTACACTTTTTTAAAGAAAATTTAAAAACATTTATTACATTATGTCTTAATCAGTTCTGAGCATTTCCTGACAGCAGTGCTGAGACTGTAGTATGAGCCGTTGTCTTACAAGACAATTGTGTGACATGAGTTTCATGATCATCCACCATTTTATTTATGTCTTGTCTAACAGAACTGCATTTAACTTTGAATTTCTGTTTTAGTTATTACCCTGCATCTTCCGCCTAGCATTTTCTCACTGATGCAGCCATCTCATTCATATTGCTATTTTGAGGAAGAAATGCTGCTCTGGGTTGAGGGAGCAGAATTAAAATGGATATAGGGTATACAAGTGTTGTTATATAGAGAATTCCATTTTACAGTATAGGCTAAACATTATTCATAAATATAGTGTTACATTTCTCAACAAAATGTCCAGAAGCTTTATATCTCTAAAAGATAGACTACAAAGAGTGGAGGAACATGGAACATTTTCTAATTGGACCAGTGTTGTTAGTGGGGTACAGCAGGGCTCTGTACTGGGTCCCTTGCTTTTCAACTTGTTTCAACTTAATGACCTGGATGTGGGCATTGAAAGTACGGTTTCTATTTTTGCAGATGATACTAAATTGTGCAGAACTATACGTTCCATGCAGGATGCTGCCACTTTGCAGAGTGATTTGTCTAAGTTGGGAGACTGGGCAGCAAACTGGAACTGGTTTAATGTTGATAAATATAAATGCAAGTTATACACTAAATGGCAGTGTGTTGGGAGTTTCCTTAAGTGAGAAGGATCTTGGGGTTTTTATAGATAACAAGTTGTCTAATTCTGAGCATTATCATTCTGTAGTTACTAAAGCAAATAAAGTTCTGTCCTGCATAAAAAAGGGCATAAACTCAAGGAATGAAAACATAATTATACCTCTTTATAGTAGGGATGCACCGAATCCACTATTTTGGATTCGGCCAAACCCCTGAATCCTTCCTTAAAGATTCGGCTGAATACCGAACCGAATCCGAACCCTAATTTGCATATGCAAATTATGGGTGGGAAGGGGGAACATTTTTTTTACTTCCTTGTTTTGTGCCAAAAAGCCATGTGATTTCCCTCCTTGGCCCTAATTTGCATATGCAAATTAGGATTCGGTTCGGCAGAATCCAAATACTGCTGAAAAAGGCAGAATCCTAGTAATACCTCATCTGGAATATGCAGTGCAGTTTTGGACTCCAGTCCTTAGGAGGGATGTAAATGAGCTGGAGAGAGTGCAGAGACGTGCAACTAAACTGGTTAGAGGGATGGAAGACTTAAATTATGAGGGTAGACTGTCCAGGTTGGGGTTGTTTTCTCTGGAAAAAAAGGCGCTTGCGAGGGGACATGATTACACTTTACAAATACATTAGAGGACATTATAGACAAATATCAGGGGACCTTTTTACCCATAAAGAGGATCACCGCACCAGAGGCCACCCCTTCAGACTAGAAGAAAAGGACTTTCATTTGAAGCAGCGTAGGTGGTTCTTCACAGTGAGGACAGTGAGCTTGTGGAATGCACTGCCGGGTGATGTGATGGCTGATTCTGTTGATGCTTTTAAGAGAGGCTTGGATGATTTATTGGACAGACATAATATCAAAGGCTATTTTGAAAATAAACTCTACAGTTAGTATAGCTATGGGCATATACGGTTTGTGTAAAAGAGTGGAGGGGTGTGTGTGTGTGTGGATGCTGGGTTTTAATTTGGAGGAGTTGAACTTGATGGACTTTGTCTTTTTTAAACCCAATTTAACTATGTAACTATGTATGGCCCTCTTCTTATATATGTGAGGGATTAACAACAGACTATAGTTAAATGTTTAAAATAGGAAATTCAGTTGCCTTCTGACTCTTCCCACTGACCAAAAACATTAATTTTGTATTAACAGTGGAGTTTCGGTAACAGACAAATATCAGATTGTTAATTATGGAAAAACTTATTATACTAAGTTTAGAACAAGCCATTAACTAGGCTATAACAAAGAAAGTCTGAAGATTTTGGCTCGTGTTTGAAACATTTATAGGAATCCACTATAGTGAGGTGCAGGTGACCCGATACCAGCAGATTGGGTCAACCTCGCAGCCCCATTTGCAGTCTTCTGGCTTCCTGTTTTATAGGTATTTATTTGCCTCGCTCCTTTTGTGATATCATCAGCAAGCGTGGGTCTATAAATGGAGGTTGCTCCCTTGATTCTTGCACTTGCTCAGATCAGCTGACAAGTTATGTCTTTCTAACATGCTATTCAGACCTGCCTCTTACAGTAAGCCACACATTTTCATGAGCCTTAGACTGCTAAGAACCTTGCTTTATTGTTTTTCTGCTCAGTAATACAGAAGCAAATTACCTAACAGAAAATATTGATTTAATTTTTTTTTATTATTGTTTAGAAATCATATACACTGGAAACTATACACTGCAAACTACTGTGTACCATTAGCTTTTAAATAATTTCAGCAACTTTCTGTAACCTATTTCATTTTGCATCCAGGAACGGATATTCCTACAAAATTGCTGTTGCTCTGTCTTTGTTTCTTGGATGGTTGGGAGCAGACAGATTTTATCTAGGGTATCCAGCTCTTGGTAAGTTTCTTCTTATATGGCTGCTTCTACTGCCCACATAAACTCTTTCACCTATGTGAATTAATGTAAGGCTTTCTCTGCAGCAGAGCAGTGAGTAGATCTGCTTATTAGGATACTTTTACCTAGCTATGAGGAATCTGACTAACTTGCAAAATGTCTTGCATAACTACGTAGCCATAATCATGATACTGGACACTCTATCACCATTACCAATTTCAGCAATAGATTGTGACTGTGTACATGGTAAGGTTTGTTTCCTTGTTGATTAATATAAAGAATATATAACAAAACTTTAGTTCATAGCAAGGTTCAAAACAATTATATATATTTATATACATTTTGGGTTGACAACCATATTAAGCTAAGCTATGGTGTGTTAACTTAATGTGTTTCCGTTGCCTGTTTTATAAAGCATGAGTGGTGTCTGCCATAGGCATGCACCTCCAAAGAAAAGTGCCACACAGTTTTAGGTTTTGCATATATTTGTTGCATCTAAAAGTGAATTTTCTGACAACGATTGAATTATTTTAAACCTTTCCTCAGGAATGCTGAAATTTTGCACAGTGGGTTTCTGTGGAATTGGCAGCCTACTTGACTTTATCCTCATTTCCATGCAGGTGAGTGGCATGTGTGAGTATTGCAGAGAGCTGTTGGGAAATTACCAAAATAACTGCTGAAGCAGCCAACAGCAATTTCTTTGCTCAGTCCGCTTTAATGACCAAAATTCTAATTGGTCATTGGGTTACTACTCAACTAAATATCTACATATTTATATATTTTGTGGTTCCCTTGTCCCATTCCGAGGCCTGTTATACTTGTGAAATCTGCACTTCCTTAGAACTGGGTGCCTAGAACCAATATAGTTTAGTACATACCATGAAGGTGGTCCACATTCCAAATATTCACATTTTTCAAAATGCTTTATTCCATAAATTGCACAAAAATTTCGGCTCCTGCTTTAAAACCTTGAAAAGTGCCCCTAGCAGGAGCCGAAACGGTGGTAATTTATATTATAAAGCACTTTGACAAATGTGAATATTTGGAGTGGGTGAGTGTGTATATGAAATCATATTGCTAACTACACTGAAAAAGGGAATTGTGCGTCTATTGTCCTTTGATAAGTCTGATTTTGATTTTTTCATGTTTCTAATTTCTTGGTTCTTGTGAGATTGGTAGAGATTACCACTGTACAGTACAGAAATACTTTTTAAAAATCCATTAAAATCAATTATTTTTGCTTATGTTAAAAAAAAAAAAAAAAGTGTATGTAGGTATATACCTACTCTAACAAACTATATTGAAAACATTTTTTTGTACAGCCGATCTATGTACCTAGATTTTATTTTTATACGGAGCAATTCCTTTAAAACCAGAGTATTTTTAACTTACCAGTTGTTTCTGTTCTGTGCATGTAGAAATGTTTTATTTAACTGCAGTCTGTTATCAGATGTGTGAGGTGTATTAATGCAACTTTTGTTGGTTGCCTAAAGTCTAAGTGGGTCTGTTGTGTTCAATGAAACTTTAAATAATACATAGGCTTTATGTTTTTTGATCCACATCATGTTTAACTAAAGGCATTTTTAAATAGATATGCGATGCTAGAAATGTTTCTGCATTATTAAAACTGGATGGAGATTAGGGGTTGAATAAGGTGTAGAGTAAAATGGTCAAACCACATTCTTGTTATAATTTGTATTTATTATATATTTATATTTTTTAGAATGGAGTTTTTGCTTTAGGACGTGGCTCCTGTGATCTGTGGGCTTGTGAAACAGTTGCCAACTCAAGTGGTTGTTGAAATAATTGTCTCCTTTTGCCAGTGTCCGTACAGCATGATACATTATAAGATCAGAAAGTGGGTCACATGTTGCAATGTCAAGTTACAGAGGGATATTTATCCTTTTTCACGTTTGAGGGGAAAAAAAAACAATCACAAGAAAAATCATTGGCAGCAAAACACTTAGGTTTTATTATTATTCCCAAGCAGTAGCATACATGTTAAAATTTTTTAGTAAGCCCAAACATATTGATTATTTTTCAAAATACTAGGAAAGCAGATATAAATGTTAAAGGAGAATTATACTCTAAAAACAACTGTTAAAAAATTATATATTTTATATACTGAACTTATTGAACCAGCAAGCATCTCTATAGGCCTTCAAGAGTTTGCCATCTTGGATTTTCTTAGGATTGTTGGTGACACACATGCTCAGTGTGCTGTGAACGGCTCTTAGCTGCTAAGCTTAGGGGTCGTCTCTAATCACCAAGCAGAAAATGAGGTTTGCCTGTCAAATAAGCCTATGCTACTGGGCTGATTATTTCATTTTATGCTAATTGTGCTGGTTTCTGAGCTGCCATGTACCAGTAATTATTTACTAATCGGCCTTACTTTTATTGTTACATTTTTTATATTTTCAATATTTTATGAATCCTTCTCTAAGTTCAGTAATGGACTGCAGCCCAGACCAACCATAAAGATTTTTACTTATAAACAGGCAATTTATAAATGCTTTTTGCTGAGTGGAATGGAATGCACATGAATAAACATAGTACATGTTTTTACATAACCTCATTAGTACTGTGCAAAATAAAAAAAAATTTCAATATAGTTAGTTGACCAAAATGTAATGTATTCTGTTATGTTAGACATCCAATGACTCCAGCTTTCTAATTTCTAAGTTAGTCAGTGACTTTAAGGGGGGTCACATGGGACATATTTGTTCAGTGAGTTTGCAGTTGATCCTCAGCATTCAGCTCAGATTCAAAAGTAAAAGTATGACCCATGTGCCCCGCCCCCTTGTGTCACTGATTGGTTACTGCCCAATCAGTGGAAAACAAGAGAGCTGCAAAGCAGGAAGTTGGATTCTGGCTATTATGTTAAACATCCACTCACTCCAGCCTTTATACATTACATTTATGGTTAACTAACTGTATCAGAAACATTTTTTATTTTGCACAGCCTATCCTAGCTAATTCCTTTAAAGGAACAGTTCAGTGTAAAAATAAAAACTTGGTAAATAGTCTGTGCAAAATAAAAAATATTTCTAATATAATTAGTTAGGCAAAAATATCCTCTATAAAGGCTGGATAGCATAATAACCAGAACACTACATCCTGCTTTTCAGGTCTTATGTTTTCCAGGCTAGCAGGCAGTGACTTGAGGGGGGGCACATTGGTCTTAACTGTTGCGTGTGAATCTGAGCTGAATGCTGAGGATCAATTGCAAACTCACTGAACCGTTATGTCCCATGTGGTCCTCTTCAATTTGCTAACTCAAGAATTAAGCTGGCCATAGACGCAAAGATTTTTGAAAGATCCAATGGTTATCTTGAGACCACGATTGTCTCAAAACGATCGTTTAATGTCAGATGTGTCCATCAACTAAAAAGACCATTTCAGGCGATATTGCAGCAAAACTGAAGGATCACAGCCTGCTTTGCCCTGCAAACATAGGTAGATTGTATGGGGACCGATAAAGATTTTCTAACCTGGCCGATCAATCTTCAGACCAATGTCGGACGAAAAATCGTAAGATGAACGATCGTTTGTATCCCACTAACCGCACGATAATTTGACAGATTGGTCGGACTTCACCAAAATCGGTCGTTCGGGAGCGAAAGATCGTTGCGTCTATGGGGAGCTTTAGAGAGCTGAAAAGCAGGAAGCTGTGTTCTGTTCTGTTAGACATCCAGTCACTCCAGCCTTTATACATTACATTTTTGCCTAACTATATTAGAATCATTTTTCATTTTGCACAGCCTATCTATTTACCCGGTTTTCATTTTTGCACTGAACTGTTGCTTTAATAATTGTGGTACGTCAGTCCAGAAAGATTCTTAGACAGATGTTTTTTCCCAGTCTTCTATATTGTGTCTTTTCACTTGCTGGGGATGAATTTCTGTTGTGAACAGTCTTGAGCTGGCACCAAATACAGATCACTGACAGAAAAAAGAAAATGTCTAGACTGTGTCAAGTTGAGTTTACAGTAAGATGCTCAAGCTGCACACTTCTTTCAGTGTTTTGTTATTTCACTTGAAGCTCATATCTGTAATACCATAAGGTCACATTTGTGCAATTAATATTTAAACATTTCAAGTATGATATTTAGAAATGTCTGAAATTCATACTGCCTGATCGTATAAAATTGGAGACCTCTATGGCAAGCAAGCTGTTTAAATATGATGAGTTTTGATATTTTGTTTTGAAATTTTTATTGATATTTTGTTTTGTAATTTTTTTATCATTTATTTATGTTATTTCAAAGACATTTTATCATATGAAAATCATTTTCAGCTGATAAAACATTTTAGGAGATGCTCTATAAGATAAGATAATTCTGCAAGTGACAAAGCTGTAAATGCTGTATTGTAGCAGTAATAGCCAATTTAAATTGTCTATGGGCCAACATTCCTGAACTAGTGCTTTCAGGTGATAGTTATATATAGTGCTATGTGTCTCATGGTTGTTCATGCTTTCTACCCACACTTCACCTACTGTACCAATCCTCACACCTCTGACCAATTCCATGTTACCAGTCCCACCACCCTTACATTTTGGAATCTGTTAGTAGTACTTTGGACCTAATTATCTAAAAGAATAATTGTAGATACCCACAAAATACTTAAAAACCAGTTCCTTATTATGATGAATATTCTTGATACCAGTGATTAAAATCCAAATTGTTTCTTTATTTTAAAATAATTTTAATGAAGCAGAACATTTTTTTCCATAACAGTAAATGTTTTGCTCATTCATTTTTTTTATTGCACTGTTTTCTAATCTACCAAAACCAGCCTCCATAAAGCAGAGGTAAAGCCTATTTTAAGCCATAAGGCCCCTCTCCCTAGCACACCACAGAGTTGTCCAAATACTCCCGTTTACCTGTGCCTGAAGGCAGAGATACGAGTGAAGTGATCACCAACCAGGAGCAGATGCATTCAAGGCCAAAACTAGATTGGCTTTCAGCACACGTTGCTTCTGTCTAGAGCTGGTTTAGAGAACTTACATGTTGGCACTCAGGACTTCTCATTGTAAATAGGTGCTCAAATTCAATTTCACTCGACAAAAGAAAAGGTTGATGAGGCGTCTCCCAAACCATGAGTTAAAAATGTAAAAACAACTTTATTACCAAACTTATAATAAAGACAGTTAACGGGTATAATTTGTTAGATTTATTTCCTGGACTATGACCTATATAATCACCTGACATGTTTTAGGTCTCGTTTTGGCACTTCAACAGAGATCTTGTCAACCTTTTGTTCTGGCTAGAGCTGCTCAAATGTAACCTTAGTTTATTAACAGTTTTAAAAAAAAAAATCGCAGGCAAACCATGAAATATAGGGACATTTACATATTTCTGGTACATTTATAAAAGTACCATGAAAGTCTAGGGCAGCAGTAAACACCGTGTGGTGTAGTTTTATGTAATCTTTTCAGTGCACTATATATTATTTAAAGCTAAACAATAAAGACCTGAAGTTTCTTTTTTTTAATTGTCTTTTATCTTTATTTTACAGAGTGTTGGGCCTTCTGATGGATCAAGTTATATCCTAGATTACTACGGTGCTAGACTTATCCATTTACGTATTAACAATGAGACCTACAGAAAGATGCCATCAAACCCATAATTATTAGTAAGTTTTCATCCATCCTAAACCCTGTGTTTACTTTTGTGTCCCCGGCCCAGGGTCCTTCCAGCAAGCAACGTGGCTATTGGCGGTTGTGCATGCGCATGAAGATTGAAAAGCCGAAATTTAACTAAAAAGTTATACTGCACATGTGTCTGCTTCGGTATATGTGAGAAGAAGGTAAGAGGGTTGCTCCTTGGTGCTTGCTAGCAGAACCTTGGGCCAGCCTTGGTGCTCGCTAGCAGAACCTCGGGCCAGTGCAGTGTTCTGCTGATGGGAGCACCAGCCCTGAGGTGTCGGGTAAATAAATGCAATCAGTTGGTGGTGCCTAACATTTGGCACCCCAAGGTATAAATGATTTTCCTTTTTAAATAAACATTTTTTTCAAAATAGATGCCTGCAAAGGTACTGCTACAAAAAGTCTATTCTCTGTTCCAGGCAGGAAATTCACATAGGATGCTTGCTACTGCACACACCCTTCTCTGGTCATCTCTGAAATTGCGTCAACCAATCAGATGATGTATTTGCAAATGAAGTGAGCATGCACAGTAGCAATTTTCCGCTTCTTCCTACACATTTCTAACATCATTCGGTCAGCAGACTGGCTTGGGCAGAGAGGTGAAAGCTACAGAGAACTAAATGCAGAACTACTTTTGCAGGTAGCTATTTTGCAAATGATAGATTTTTAATTAGTCATTTCAATCACATCTGATTTATCTGTTTATATTTCCAAACAGTAATAAATGTGATATAGAGAACAAGTGATTACTCACCAAGTAAAGGGAGAGGCCCTGGTGCACCGCCTTGAGCCCTCCCAAAAGGGATTGGTTCAATAACGAAATAATGTAGCGCAGGCACTCAAATGAGCAATCTTCCACCAGGCAAAAGTATTTAAAGTAAAAAGATGTCTTTATTGTTACATAGTTGTTACAGCTTTATGCGTTTCGTGTTCACAACACTTAATCATAGGCTAAGTTAAACTTGTAAGGCTGTAACAACTATGTTACAATAAAGAATAGACTTACTGCTGGACTTTTTTTCTTAATCCACCATCATTTCTGAGACCAATATTACTGGAGAGCACAGTCAAACTTCGATCAGAAGCCACACAGAGCTACTTCTCTTTATACGGTGACCAACACAATCCCCCTATCGTCTAGAGAAGTGTTGTCCAACTTTATGCTACCTAGGACTGGAACTGTGGTGGGGGGCTTATAATGGAAGCCGGTGTTGACCACTCCCTGTATTTAAACCACACCCATTTTAAACCACACCCATGTTATCACAAGAAATTTTAAGATCATACCCACATTAATGGTGGAGGCACACCAAACTATAGTAGAAAAGTACGACAAGTCCAAGGCAGTAGTCTTGACTACAAATTGTTTTTATAGAGGAAGTGGGTTAACACACAATGTAGCACACCAAAAAATCTAAATGATTGGTGCTCACTTCAGTGATATCACCCATCCATCAGTCATATGAAAAAGTTTATTGAGCTATATTGAGGCACCCTTAAATCCTAATGCTTCCACCTCCCCTGAGAATGGTACTGTCAGCACATAATGAAATGCTTTTACAACTATCTCAAAATGCTAACATGCAAAGCACGGCAGACACAGGTAACAGAGCTGGACCAGGGAACAGACAGTGTGTGAACTGTGTACCGATTTTTAAAGCGTACACAGGGTAAGTAGTCACAACAGACTCAAGTATGAGGTCACACAGGGTAGACCGGTGTTCTGGCAGTTAGAAAGGACTGGTCTAGAGTACATTTGATCTCCAGGCTATTGAGTGATCAAAAAATAAGGTTCCAGACGGCACTTGGAGTACACAGAGTCCATAGAGCTGATTGGGGAGACTGATATGGGTAGGGTGAGTCTTGAGCAGTTATATTTCTATTGTCTATTGAGCGATCACACTCCCTATCGCCTTGTGAATGACAGAGCAGACTTTCGGTAGGCTGCTAAAATATGGCTGTTAAAGCCCACTAGTAACACTGGGTGGGGGTATTAAAAAAAATAATAATAGTGCAGTCCTCCTTTGTAGATAATTCACTTAAAATCACTGTAGTTTTTTTTTTTTTTAGAGAGCCACTTGCTTCTTTTTATTACTTTGTTTCCTAATTTGTGTTGTAATAAAGGAACCTCTTGTAATGAGCCCCCATTTTGTAGCAACGCGAATATAAATACAAATGTTCTCCAAACCACTTGTTCAGTGTCATTGGAATTTTACAAGATGGATTATCAGTAAAGACAATCTGCTGTTTTTCATGAAATTGCATTTATGTTAAGCTTAAAAAGTAGCTTGGCTCCTGTAGCTGAAGCAGAGTTCAAAGATAGTAATATTATTTGGGAGTGCTTGTGAATGTGCTGTGTAAATCCACAAGACAATCATACGGCAGTGAATAAAATCACCCTTTAAAACCACTTCTTGCTGGAAGATGTAATATAATTTATTAATGGTCTTTGCGTGAGGATAGTGGTTTGCTCCATATGGAGAAAACAGTGAGCTGGATTCTAAATTGGTTTAAAGGACATGTCAACCCTTTTCACAAAAATGTAATCAATGAACAGCGTCTCTGAAATCTTCAGATAACTGCCACTCTGATTGTTAAAAGGTTAACAGTAAGGCTGCAGTATCCCCTTAATCAGCTACAAATCCTTCTACTACATTAAACCACTCTGCTCCCTCCCTCAGGAATTTCCTTTGGCTCTTGGCTCAGTGAGCATGCTCAGTTCCTCTCAGCTCAGATTACATAACACACCCTCCAGACTAACAGCCAATGAAGAGAGCATCGCTGGTTCCCACAGAAACTGTCTGATGCTATTTTTTTCTCCTAACCACCTCTCCTGAGCTCAGCGTAATAATTACAATGATCAAACCCAGCAGAACTTTATGTTAAGTATGTTGTGCCTGTGTAAACCTGCATTCTGCATTACATGGACTTTACAGCATACATGTCTTATTTCAGATGATAATGTATCAGAGGGAAAATGGCCGCCAGGTGAAAGCTACTATTTGTTTTAGGAAAATGTGATGGTGCTGGCAAACAGAGGGGGTATATGCAGTACAAATGATGCCGTTTGGGCGTGGAAGATATGCCCAACTTATATACAGGGTAGGAAAATGTAGGCTTTACATGTCCTTCCTTTATTGTTAGCAGTCTAAGGTCAATACCCACTTTTAGAATGGTCTCTGTGTCTCTCCACGGCCAAATAACCTTGCTTGTGCCAAAAAAATAGAGCTGCGTTTTTAAAAAGTAAATATAGTTTCTTTTGCTTACTAGGCTGAGAACAGTACATTGCTTTTAATCTATCATAGTGTTATCAGTATATGCCAAGACCAGCAAGACTGAAACATAAGGAATGAATTAGGTCGAGAACTTTTTGTATTGCAGGAGCTAAATTATTAGATTTCAAGAGAACATTGTATTGATCTGGAATGTGCAAGCAGTGTTTTTGCAGCTTTGAAATATATATACCGAAGGTTTGCCTTTTGTTTCTGTTGGTTGTGGCTCATTTTATTAGTCTTGTTTAACCTTTTCTGTACAAGAAAAATTGCTTAGTTGTATTTAAAAAAAAAAAAATAGACTACGGTATGTCTATAAAAAAAACACAGCCAATGGGATATGTCTTATCTCATGGGTTGACATCCTTTCTCAGTTGTCTTTCATGATTGTCCCTTCTGCGTTTCAGGGGGACCAGAAAATAGTGGTGTAAAATTAGGGAAATACAAACAAGCAATTACATTTATTAATGGATGAAAATTTATGAAAAAAGGCATACCACATTTGTTGTTTAGAAGGTAAACGTTCAAGGAAATATTATTAATCTATATAATCATTTTCATTACAGGCCTCTTTCGTGGTTATTCGAACAATGCCAGTGAATGGGCCATCCCCTGCAAATGATATGGAGACACATTTGCTTAATTTGCCCTCACTTTATAAAGGGCCAAGTTAAGCACAGTGGAGTTGTACCTTTTTTCACTACTACTACTATGCAACAATTGTGCCACATCATTGAACTCTACCAACTCCAGTCCTAGTTTTAAATGCACAAAAACTAAAAAACGTAAATATAAACAAGCAATTGTTTGTGTAAATAAATGTGCACATGTAAATATGCATGTAGAAAGAACTGAAGTGGATGCAGATGGTTTCATATTTGTCATTAATTAACAGATTTTCTTCTGGAAAGCAGTTATATATACAACCAGAGTTTACATTTGTTATATTATTTTGTCTCACCTTCTTAAGGGCTGGTATATTGCACATTGGCGAACTATCCACTTGCTTCATTTAGAGGGGGGTGACCTGTGTGTACATTCAAAATATTTATTTAATATAACATGCTTTTTCTAGTGTGTATTATGCTTCCTTTATAAATGGATGATGTCTTCTCTTCATTGGTGTAGCTTATGAGCACAGAACATTCCCCTGCATCTTTATATTTATAAGTATGTGGTAAAGTAGCTGCAATTTCAACTCATTATGATTGTATAAGAGTTTGCACTGTTGTAATCTAAAGGAATGCCTCCACTGAGGCACACGTCCAGCATCCTATTCAGATGAATCAGAGCTTAGTCTAATTCCACACAGTGTTTTCTACTCCAGTGTAAAATACTGCAATTCCACCTGCTGATGCCCCATGTGTTTTTAAGTACTGAGTGTGATACACCTGTTATTATGCACAGGGCACATTTCAGCCCAAAATAGACCATCACTATTCTGCATTTAGCCCTACACTTTATCTGGCAATCCCAGTCCTTTTGGATGTCTTCAAGTCCATCTCAATCATATTTATTAAAATATATTAAATATACACAGAAGAAATGTTCTTAATCACAAGTGATGGAAAGAAATTAAATGGTACCCATATAAGGTAGATTTTCCCTTGTTAGTAATGACAAATATAGTAAATTAATCTGTGATCTCAAATGTAGTCATACAATATTCCAACAACTGTATTATTTTGTAATCTTGTAAATAGAACCACTCTTGCATAACATTTTACTTTGTCCTATTTAGTAATGCTCCAGAAAATATCATTAATCTGTGTGTT
>CM044438.1:66384413-66444339 GCA_024363595.1 Xenopus borealis
TTAATACGTGTAAATGGAATCATTTTCAGAAAGATGAACAATGTTTAGCGCTCAAGCTGCTTTTCAGACTTCATAAAATTCATGAATCCAGGCAAGCATATATGACACAGAAAAGTTGGAAGTATTTTGTTGTGATTCTGTAGATGATTCATTCATTCTTTATTGAGCATATTTAAACTATTCTTCCAGTAGGCTTATTCTCCATTGAGTGTGTAGTGATTACATAAAGGAGAAGGAAAGGGACTGTTGACTAAGTGGTGCCACAATGTTACATCCAAGTGATTATAGACCCAGGCTGGTTCTCCTATTTGCTATAAATTGCACCAGGCCAGAGTACTACTGTTGGGGAGGAACACTATTTCAATCATCTTCTAACTTCTACTTTTTAAACCAGACCATGCACATTGTCCACAATGGATCTCTAGATGACAGAAGATGATGGTGATGGGGCAATCCTACAGTAGTACCCCAGGCTGGTGCAGCAAATAGGGACTCTGGGCCAGGATCTTAGGTATGAGATTAAATAACTGGGAGCTATCTACAAATTGGCTCCCTCTGTGGTTATTCCTTTAAAAAACTAGTGATTAATTTATGTAGAACAGATTGTGCTAGACATAATACCAGTTGTAGATTAGCCAGCATTTAAAGTAATTGTTGAATATGAAAACTAACAGGAAGGGGAAAAAGTGGGAAAAAAATTTCTACTTCCTTGTTTTGTGACAAAAAAATGTGTGCTTTCCCTTCCTGCCCCCTAATTTGCTAATTATTTTAGGCTAGACACAAGGACTCAGCCAAATGCAGCTGGAAAAGGCAGAATCCTGAACAAATTCTGGATTTGGTGCATCCCAGTTAGGCTGTGCAAAAATAAAATATTTAGTAGAGTTAGTTATTCAAAAATTTCATCTATAAAGGCTGGAGTGACTGGATGTCTAACAGGACACTACTTCCTGCTTTTCAGCTCTCTTGGTCTCCATTGATTGGTTACCAGGCAGTAACCAACCAATGATTTGAGGGGCAGGTACATGGGCCATAACTGTTTGCTTTTGAATCTGATCTGCATTCTGAGGATCAGTTGCAAACTCTCTGAACAGTTATGTCCCATGTGGCCCCCTTATAGATGCTGACTAACTCCGAGTTTGAGAGCTGAAAAGCAAGAAGTAGTGTTCTGGCTATTACGCCAACCTTTATAGATTATATTTTTGGCTAACTAACTATATTGAAAGCATTTTTTAATTTGCACAGCCTATCTATTTACCCAGTTTTTATTTCTACAATTGCTATCTAAAAAAAAAATATATCAAGTTTGCTTCTGCGTACTGAACAAAATCTTCCTGATCTGACCAAAAATTGCTGAAATCTCAGGTTTTAATAGGTTGTTCACCTTTAATTTAGAACAGAATGTTTTTTTTTAATATTTGCCTTTCAGTTTTGCTTTGTCAGCTTTTAAAAGGCAGCAAAAAACTTGCTATTGTAAGACTACAATTTTACTATTGTTACATTTTAATTACTGTACTTCTCTTTCAGTTAAGGCCCTCTCCTATTTATCTTCCAGTCATTCACTGAAACCACTGCCTGGTTGCTAGTATTTTTTTTTTTCTTTTACAAATCACTGAACAAAAAAACAAAAAAAAAACAAAATATGTGTCAATGGCATATATGTAGTTAACTTTTCCAGATACCTGTGGGAATATTTTCATGTTAACACTTTCCTGTAAAGTAGTGATGCATGGGTCTATAATTGGACATCCCAAAGCACCCGTCCTACTAAGAAGACAACTAAGCTCACAGGATTGATACATTTATCAAAGCATTAGAGTAGTGTTGTTTGAAGTAAATTTGTTTACAGTAATTGTTTTTTTTTCTACTGCTTGATCACTCTGAAGTATGTTATAAAAATAAAGACCTTCTAATGTATATACTTGTCAGGTTCAAGACAATGTAATTTGTAGATATAAATTATATTTTGTAAATGAATTTGTATTTATAACATAATTCATTTGCTTCTTTACATGCTGGCAAATGTTTTGGAAGAAAACTTATTAAATGACACTAAGACAATGGAGACTAGTTGCTTTCAGTTTTGAATATATTAGTCATGATTTAATAATCTATGTAAATCTAAATTGATATTGTTTCCACTTAAAGGAGAACTAAACCCTAAAAATTGGATGTTTAATACATACTTAACTTATTGCACCAGCCTAAATTTTCAGCTTGTCAATAGCAGCAATGTTCCAGGACTTCAAATTTGTCACAGGGGTCACCATTTTTAAAGTGTCTGTGACACTCACATGCTCAGTGGGCTCTGAGCAGCTGTTGAGAAGCTACGCTTAGGGGTTGTTGCTAATTATCCAGCAGAAAATGAGGTTTGTCTGTAATATAAGCTAATGGGTTGATTATCAAATGCTGATGTTAGTTGCACTTGTTTCTGTCCTGCCATTTAGTAATTATCTGTATTAATTACAAATCAGCCTTATATTGTGACCTTTCTATTTAATGCATAATGTTTATTGTGAGTCAGTCCCAAAGCTCAGTAAGTGACTGCAGCACAGAGCATGTGAATCAGCAGAAAAGAAGATGAGGAGCTACTGGGGCATCTTTGGAGACACAGATCTTTACTGCTAAAGGGCTGTGGTTGCCTTGGGCTAGTACGGAAGCTCAAAAGTTCTTTTGTTAATCTTTAGTTCTCTTTAATGGACCTTTAAACCTTAAAGTAAACGGAAAGTCTATGATGAACATTACTTATGTATATCAGCCGTGATATGCCCCAGCTCTTCACTCCACTCAATGGATCTCTAAACCTTAACGTAGAAGGAAAGTCTATGATGAACATTACTTGTAACCATTAACATATGCCCCCATCTCTGCATTGTACCATACAGTTTGTCGGCACTATCTCAAAGTGTTTGACTGGAATCAACTACCGGCACTAGGTCAGCCCGGGGGGGGGGGAGGAGCACTGGGTAGATACTCTCACTTCTCCTTACATCTATCACTCTCATCTCCATCACTCTCCCCTGTGGTATGGCGGGTGCTTTAAACAAGATCCTGAGGGGATGAAAACGTGTGCATGTTATCAACCATCTCTCAAGGGAACTGACAAAATATTAGGAAACAAAGCAACTGCAAGATAGAGAAAGCGGGAGCACGAAGAACAAGCATTAATAGTGTTTGTCTGCAATACGGAGCCACACAAATTGGTTATTTTGTGTATGATTTACTTTCCTTCTACTTTAACTTGTTCTGCATCATTGGGATTTTTGTTTTCAGGGGAAACCATATGCAGGTATTGGATCCCTTATCTGGAAACCCATTATCCAGAAAGCTCCGAATTACTGAATGGCCATCTCCCATACACTCCATTATAAAGAAATAATCCAAATTTTTAAAAATGATTTCCTTTTTCTCTGTAATAATAAAACAGCAGCTTGTACTGCTCCAGTAGACCTGCACTGGTGATTTCCAGATGGATTTTTATGTAATTTGGATCTTCATACCTTAAATCTACTAGAAAATCATGTAAACATTAAAGGGATCCTGTCATGGGAAAACATTTTTTTTCAAAATGCATCAGTTAATAGTGCTGTTCCAGAAGAATTCTGCATTTAAATCTATTTCTCAAAAGAGCAAACAGATTTTGTATATTCAGTTTTGAATTCTGACATGGGGCTAGCCCTTTTGTCAATTTCCCAGACATGGGTTTTACTATTGAGTGCTGTTCTTAGATCTACCAGGCAGCTGTTATCTTGTGTTAGGGAGCTGTTATCTGGTTAACTTCCCATTGTTCTGTTGTTAGGCTGCTGGGTGGGGGAAAGGGAGGGGGTGATATCACTCCAACTTGCAGTAAAGAGTGATTGAAGTTTATCAGAGTCACATGACTTGGAGCAGCTGGGAAATTGACAATATGTCTGGCCCCATGTCAGATTTCAAAATGAAATATTAAAAAATCTGCTTGCTCTTTTGAGAAATAGATTTAAATGCAGAATTCTTCTGGAACAGCACTATTAACTGATGCATTTTGAAAAAAAAAATGTTTTCCCATGACAGGATCCCTTTAATGTTTACATGATTTTCTAGTAGATTTAAGGTCTGGAAATCACCAGGTCCTGAGCATTCTGGATAAAATATCCCATACCTTTACTTTTCATATTACAGTATTCTTATTTGTCTCTGTTTAAGCTATGGGATAACTTATTTAATACAACTACATGCCCAGCAGTTTTCATTTGCTGTTATTTGTGGTTTTTAAGTTATTAAACTTTATTCAGCAGCTCCCCAATTTGCAGTTTCAGCAATCTGGTTGCTGTGGTCAAAATTGCAGTTGTTAATATACATTTCTTTGAATAAAAGACTAAGAGATAACCTGAACAATAAGCAATAGAAAGAAGCAATAACAAAAAATTTGTAACCTTACAGAGGATTTGGTTTTTTTAGGTTGGGGTGGGTGACCCCCATTTGAAAACTGCAAAGAGTCAGAAATAGAAGGCAAATAATTCAAAAACGATTTAAAAGAAAAAATTAAGCCCAAATGAAAAGTTACTTAGAATTAGCAATTCTATAACAAACTAAAAGTAGAGTTAAAAGTGAACCACCCTTTAGGGTAGGGACAGTCGGGGAGATTCTGTCGCCTGCTAAAAACGCCAGGCGACAGAATCTCCCTGTCTGTCCCTTCCCTTAAACAATGGTGGTACATTATCCCAGATGTATAGATAGTCACATTAGCTTTAGAAAATTATTGAAAGTCATCAAGGATTTTCAGCTCATAAAGTACAAAAAAATGATTATATGAATATAATCTACATGGCCTTGACAGTATTGGTATTCGCACCACGAATGAGCGAAATATTTTGCAGAGAATGAGAACGACTATAATGGATATAGAAAATGTAGCTCTGCTTGAAAAAGTGGCACGAAAAAATAGCGATGGGCTTCAATGCATTTTGAGACTTTATTGCAGTTTCACTAATTTATGGCAAAAAGGGTCAGATTCGCCCATCACTAATAGCACATCTTATATTTATAAGCATGGAAGGAAAGGAGCAGTAAGATATACAGTGCAAAATAAGTAACTAACTTACTGTGCATATTTATATAAAATTGAGGTAAACAGAGGTTTTGATACTGTATATGGACTATGGAGGACCAGAAGGCATACATAAACAATATACAAACTGATAGCTTTATTGAATGTTTGGAATAAATGAGTTTGAGTTAGTGGCATTGGATAAGCATAATTATATGCTTCTACTTTAGGTCTATTAATCTGCTGCCTTGCATCATTTTGCAAAGAATGTAAACAAACAAATACTACTTTTAGTATAATGTCAGTTACATTTACAAATAGCTTTCAATGCATTCGATTGTTTTCATTTATGTATGAAATATATATAATATATAAAACAATATTTTTTTCTCTGAAAGAAATAGTCGGGTGGAGGATTTTTTATCTTTAGAAACTTTACAAACCATCGTCTACAGTAAAGGGACTGTTAAAAATAGAAAAGGCTGCAGATGTGTTCATCATTAATAACTGAAGAACTGAATTGATTTTAATTAAATTAAAAAATCTGCCAACAAAATAAGTGCTGTATGTTAATTTGAAGGGACCTGTCACCTTAAGAAATAATTCAAAATCCTATTTTAAGTTGTTAACCAAGTAAAATAATCTTTACTTTACACTATAAAAATGATTTAAATCTTTTACTTTTTTTTTAGTCTTAGAACTGACGATCTCCGCAAGCAAGTAGGCACTATTTTGTGGGCACTGATATTATTGCAAGCTTTGCGTCATGCTAAAGTCTTGCTTATGTGCCAGAATGGAGAACAAGAAGTCAATGCCCATGCACTGGCTACACAATAGATAGTGAGACGGGGGAGTGCAGTGAGTCTGACTTATTTGACTTGGCAAAAAATTGGCGTAAATTCTGCAAAATGCATTGAAGTCTATGGGTGACTTTTTTTTGAAGTGCAACAATTTTTTTACCCAGATTCTATCGGCTTCATTTTTGCGGTGAAACTCAGCGAAAAATTGTGCTCATCCCTAGCAGTGACGGCTAGGAAGTGTAGAATGGAAAGTGTATATACTGTATGATTGACAGCTGAGACTTTTAAAGGAAAACTATACCCCCCGAACAATGTAGGTCTCTATAAACAGATATTGCATAAAACAACTCATATGTAAAACCCTGCTTCATGTAAGTAAATCATTTTCATAATAATATACTTTTTTATTAGTATGTGCCATTGGGTAATCATAAATAGAAAATAGCCATTTTAAAAAATAAGGACAGCCTCCTGGGATCCTAGGATCCAACGGTGCACACAAACATGACAAAAAAACTATAAAGTTAGGTCACATGAGCCAATTAACAGACAGAGTTGTGTCTTTTGCTTAAACACTTCTTCCCTTTACAGTTAGAGTTTAAATATTTCTGGTCAGGTGATCTCTGAGGCAACACACAGACCATCATAAAATGGTGGTTCAAGGCAAGAGATGTAAAAGGGCAATATTTACTTAAATATATATTCCAGGTAGGTAAGATTCTTTAATATGTAATTTGATTTGATATAAACTATCTGTTGCTCAAAAATTCATTTTCGGGGTATAGTTTTCCTTTAAACAAGTTTGAACAAAATATTGGATTTAGTTATATCTCTAACCACCCAAAACGTATTCTAAACCCATGTATAAACACCTGTGTAAGAATATAAAAACATCTGTTAAACTGAAAAAAAGGTTTAGTAAAGTGGGCAAATTTTGATAAGAAAAATGCCACTGAAAAATGTGAAATATTTTTAAAACCTTTTGTGAATGTCTAAAATTGGGTGTGAAAACACTCAGCTTTTAATAAATCTGCACTTAATGGAAAACTAACCCCTAAATATGATTATGGCTAGAAATGCCATATGCATTATATTGAACTTATTGAACCAACCTAACGGTTCATCGTCTGTATAGTAATAAAGATCTAGTCCTTAAAAGTTGCAGCCTTGGATTTTGTTAGAAGTGCCTGTGGCATGCACATGCTCAGTGTGGTTTGAGCAGCTGTGGAGAAAAAAAATTATCAAGCAGAAAATGAACTTTGCTGTAGAATAAGCTGATGCTTCCAGACTGATTATTAAAATCAGATGCTAATTGTGCTGGTTTCTGAGCTGACTTACTAATATGAATATCAGCCTTATATTTTGAAATGTATATAATACATAGTCAGGATATTTTGCATCAGTCCCTAAGCTTAGTAAGTGAGAAAAGAACAGAGCATGTTCAATGAAGCAACAGAAAAGAAGATTGGGAGCTAAATGGGCATATTTGGAGGCACAGATCCTTTTTTTTAATAATTTATTGAAATTTTCAAAGAGAACTCAGAAATCTCTCCAATGGTATAAAGATACAGTGGTGATATTTTCGACTGAAGTACATTAAGATATTACACAGACATATATTTTCCCTAGCACCCTTAACTGCCTTCAAACATTTCCTTGGGGAAATTACATCTTTGCAAGCCAATATATAACACTCACTGTCTGCTGTCCATTCGCTTGTCAGGGATGGGTAGGGATTCTGAGGAGGGAGAGGAAAGTAGAGAAGGGGGGGGGGGGAGAAAGAGAAGATCAAAGACCAAAAGTATCAGACATAGTAGGATTAATTACTGCTTTTGTGGATAACCTGAGAAGAACATAGCTGTAGTTTACAGTTAGTAATTATCATGGGATAGAGCCCAGATATTGTGTCCAAGGGTGCCAAGTGGCCCAGTGATGTACCATAGCTTTATGGGATTCTGTATGTGTTTCCTTAAACTTGCGTAGCTCTTCCATTTCAGTTATCCATTCAGACTGTGTAGGCGAAATATCTGTTTTTCATTTCCGAGGTATCAGGATTTTAACCGCATTTAAAGGGGAATCCAACCCACCAGCGATAACCCCTCCCACCATAGGCCCTCCTCCCCCACAACCTACCTCTCGCCCTGGGCAATTGCCCCTAAGTTGCTATTTACCCCTTCTTCTCCTGGATCCGTCGGCGGGGCATGTATTCAGTAGGATGCTGGTACTAAGTTCAGAAAGTTCGCTGATTGAACTTCGTGAACTTTGTGTCCATGTGCAGTAGTATTCCAAAAGGTGGCTATAATGGGACTAAACAGTTGATTAGAGTTAACATGCAAGGTGTAGTAGAGACCTCTGGTGGTCAAACCAAGGTATAAACTGCAAAAACAATAATTATTCTCTATGACACCTTGCTAAAAAAGTATAAATTTATTGGTACATAAATAAGTAAAAAATATTCCAGTTACTCCAGCAGGAGCCTGACGCGTTTCGTGCCTCTCAGCACTTAATCATAGGCCATAAGGAAACAGACATCAAATTACTTCTTAAATACAGGACAAATTAGCCAATACTTCTTTTCATTGGTTAAAATCAAGGTACAGATGGTTCAAAACTCAATTGGCAGGCCAGTCCACCAAAGGAGGTCTGGGCTGCCCTCTTAGGTCAAAAGAGGTACTACATGTATATCAAAAATATACTGTTTGTTGAACCAAAAAAAACAGCAAAGGGGATTGGAATATAGTACAGTATGATAAATACATAGTAAATCACAAGTATAGTCTCATTTTATGTATAGCAAGTAACATCAAAGATGTAGTTCAATCCTAAAGGTAAGCGCGTTTGTAAGTGAAAGATCCAGTAAACCTCTCTTTTCTGTAACAAGTTGAGGAGATCTCCACCTCTTATTCCCAATTGTACTTTCTCTATTGCCTGTACTGAGAAATATTTAGTGTCGCTGTTATTGCATTCTTTAAAATGCCTTGTGACGTTGGTTTTGCAGACAAATTTTGGATTATTAATTTGACTTAGATGTTCCCTAATTCTTTCTTTTAGAGGACGCTTAGTGCATCCAACATATTGTTTATTGCATTTCTTGCAGGTGACCAAGTAAATGACTCCTGTACTGTTACAATTAATGTAACTTTTTATCTTATAGGATTTCCCGGTGATTGTGGACGTAAATTCCTGAGATTTTTGTATATGATTACAAGTTATACATTTCCTGTTGCCACATTTATAGCAACCGCTGTACTTCATAAATTGGGCATTGTTTGGAGGTTTCTCCCTAAAATGGCTTGAAGTTAGTGAGTCCCCCAATGTATGGGCTCTGCTAGCTACATTATGTATCCCTTGATCAAGGATGTGAACCAAGTCTGGGTCAGCATATAGGATTGGAAGAAACTTTTTTACTACTTGTACTATTTTGTTATATTGTCTACTGTATCTCGTAATAAAACAGATCTTATCCTTAAATTTTTTGTTGTTCTGTCTACAATTTTTTGGGGCCAATAATGTTTCTCTTTCTGTATGTCCTGCTTTTTTATATGCTTTCTCTATGTTAGCTCCAGAGTAGCCTCTTTCACGAAACCTCTGTTTCATATCCAGGGCCAAACTGTGGAACTCTTTATCAGTGGAGCAGTTCCTTCTGAGACCGGTTTAATGCTCTTTTTGCAAAGCTAGCGACTTGCTGATACTTGAAACGCTCAGTGATTGGCAATGTGTTTTGTACTTGTTCCCAGGCAGGTATGGTGCCGTTAGGGCAAATGTGAACTAATTGTTCCACCTTTCTTCCTTGCCAGTGTTTGAAATAGTCGGTCTGAAGTCCTTGGGGGAAAGTTTTGGTTGCCTATCAGTGGCACCAGCAGTGAGTGTTTTGTAGTTAGGCCCGATGCAATGCCTGCCAGGTCCCATATGCGTTAGCAATAGGAAATCAAAGGATGACAGTCCATTAGTTGTCGAGCCCTTTTACGTAGGTGGGAGCCACAGGAAAGTCTTAAGTGGTGATGCCATAAAAGTTTGCTCTATTTAGATCCAAGCCTTAGAGTTTGTGTGATGTATCCAGTCGATAATCCGAAGTAGGACACTGGTTATATGGTACAGTTTGAGTCTCGTAGTCCAATCCCTCTGAGAATTCAAGGATAGCTAAGTGTGAGGCACAGATCTTTACTGCTCACTCTCTTTACTGACTCTCTATGATTGACAAGAGTGTAGAAGTCAGATTTATAAAAATGTGAAATTAGAGTTCAATACAGAAAAAAATGACCAACTTTCTATTCACTCCTATGGAATTTTTAAAAGCATATTTATCTCTGGTGAGAGTTAGAAATCACCATCTTATAAACGCTCTTTTAAAAATCATAATAAGAATGACTAGAAAATGGGTGGTGGTGGTGAACTCCTATTTCACTTTCATAAATCTGCCCCTAAGTATTGATAACTTTAAGGTTATGTACTTGGGATTTAAAAAAAATTTGCAGGTAAAGTTAAATCCTTAATGCAAATCCTTTATTGAGAATGACCTAGGATTATGCACGGGTAATAAACTTATTTATAGCAAACAAGTAAACGGAGGCATGGACCAGCAACATATTATCCTTTATTGAATGGGGCAAGTGAATCAATATTCACAGGAGAACTGGTAATTCTGCCCTTACAAAACATTGTTAAAGGAGACCTGTCATAAAAAAACTAAATCCAAATCCTATTTATGATGTTAGTCAAGCAAAATAAATCTCACACTGTACAAATTATTTAAACTTGTTTCTTTTAGTCTTTGAATTTACAATCACAGCCAGCATGCAGGTGACTTTTTGTGGACAGTGCTATTAAGGCAAGCTTTGCATCCAAAATTTTGTTTATGCACCAGAATGGGGCACCTCATGCCCATGTCCATGCACTGGCTGCACAATTATTGTGAGAAGGGAGGGGGAATCTGAGAAGGGTAGAGACCACTAGGAAGTGTCTAGGGCATAGAGGAGGCCCAGGCAATATTTGATTGACAGCTGAGACTATTCAACAAGTTTAGTATGGCTGTTTTAATGAAAGAAAGGGTTTCATGTTTAATTTGAAAAAAACTTTTATTATAAAGCTTTTTATGTGTGGGCGACCATCGAATTTTTATCGAATTTCAATCCTTTCGAATTAGAATATCGAATTTGAAGGGTTTTAACGCAATTCGATCAATCGAACGATCGAATTAAAAAAATTAAATCGAACGATAAAATCGTTCAAATTGAATGATTTTAACCATTCGATTGAATTTTTTAAATTCGATCTTAAAAAGCTGAAAAAACCCTATGGGATCAATTTGGTAGGTTTAATCTGGCGAACTAGGGATTCGAATTAAAATAAATTTAAAGGGCAAGTGCTATGACCATTGAATGATCAAATAGATTTTTATTAGATCTATTTGAATCATTCGATTTGATTGAATTTTTTTAATTCGGTGATCGAAGTGGCCACAAAAACTATTCGAAAATTCGAATTAAATCTTTTTGAAAATTTGATCGAATTTCAAATCATGAACACGAATTTAGTAAATCTGCCCCAGGACATGAACAGCAGCAAGCAGGATTTAGGGGAAAATGTGGAGCTTACAAGGACTGAAATGCACCAAATCAATAATATGTTTGTTGAACAAAATACCAAATTCACTATGGTATATTCAGTCATATACTAAATTGAAAGAAATGTCTAATTTGCATATTCAAATCTGATAAAATTACATAATTGCATCAATTGTGAACAAAGAATTTCTAGAGCTTTAAGTGATATGACTTTAACAGGAAATCTTTATCAAGATATGGCAAAATCATGGATTTGACTCTGAAACTTGAAGTTAACAAATAGGTATCTGGAAGCTGGCAAGTTCATGTACAAGTCAATGAGAAAATTCAATCTATTTTTGAATTCAGATTTCTGTGATTTCTTTTTAAGTTTAGTCGAGTCATTAAAAATTATGTGTAGAATGTAGGTTTCCTCTGTATTCAAGTTGCTCCCCCTTTTTTTAAGTAGTATTCCATTTTTGCGTTTCTTAAATAAGCTCACATTTAAAAGGGACCTATCGCAAAGATGAAAATTTAATGTAAGCTTCGGCATACTAAATAAATACAATCAATACAAAAAATTCTGTAGCGTTTTGGGGGGGGGGCGCCTTTTGCCTAGATGATGTATTAGAGCTGACTCTATTAAAATCTTCAGACATAATGCCTCTCTACATGCAGTACCTGTGCAAGAGACAGTTATTGTGTTAGATTTTGTTTGTGCTGGAATCAGTTATTTGAGTGAGCTCTAATACAGCTGACACGGAAATTGCTGCATGAAGAGAGAATGAAGAGAAACATGCTGAGAGAGGGATAGTGATTATTTATTTTTATATTTTCATATAATTGATTGTATTTAGAAAGTTCCTAATTTCAGTAGGATGAAGCTTGTATTACATTTTCATTTTCACGATAGCTTCCCTTTATGTTAAAAAAAAAAGTCTACCTTTATAGGTTTGGGTTTGGATATGGTTCAGGTGAATCCAAATCCTTCAAAAAGTGCTAGGATTTAGTAAATCCTGGATTTGGGACATTTGTAGATAACATGGGATCAATTCAGTTACATGCCAATACATGCTTGTTTAATGCAGCTTTCCCTTTTACCCTAGATACAGAAATAACTGCTGTTGCAATGTCTGACAAACATACAGGAAGGAGGAATGGTTACAGAACAAACAAACAATCTGTCTGTAAAGAAGTCTAGCAGATGGTGTAGCTTTTGCCAAGCTAAATAAGCAACAGTCAACCAAGATGGGTCAATGGTCACTAAATCGACAAGAGAAACAAATGGATGACGTGTAAATGTTTGCGTGTGTAAATGGTTATGGTATTTTCATTGTGACAATTGTGTTCAGAATAGCAGTACAACATAACTAACCCGATTAATCACTGGTTTTGGTAGAAATTGTATTTCTAAATAGCAAATAATTTACTAGTTGGTGTTGTAGAGTAATAAAAAACCAACAGCATTAATGTGCCCTCTACTTTGCATACTTTCTTTATGCTAGTCCATGACCCTAAGGGGCAGATTTACTAAATTCACATGAAGGATTCGAAGTTCAATCGAATTTTCAAAAATATTCGAATTAGAATTTTCAAATGTTTTTGAAGACCACTTTGGCCAGTGAATTTAGAAAATTCGATCGAATCGAATGATTCGAATATTTGAGGGTTTTTTGACCCTCAAATTCGACCCTCAGTAAATCTGCCCCTAAGTTGTTAAATTGCTTTAAGTTACAGAAGACATGGTACAAGACATGGTACAGTTGTGCTTATAAGTTTACATATCCTGGCAGAATTTATGATTTCTTAACCATTTTTCAGAGAATATGAATGATAACACAAAAACTTTTCTTTCACACATGGTTAGTGTTTGGCTAAAGGCATTTTTTGACAAAACAACTGTGTTTACAATTTTAAAATCATAATCACTACACAAACTACCCAAATGACCCTGATCCAAAATTTACATACCACAGTTCTTAATACCGTATATTGCCCCCTTTAACATCAATGACAGCTTGAAGTCATTTGTGGTAGTTGTGGATGAGGCTCTTTATCTTTCCAGATGGTAAAGCTGCCCATTCTTCCTGGCAAAAAGTCTCCAGTTCCTGTAAATTCTTGGGCTGTCTTGCACGAACTGCACTTTGAGGTCTCCCCAGAGTGGCTCAAATATCTTGAGGTCAGGAGACTGAGATGACCACTCCAGAACCTTCACTTTATTTTGCTGTAGCCAATGACAGGTCGACTTGGCCTTGTGTTTTGGATCATTGTCATGTTGGAATGTCCAAGTACGTCCCATGTGCAGCTTCCAGGCTGACGAGTGCAAATTTTCCTCCAGTGTTTTTTTAATAATTACTGTATTGATTTTGCCATTAATTCTGGCCAAATTCCCTGTGGCTTTGTTGACTCCTCTTCAAGTGTAGCATCTATGGTTGTGGCCAAAAAGTTAAATTTTAGTCCCATCACTTCAAATAACTTTGTGCCAGTAGGTTTGAGGCTTGTCTCTGTGCTGTTTGGCATATTGTAAGCGGGATACTTTGTGGCATTTTAGTTTTATTTGGTTTGTTTTCAACAGAACCCCTAATTTTCCACTTCTTAATTAGAGTTTGAACACTGCTGATTCTCAATTCCTTTGATATTTTCTTATATGCCTTTCCTGTTTTATAGAGTTCAACTACCTTTTCCCGCAGATCCTTTGACAACTCTTTTGCTTCCCCATGACTTAGAATCCAAAAAACATCAGTGCAGCACTGGATGAAAGATGCAAGGGTCTGTCAGGAGTCCAGAAAGTCATTGACCTTTTATACACACCCACTAATTACAAGCAAACAGATCAGAGGTGAAGATAGTTACCTTTAATAGCCATTCTAACCCTTTTGTGTCAAGTTGTGTGCATATTAACAGGCCAAATCAACCGGGTATGTAAACTTTTGATCAGGATCATTTGGGTAGTTTGTGTAGTGATTGCGATTTAAAATGAGTAAACACAGTTGTTTGATAAATGGCTTCAGCCAACCATGAATGAAAGAAAAGTTTTCTCTGAAAAATGGTTAAGAAATCATAAATTCTGCTAGGGAACTTATGAGCAAAATATTTGTTCTACTGGTGTACAAAACAACGAAACTCATCATTTCTCACTTATTTCAAGTACATCCTGTTCTTTTGGCAAAACATTGATGCTAAAATCTTCAGAACAGTTCACAGCTTTCAAATATCCATACTAGCTTATGGGCCATGTGTGTTTGATCAAAATTCAATTACTACATTGTACCATGCTTGGAAACTTATCTCAACTTATAAAAGATGACGAAACACGCTAACCTAATTGGTTTGGTATTGGGAGTAATATCAGACAAGCTTGTTGTGATAAATCACTTCCTGTGTTTTCCAGATCTTTTGAGTATCTTGGCTCGCCTCTATATGGAGTACAAATATTGCTCCCTGGGAAGAGTTACATCAGTGTCCTTCACTTTATTCACATCCCTAGATTTAAAGTAATAAACTTACAGTTGTTTCTGATTGCCATAAAACAGTTTATATTGTTGGACTTCATATTCTTTAACATTAAATAAATGAGTACAGTTTTATGCATTATTGACCATAATAAAATATGGTGAGTAATCAGCTTTTCACTATTAATCCACCCAAGTGAGTAATGCTGTATGGCTATGTTAAAAAAAATTTATTCCTATGGTTCCACTTATACTACTTTTTTTTTAACAAATTGTTCAGTAGTAATTTGTTATTTACAATGCTACTGAAAGCTCTAATTGATTATCACTTTTTCAGCTTTGGGACTGACTCAATATAACAGGAGTTAGTTTTTCTCTAAGGCTTTTAAGCTGGCTTGCAACATTGTTTCAGGAGTCAGAGCCAGCAGTGTATAGAATGTAAACAGACACTGATAACAATGACAAATAAAACCTTCAACGTTTTTAATTTATACAAATTAGAATGTTGTTTAGGAAATAACATTCCAGTCAAGGCAGAACATTATCCAGCTTCCACCCTCACTGGAGACACTGTACATAGTAGACAAACATATATTATATAAATCTGTGGCTACGCAGATTGATGTAATACATTTGCAGGGGGCACCATTCAAAGAGCTCAATTAAACTTGATTAACAGTCTTTTTAGGCACAAAAGGACTCAAAATACAGTAGATAAATTTGAAAATGGAGTTTGGGTCACTGTTGACAACAATATTTTATACACAGTCTGTCAATATTGTCTGCTTGTTGAACCTGACAAACATCTTAGTTCTGCTTCCTGTAAATATGGAAAGATGAAAAGAAGGTACACTTCCATGCAACTGTTAGAACAGAACTCATAAGTGAGAACCAACTGTCTTGCTGATATGTAGAAAACCCACAGATGTACAGTATTTTTTTTTTCAGTTTAACCATTAGTCTTAAGATGGTAAGAAGATCTTACAACTGCAGAATAGAATAAACTGTTTCATATAAGTAATTCACTGCTACAAGTCAAAGAAATTAAGAATCATTGGCTCTCTGGAGGAGAAAGAACATATAAGAAGCCAAATAGGAGTTTCTTCATCTTAGTTCCACACTTTGACTGGTTTGTGGGCATCTGCCTAAATTAACAGACCCATAATTTTTTCGGCAATTTTTTGACCCATCACTTTAAGGAACTGCAAGAGCCCTGAGGTTAATTACTACTTTCATTTATAATAAGGCATTTTTGGTTTAAGTTCTCTGTAAAGGATGCCAAATAGTGATAGGCGAGTTTATCCCATTTCACTTTGCTGAAAAATTTGCAAAGTTCCTGCAAAATTCACGAAACGGCGAAAAATTCACAAAACGGAGCCAGCTTTCTCATTTTGACACCGGCGTCTGTTTTTGGATGCCAGTGCAAATTCATTGGTGAAAAAGAGCCGGTGACTTTTCGCTGACAGCGAAACGCGGGAATTCACCGATCAATAATGCTAAATAAAATGTGTTCTAAAATAGCAATGACAAAGATATAGACACTACACATCCTTATTTTGCATTTTTAATCTTTGGTTAGTAAATGGCGAAATAAGAACCTTTCATACTCAGTAGTCATGCATCTGCATAAGACTGCACGGTAAGGGCAGTTATGCTAGGAAATTCACTGCTATGTGCTATTTAATCATGCAATATATATGCTGCAACAATTAGTATAAGAATTCATGATAAAAAATATGATAGCAAAAAATAAAAAAGAAATCATCTACATATGTATTAAATGACAAAAAAACTATTTGTGCTACTACAAACCTTTCTCCTTTTATGGAAAAATATGGATTTTTTTTTGTCCATTGATGATGGTGCTACTTATTACTCCAATATCCTAACCCTAACAAGAAACTGGTACTAGGAGGCACAAATAGAAAGCAAAAGTTGCCTATTTCTTTTTATTACTTGACTGTTGAAAGTGATTGATCCAAATGAATATGGATGAGTTCTTCCTCAGTAACTTTTCAATATGAATACTTGAAGACTGCAGGAATAGTATTAGGTGAACTCTGCCATTTGAGATGCCTAGAAACTTTAATTTACAGCATCCTTCGTGATATTTGCTGGATAAGCAAGCTCAAATGTGTTCTGAGATATGCCTGCAACACGCTTAAGACAGCTCCTGCAAAGCTTCTTCCCTGGGGCCAAATCTTCTTTGCAATAAAAGAAAGTAGTCTTTTCTCGCAGCTTCATTTTTGCCCATGATCCTCTTCATGATGCCTGTCGCTTTTTAGCTAACGGGGATGTGTAGAAAATGTGGCCAATTAGAACCATAATTACTTCTCTCTTAAAATAACAAAGTTTATCATACTTGCTAGGTTAATTCCCATAAGTTTCCAAAATGTAAAATTTTAAGGTTGAAAAAAAAAATTACTTTTCTGAATGATCTGGTAAGTACTATCTTATCTTACTAGTATTATGGAAATAAGTGATCTCAGTTAATCAGTATTAAATGCTTAAGTAGTACACCTTGGGTGAGCATATACTTTATATGTAGATACATACAGTAACTCAACACACTCCATGACACCTGTTGTTTTACCTAGACTAACCACAGCAAGGTTATAGCTGTTTAAACAATAAGATCCTTTTTATTTATTAAGTAAATGAACAGCATGGATCTGAATACGGTCAACAATATTAAGCGAAGGGGCTACTGTAATGCTGTAACACAGTTAAACTCACAATTAAATATAGAGCAATGAAGTATAACCCAGTACTATAACTTTGACTGCATTGACTTAATTCCCCTGACACAGTCGCAAATGGCTGGTGCATATTGGGGCCCTTATAAGGTTTTTCAGGCTCAGTAGTTAATGTTGCTGTCCCTTTAATTGACCAGCCATAACAATGACCTTTTAAGCTGGCCATAGATGCAACAATCCGATCGTACGAATCCTCGATTCATACGATTTTCGGATCATGTGTGAAGTGTTCCGACATTTGTCGTGCCATGCCGATCGGTCGTTTGGTCGATCGCCTAGGTTAGAAAATTTCTGTTGCAGATCGTATGATTTTCAGTGGGAGACCATCACTAGGTTTTTAATGATACAACTTTTGTACGATCCCTGTCAGGAGCAGAACGTTGGCTGATCTGTGCTTTTGCTACTTTATTTGATCTGAAGGTTAGTGGCAGGTGGGGAGATGGGGAAGTCCGATTCGATGATTCGAACGATCGGATCTTTGCGTCTATGGCCAGCATAAGTCATGTGATCTTCTGCAGAAATGCTATTTTTCCAGGTGAGGAATTACTGGGCAAAGGGGGTATAGTTTAGCAACAAATGGGTTAACTCTCATGAATCAATGGACAGTCCCCCATTAGAGTAATACTGTATGTTGGCAGGTTACTCACAGTCTGTGCTTCATGTCTTCTGCTACAGTAAGTAGAATGCCAAAGCACACCATACTAAATTCTTGCCTGCCTCCTAACTATCAGCTAAATGTCAGACTGGACCTTGATTTTTATTGATCAGTTCATGAAACATTAAAATTTGACTGAGATAACAGACACTGCCTGTGTACAAATAATCAAATACTGGTTTTAATACTTGGGTGTTTACAAAACCTGGAACAGTGTCAGGGGGCCTACGGCTCCCAAGGGGGAGGTAGTCAGCATCTAGGAGGAAGCCCTTCCAGAGAGTCCACTACACGGTACAAAGGGATGATCAAGAGAATAGTCAAAGTCCAGGCAATAGTTCAATTAGGCAGGCAGCAAAGGTTCAACGACAGCAAAACAGGCAGGAGTCAATATCAGATTCAGGCAATAGTATAATAACACCCAGGAACACTAAACACAGAGACCTATACTTGGGCACCAAAATGGCATCCTTTTAAAGGGATTTTGGTGCCAAAACTGACGCGGATGCCACAACCCGGCGCTCTTCCATCACGGCACACTTCCGTCAGCTTGCTGGTGCCGCTGGGGGCTGCCATCTTGGGAGCAACACTGGCAGGAGAAAATGCACCACCCATAGCTCTAGGCTCTGTTCCTGACAATCAGAAGTCTTTAAAGTAGGTGGGCATGTCTGTCAAGGCTTCTGGAGTTTCCACCAAATAAGACTGTAATACTAGATTAAACAGTTTTACTATCCATACCTACCTTTTCTAGCAAAGCTTAAAGGAAGAGTAACACCAAAAAATGTAAGTGTTTTAAAGGAATGACAATATAATGTAGTGTTACCCTGCACTGGTATTACTGGGGCATTTGCTATAGAAACACATCAATAGTTTTTATAAACAAGCTGCTGTGTAGCCATGGGGGCAGCCATTCAAGCACAGGACACACAGTGGATAATCAATTTTTTTTCCATTTTCAGCTTTGAATGGCTGCCCTCATAGCTACTGGAACAGGTTGGAGCAGATGCACACCCTCAACAACCCCTAAGGATTGCAGCCTGGTGCTCAGTAGTGGAGAAATCAGCAACCTTGCTTTTATTATAATTTTTGTTTTGTTCCACAAAAATAATAGAAGCAAGGGTTTCTCTGCAAGCAAATGCCTTCTGTGCTGGTATCTCTGTTCTACTCTTCTGCCCCCATGGCTACACAGCACAGCTACTATTGTAGAGTTTCTGAAGCAAACATCCCAGTGTAGCACAACCTCACATTTCCACTACTTTAATAGACTTTTTCATTTTTTTCATCTTTAAGGCAGAGCACTGCAGAGTATTTTGGATTCCAAAACGGTGTATAACAGAGGTCAATACCCTTGATAACAAGGCTTTATACATATATCAATTATTATGTTAAAGTTTGGGAACACAAAAAAAATTATGATAATACTTGATTGAGTTTACACATTCATACCCAACAATATAAGAATGTTAACAGTTATCATTGAGGGATATCATTGGCAAAGAAATGTATTACAAACAGTTTCTTGCCCTTAACTGAGAAGAAAACATACAGAATATTGCACAGTGAATACTAGTTGAACTTGAAATATCTCTAGAGTATTAAAGTTTCAGGTAAGCAAATTTCCTTTTGTCCAGACACAGATCATACATTAAAAACAAATAAATCTGCCATGCAGAAAGTTCTGAAAAGTGCTATGCATTGCAGATACCTTTACCTTATAAAGAAAATAGAATGTGACTCCAGGCACTTATGCTTAAGCTCTTTTTTGGCAAATCAGCTTTTTTGTATTGAATCTTGCTTGATTGAATAGCACTGGAACTGCCACAGTAAATGCTATTATCTAAATACAGTAATTAAGGAAATAGTCCTTGTCACTCTAAGTGTATAGGCTACGTCTATTGTAACAACGTTAAATGATAAAGGAATTTTTAAATAAAGGACATCTACCGAAGTGTGGTAGCTTCTGACATCCAATGAAAAAATGCCTGAATTATTATTCTGGCAATAGAAATGGAGTGCTTTTAGTTAAGCATTTTTGCAAAAGTTTTGCAGCGTTCAGTACTTACCAACACAGGGTATTTATTGTATACTTTTAATGATTTATTAGATATTGATATTTAATATTAATTGCATATCTGTTCTGATATATTGCATGTATACATTTAATTGAAATATATGTTCAAGTTTTAATGAACAAAGTTACTATATGGAGTACACCACACAAAATACTAAACTTATAGTTAACCAACCCCTGTTAACACTAGAATGTGTTAAACTAGCAATGAATTTCTTTCTCTTCTTTTCTTTTGTTTTGATCTATGCTTGGGAAGATACCCTGCTAATTATGTCTATGTTTATGTCTATGCTTTTATGTCCTTCTTCACATTGATACCTGTTTGTGGATGTGCTTTATTGTTCCAAGTTTGATTTCCTTATTAGCCAGTTTATCTAAAAAAATGTGCATTCAGGGGGTGCAATCGGGCCAGGGTCTACACCCCTTCAGGGCCCCCCGCAGCTCATGCACTGCCAAATTTCCAGCTGCCGTGGCCGATTTCCCCACGGCAGCAGGAGGATCATTTCATATGGAGGGGGGTCCAGCTGCATGTCCCACACAAGGGACCGCCCCCCTCCAGTTACATTACTGGCATTCCCTATGATTTTATGAGCTCAACTGTCAACATATGTTCATTAATAAAGGCTTACTATAATCTAAAGTATTGCTGTGTTTTGTAATCATTTGGAACTAAAAGTTTTGGCTTACATCACTACCTTAAAATTTATAGGGTATAAATTTATTTTAATGCCTCACTGATGACTTTCGAACATTGCAGTTAAAACTTTTCCAGTACAAAATACAGTAGTCTAAAGAGGAAACAAATCTCATTCCTTCCACAAGAAACTGCACCCCCTTTCCCCTATTGCCGACTTGGATCATACCTAGATCTTTGGAAGATCACAACTTGTGTATAAGGCTACATATTGAGTTGTTTTTTCTTTAAAGGGATCCTGTCATGGGATTTTTTTTTTCAAAATGTATTGCTCCAGAAGAATTCTGCATTGAAATCCATGTCTCAAAAGATCAAACAGATTTTTTTATATTTCATTTTGAAATCTGACATGGGGCTAGACATATTGTCAATTTCCCTGCTGCCCCAAGTCATGTGACTTGTGCTCTGATAAACTTCAATCACTCTTTACTGCTGTACTACAAGTTGGAGTGATATCACCCCTTTCCCCCACCCAGCAGCCTAACAACAGAACAATGGGAAGGTAACCAGATAGCAGCTCCCTAACACAAGATAAGAGCTGCCTGGTAGATCTAAGAACAGCACTCAATAGTAAAAACCCATGTCCCTCTGCGTACTATTCAGTTACATTGAGAAGGAAAAACAACAGCCTGCCAGTTCCCTCCTAAAGTGCTGGGACCAGTCACATGACTTGGGGCAGCTGGGAAATTGACAAAATGGCTAGCCCCATGTCAGATTTCAAAACTGAATATAAAAAAATGTGTTTGTTCTTTTGAGAAATGGATTTCAGTGCAGAAGTCTACTGGAGCAGCACTATTAACTGATGCATGTTTTCCCATGACAGTTTCCCTTTAATAAACTATCTTTTAACTGCACCACTCTCCATGTGATCGCCCATTTGTGCCAGCTCTAAAGAGAAGATAAGAATATGTTAATCATCATCACCTCTGAAGGTCTGGGGCATGAGCACCTGGATCCATGTTAGCTTTCATAACCTTATTCTCCAACAAATACTGTATGCGTCTTAACATTTCTAAACTGAATTTCACCATATTGTACAGGTGTTAGGAAAACAGTGCCAATTTTATTTATTTAGCAGAGAATTACTCCTACTAAGGTAAACCATTCCTACACCTACAGCAAGGCTTAACTGTTATTTATCAAATACAGTCAGTCCCCGAGTTACTGTACGTACGACATATGGTCTGTAGATTTGTTCTTAAGCTGAATTGTATGTAACTTAAAACATATACATTTACTTAATTAATTGCAACTTAGATATATGTCTGTCTTAACATAGTATTTATTTGTACCTTTCTCTGCTCCACAGTAGACAATACATGCCAGAGGGGATTGGGGCAGGTGGTTTATTAAAGCTAAATGCTTATAAAAGTCAAGCAAACCATAGTATGTTTCTGTAATAGCCTCGTCTGTAATTGTGAGTTGTAAATCAGTGTATGACACCCTATAGCAGTGATCCCCAACCAGTAGCTCGTGAGCAACATGTTGCTCTCCAACCCCTTGGATGTTGCTCCCAGTGGCCTCAAAGCAGGTGCTTATTTTTGAATTACTGGCTTAGAGGCAAGTTTTGGTTGCATAAAAAACAGATGTCCTGCCAAACATTCTCTCCTGTAGGCTGCCAGTCCATATAGGGGCTACCAAAAAGCCAATCAGAGCTCTTATTTGACATCCCCATGGACTTTTTCATGCTTGTGTTGCTCTCCAACTCTTTTTTAAATTTAAATGTGGCTCACGAGCAAAAAAGGTTGGGGACCCCTGCCCTATAGTATCTATTTGTTCAGCAAACATACTGTAAAGTCTAATATTCTTTTATTTATGCTTGCCAATAATACATTTAACTAGAGGATAAAAGTCATGAAGGCTTATAGAATTATCAGACTTGCTTTGCTTACATTTAAACAGATTATCCTCTATTTGTTACAGTACTTTTATACAAGATCACATGAAGTCACATTCCTTCAGAAAAAAACTGAAAACCTTGGAGACCTCATGTATTTTGCTGAACAAGAATTGTAAAAACACAATTGTAAAGGTCTTCATATATTCACAATGCTAGCCCATGGAAGAAAATTCTATTTTCTATGAAATACTTCAAATACAGTCATATGAAAAAGTTAGGGAACCCTTTTAATTCTTTGGAGTTTCATTTATCATTGTCTTAGCTTTCAAAGTAGCAATTTCCTTTTACTATGTAACATGCCTTATGGAAACAGTAGTATTTCAGCAGTGACAAAGTTTATTGGATCAATAATAACAAAATTAGTCAGGTGCATAAATGTGGGCACCCCAGCAGAGGGATTACATCAATACTAAGTTGAGCCTTCTTTTGCAAATGTAACAGCCTCTAGACGCCTCCTATAGTCTTCGATGACCATTTTGACCATTCGTGCATAAAAAACTCTTTCGTTCAGTTAAATTTGATGTCTGCTGAGCATGGCTTAATATACTCATCCATCCAATTAGGTGTTGCCAGTAATCAGTATTGATCAATTACATGCATTCAAATTAACAAAATTACAATTTTTTGCACAGCCAGTTTTTCACATTTGATTAAACTTCATTCAACTGAATACTGCTTCACTAAAAATCTTTGTTCAGAAAACACCCAGTAGATGTTCTTAGAAAATTAAAGACATACCACTGTTATCGTTTTTGTTGCAAGTGGAGTAAGTTATTATGCAGACTGAGAGGGGTTCCCAAACTTTTTCATATGATTGTATAAGGCATCTACATTTTGAAGCTATTGGATTTGCTTATACAGCTACCACATATCCTAAATATTAGCAGTAGCTTTAAAAACCTGTGCTTGAGAGAATTTTCTTGCTTTTAAAAGTGTTTCAGTGCAGAACTGTCACAGGGGCTCTTAAAGGAAAAGTAAATGTTTTTCTTTTTCTTTCTGTAAATTTGCTCTAAACAGCCCCCCAGATTAATGTACCTTAGTCCCTGCTGCAAGTCTGCTCTGGTTTCTGTGTTATCAGCAGCTTGTTTCCCCTTCTTCCTGGTGCAGAGTGAAGCCCCGCCCCTTAGTTTACTGAGCAGTCCATTTGCTGCTGTTCCACAATAGAGAGGAAGAGGGAGCCAGTGTGTGCATTAGTAAGCTAGTTTCCCCAAGCAAAAGGTGCTGCACACACTGGTCTCTGCTATGTCATAGTATGCAAATGATCTCCAGGACTAGTCACAGAGATAAGGTCAGCTCAGTAAGCTATGGGGCTGGGCTTCACTCTGCACCAGGAAGAAGAGGAAACAAGCTGCTGATAACACAGAAACCAGAGCAGACTTGCAGCAGGGACTAAGGTACATTAATCTGGGGGGCTGTTTAGAGCAAATTTACAGATAGAAAAAAAAAGGTTTACTTGTTCTTTAAAGGGCAAACATTTTCTTTCTTAAAAGGTGCATAAACATTGCTTGAACTGCCAAAACGTCATTTATATTTTATATATTATGCCATACAGACATACTATACAAGATTTCTCAGATTAAAAGCAAACAATTATAGCCTACCTTTTCCTTTGACTCGCAGTGACCATGCCCCCCCCCCTTTGCCCCTTAGTTTGGCAGATTATCATAATCTCTCCCACACTTTGTGCCATGTTGAAGTGAGAGTTGGAAGTGCTTTCCATTATGGGCAGCACTCACATTTCTCTTGGTAGAATTGAGACTTCAAGTCCCAGAATCTTTTACTTCAACTCACAAAATGAGGATGGGGTTAAATGATTCTACCAGCCTAAGGGGGTTGGAGAATTGGTCCATATGGGTCACAGACAGAAAATCACGATTTCCTCTTAATTTTTGAAATTATGCATGTGTATGTAAAAAAAATATTTTTGATAGTTCACATAGTTTTTATGCACAGTTTGGTCTTAATTTTTTTAAATTAGATCTGAAAGATATATATTAAATTTAATTAATTAATTTTAAAACATAACATTTCAAGTGAAGCTCTAAAAGTTTGGAACGTTCTTCAACCCGAATCTTTTAAACTTTTAAAATAATCTCTAATGTTATTGTACTTGTATTCAGTATTCATGCTGTTTTGTATGAAATGCACAACTCTGCATCCACATGTAGCGCAATATAAAAAGTAATAATACATACTTAAATACATTATTTCTGCCTAGCTTTTGTTCTGCACACACTGTAGTTCAGGACACAGCTAGTGGTTGCACCAAAGGAATCTAAAAGCTGGCCACTATCATGAAGCGGACAGTATTTTGTACTGCAGTCTGCAAACCATTAAAGGCTGTTACTGGATGTAAGTGATACAATAGTTTTTTCTATTTGTTTCTGTTCCTGCAGTGTAAGCAATTTACACATTTTAAAGTAAAAAAGAACATTTTTAAAAAATATATGTTTGACACTCATAAAGGCGTGCTTCAGGTTCATAACATAGCAGCTTCAGTGAAGTGGTGTAACTAGATTGCGCCAGGCCCCCCTGCCAAAAAATCTTCAGTGGGGCCCAGTGCACTCAGATTCCCCTCCTCTCAACCAATTCCTGCCTCCAACCAATTCCAGACTAGACTCCAATTCTCTGCCCTCTGCTTTCCCACCACAGGTAAAAAAGAGGCTGGGAAAGGGGGGGGGAGTTCTTGTTACACCACTGCCTCAGTAGTTGTAACTACCCATACACCCTGACACCTAGTTGACCCCCCATGCATGTTAAATAATTAAATCTAAAGTTATTTGATGAAGTGGTGATTTACAATTTTACACACGGTGAAGGATACATGTTTACTAAGATTGGAGATACATATTTGGAGAAATTTCTGGAGATGTTGCCCATAGCAACCAATCAGATCTTTGCTAACTTATAGGGGGCTGTTTAAATCTAATTGCTGATCGGTTGCTATGGGCGACATCTACAGAAATCTCTCCAAATATTTATCTCCAATCTTAGTAAACATGCCCCATTGTAGATGGTGTATTATATTTATAGATACTGTAGTTAACTTGTACATACAATGGATGTATGTGATAAGCAAGAAGGGAGGGGCAACATAAAAATCTGCATCCTTCTTTAGTACGTTTCTATGTGCATAGTAATATGGTATAAACTAAAAATATGCTTCAAACTATGATATTATGATGGTGAGGCAGAGAAAATTATGTGATATTAAACTAAATGCAAACAGAAATAGTTAAAAGAACTCAATTATGCATAATTTTCTTCAACCAAACATTTCTCAAGGTCATTGGGCTTTTTTCTTATGTAACTGGCCTAGGGGAATTACACAGTTTAAACTTCATTTGGATAATAAACAATTTAGAGAATATGTTTATTCAACAGCAGATACATAGAAAGAGTCTATATCCATGGTGGGGGATTGTTTGTAGATAGATGATTGTGTTTACAGTTCAGTGGATTTCTTTAATATTACAGAGCTTGAGTGGGACTACAGAAAAATGTCTACTAAGCAAAATGCAATCACATCAGCAGTTCCTTCCAAAGAGAAATAAATGCTCTTGTAATGGAACAGAACCCTCCCGAATATCAAATCAACAGAAGCAGAGCCTACAAATTTTTCAAGGACGACTGCATTTGAAAAAAGGGAAATTACTTGGAGGTAACATACGTAGGTCAAAGAAAGATCACAATTCTGAGAAATCCACAGCAAAAAACAGATGCAAAAGGATTTATTTTGCACATGGTTATTTTGAATGCAGTTCTTGAATACAACTATACACACCTCTTTAAACACTAATAACACTATAACATTATTAAATGGCAGTTTCACTGGGCCACAGTGATAAAAATACAAAAAAATTAAGGTGAAAGCACAATCTTAGAAATGAAGAACACAAGGAAGAAGGCCAAATCAATAGATCAACACAGGTGCTGATTAAGTCATTTAACCACTTGTAAAATGCCACACTAATAAAAACAGATGTGGAAATATTGCAATACTCTGCTGAAGTCATAAATAGTGGCAAACAGAATTGTAGCTCACTTATAAAAAGTAATGGTGAGCAGCCCTCGATATTTTGCCTGTTTATTAATCACGGTCTAATAAAGAACTTGTAGTGGACTAATAAATTTTTTATACTGTATGTATAGGCACCCCTTTTTTTTCGTGCTCAAGAAACGGTCATCCCATCCCGAAGATGGCGAGCATGAATATGGGTCCACATGAAAGTGGCTATGAGACTTTAAATTACCATTAGGTACATAAAATTGATCACTGCACCAGAGGCCACTCATTTAGACTAGATAAACAGAATTTTCATTTGAATTGTTTCTTCACAGTGAGGTTGTGGAATTCACTGCTGGATGATGTTGTGACGGCTGATTCTGTTAATGCCTTTAAGAGTGGCTTGGATGATTACTTGAACAAGTATAATATCCAAGGCTATTGTGGGCTTAAAGGAGAACCAAACCCTTACCCCCACTCTGTATAGACCCCTCTGCTCCCAACCAGCTTTGGAGTAATCTTCGATAATTGCCCCTAAGTTCTTTACTTACCTGTCTTTGCAGCTTCAGCACAGTGGAGCTCACGGCCACCATCTTCCGGTTCTTCTGTAATCTTCAGGTCTTCTTCCGATGCTTCGGCAATTTCTGTCAACTTTGGTGCATGTGCAGTTGTCAAAAACCGGAAAACTGCTCCAACTGCACATGTGCTGATAAGACCTTTGTTTATTGTTATGCTGTTGTTGTTATGTGCATATATACAGTATATGCACTGGGGTTCATTTGAAGTTATGAACTTTGGTCACCTAGAAATAGGTGTTACTTGTGAGAGTTGTGTAGGGACCCATAAGTGTAATGGCCCTTATGGCTTCATTCCCTGCCTAGTGCCTTCCTTTTCCCTGTTGCTGGGTTAAATCCCATGTAACATATTGGTATCATTCCTATTGGTTATAGGGTGTGGCTGCCTCCTGCAGTGCTGTAATAAAAGTGCTTGCAGGGAGGGGCACATCCTTTTTTGCCTGCAGCAGTCGAGCTGGGCAGTGGATCCATTAAGCCTGGAGTCAACATGGCTCCAGAAAAGTTAGGCCCTAAAGGGACAACCCCTTTAGAGAAGTCAGGGTACAGGGACCCTGTGAACGAGGTGAAGCCAGTGGATAGGATAGTGCTTGTTATAGCACTTTCTAGTGAAAGTGAGTCAGAGAGATTTAGCTAGCACGAGCAGCTCAAGCTCCATCGAGGAGGATAGAGGGAGTAGTTCTCCCCCAGGCTCTACTTTGTCTGGAGTGCAGGGATCCACAGTATGGATAGGGAATTTAGGCAAGGCGCTAAAACCTGATCGACGTTTGATGTGTGGGGTCCAGTTCACACGAGGCATTGATATCTTGGAGAGTGCTATTGCTCCTATGGTGTTGATTCATGCTGTGTCTACTAATCCTTGACTGTACCTGGCATGTGTGTATCTACCTCAGTTGTGAGTATTACCAACCCTGTGGCACTTTGTATTTTAAATAAAGCCTGTTTCTACCATGTGTTTTCCACTTAGCGAAATCCCTACCTGGTGAAAGAGGGTCACATGTAGCATATGCTCTATAGTGCTAGTGGGTGTTTGTCTAAATAAAGCCAAATAGGTGCTACAGTTGCATGAATTGATGAGTGAAGTGTTTTGAAACTGCCGGGTACAGATGTGAGAACAGCATTGTTTGTAATAGACAGGTGGTGTCGAAGGCCCCCGCCTCTGTTCAGGGATCCAAATTCTAAGGATCCAACTCCTAAAGCAAAACAAAGAAATGTGGTATACACAGTCCAGTGTAGCGAGGAGTGCACTGATCTATACATTGGGGAGACAAAACAACTGCTCACCAAGCGAATGGCTCAGCATAGGAGGGCAAGACTCGGCTGTCTTTCTACACCATAAAAGACAAGGGACACTAGGGACAATATAGCAATGTCCAAATCTTGACCGCTGGTTTGAAAATAGGTGTGAAAGTGGTGATTAAAGTCAAGGTAGAGAAACCATCCCTGAACAGAGACGGGGCCTTCAACACCACCTGTCTGCTACATACAATGCTGTCCTCACATCTTTTTCCCCTAGTGGTTTAAGAAGACTTCACAGATCCATTCATGCAACTCTCAGAAGTAACACCTTTTTTAGGCATTGCATGACACATTGGTAATCCTATCACAATAACTACACAGAATCAACCCCTATGTGAATTTCAAATGTCACCTGTCTGAAGCGTTACCATGTGTCATTGTGATTGGATTGTTGGAAGAGTATATATGCCAAGAACTCCCCACATCAGTCAGTTGAACTGAAGAAGCTGCTCGGATGAGCAGTGAAACGTCTTCATTAAATTTTTTCAGCAAGTCCAGTTGTTTTTTTTTTTAAATAATCAAAACAGCTATTAGATACCATTTCTTTTCTTTAGTAAGTAATAGCTGTTTTGATTCCAGACTCACATAAATGCAGCATCCAAGCTGATGATGGTGCCTTAAAAGACCCTAACATCATAGACATTGACAGTATGACTTGATTTTATTGAATGTTTGTTCAGATATAAAGCTAACATTTGGATGTTTTAACCTAAGTCAAAGGCCTACATATATAGAAAATACAGTTAGCGAGAACAAATAAAAATAAACTTGAATTAAAATGTGTAATAAACCTGGCATGGGCATCTTTTTCGTGTTTGCTTTGAACTTATCCTTCCTTTTTAGCTACACTCTCCACCACTGAATGATTTAGGGTGATTTGTGTTCTCTGCTGGTACCATTTTTATATGCAAAAAACAGGGAAAGAGTATTGTATAACATTGAGTGAATGTCAGTTTCCTTTAATTATCTTCCAGCTACTCAAGACTATCAAAGGTTTCTACTGTGTCATTTTTGAGTGCACTTGAGTCCATGCTCCTAATGTGACACACACTCTAAAAAGACTTCCATGTGACTGCAATAGCATATCTGGCAGCTGAAAGAATTACATTTTCCCCTTTTTGTATATTTTTTATATTGATAAAGTGAAACCAATGTTTAAATACTAATGACACTATGCATACTAATATATGGTCATCTAATATTATCTTGCTTTTTTTAGACTAAATCTTCTTACTTTATATTACAGATTTTTTATAGCTACCATTCTTTAATAAATATTATTTTAATAATAGAAATATATTCATTGTCACATAAACCAGTGAGGCTTCTGCCACCCATGATGTTGTTGCCAGGATCCTAGTATGTAATTATGTCAGTAGCTACGAGGTGATGACATCATCCTGTTACACTAGTTTCAAGGTTGTGATAAATACCGTGCAAATGGTGCCTTGTGAAGCCCTTTGAGGAAACTTCCACTCTAGAATATAGCTTTTCCTTCTTTGAAACTGCCCATCACTTTTAATGCTGAATGCATTAATAATACTTACTAGCATGTAGAACTTTTTCTGCATTCCATAAATATAAGTGAGTTCTAGAGAAAATATACTCTTGGTAATAATACACACATACATTAAATATATACATTATGAGTCATTCTATGCTGTACTTAATAAAATAACAGAACAAACTCATGAATAACTGTCAGCAATAAAAACCTAATACAGTATCTCACACATACATCAGATGCAAGTACTTCTTATATTAGTTTTCTAAAGAATACAGTAGACAGTAGAATCATACACTATGCTGTAATGTTCCTTTTGAACTTGTTCCTTTTGAACTTACTAAAGCTCTGACATGTTTGCTTATTATACTAATAATACATTGGTTCTTAGTTCTTATTATACTAACAATATATTAATTCTTAATTAGTTCTTAGCAAAATTCTTCTCTGGTCATTTTAGCTTGAACACCAGTGTGATCTGGAAATCTGTTGCACTTGATCAACTTATTTGAAGCATGAGCTGTAAAGTGGATTGCAATGGAATTTGCCCATGTGTGGTAGTGGGCAATTTCAAAGCATAAAAGTCATAAAGGAGTTTAAAAAACTGCACAGTTAAAGGCAACAATTTTTTTCTGATGATGCAGTTTACTTGGATTTTGTTCACATGTGAATATGTAAGTTCCAATTTCATACCTTATTCAGCTTAACATTTTATGGATCTGTGAAGACATGAAGAATATTCTCCTAACCCAGCACAACACCAACCTGAACTTCATGTTCAGGTCAAGCTGGTGATGTGACTTTCAACTGTAAAGTACATACTAGATGTATTTTGATTAATTTTCCAGGACTATAAAAACTTGATTTGATGCACAATGTGTTTTTATTGTGTACTTGCCAGGCACCCTATGCCCCTATTATTTACCAGGCACCCTATGTGCCTAAAGTTTTTTTGGGGGGGGGCAGTTTTTTTAGTAGGGTATATGTATGTACGGGAAATTGCAAAGGATTCCCTGAATCCAGGATTTTGTAGGGGATTCGGCCTTTTTCAGTAGGATTTAGATTTGGCCGAACCCTTGTGTCTGACTGAACCCAAGCATTATTTGCATATGTAAATTGGGGCAGAAGGGAATTTCATCACTAAATAAGGAAGTAAAATGTTGTTCACTTTTTCCTTCCTGAACCTGATTTGCATATGTGGGTTCGGTAATTCCTGAATCCTTTAAGAAGGATTCGAGTATTCAGCCAAACTTCAAATAGTTCAGGATATTTTAAAGACAAATGGTGCTACCACTATATATGCCTAAACAGTGCCAACTTTACATGGCCATTGAAAGGATATTGTGGGCATATGTATATGAAATAATATACTCAAATATGAAATAATATGCTTTGTCAAATGTTTTATACTCCCATAAACCTCAGGCACAATGACATAAATGTTTATTGGCTAAACTAAAAACGCAGGCCAACTGAACACCTTGTTTAATATTTGAATGAATTGGGCTGTTTTATTGAATCAGTGCAATTTTTCATTTGACATTGGTACATGCATATGCACCTCAATGAATACTAATTAATGAGTATAAATAATAATTATAATTATACATATTGTCAGTTGAATTGCTACAGGGTCAAGTTACCTTTTGATTTTTGAGCCACTTTATAATTTAGAAAAATCTGAGAATTTATTAGTATTCAAAGTTTAAAAATGAAGTTTTCAATTCATTTTAGTTCTCACTGAGTTCTTTCTGCATTGACATAATGCCCATATCAAGGTATACATCTATAGGTATGTATAGCAAAATGGGACAATGCCCATCTACATAGTGGAAATGTGTCTAGACTTGGATTAGGCACTTTTAAAATTGTAAACTGTCTGTAGTAATAATGTGTGTTTCACTGTACTTCCTTTTCATTCTAAATTGTCCCTGGAGGTCAGAGTTTCAGAAATCAGAGGCAGTGATATAGAAAAGATGGAGCCTGGTGCGGAGGGGTAGAGAACAGGGAAATGTGGGGTGTAGTGTGAAAAAAACCGCAAACGCAGGTATTCGAAATAAGAAGCCAAGCTTAGTGCTGATTTTTATACTTTTTTTAGGGCATCCATCCCTCCAGCCATTATATTAGCTCTCTTTATTTATATAAACTGCATCATTATGCCAATATTGTCCTCTTGAGTATTTCTGTGAAGGGATTTTATGGTATCAGAAATGTATGATTTATCCCTGTTTGTGATGTCTTTCTTTTATGAACAATGGTTCTTTTTTAAGTTGCCTTGATCTTTAAAGGAAAAGTGTTAAACTTAATCCCTTCAATGTGGAAGCAGATCTTTTGGTAATCATATTTACTGTGATATGGCTCCCATGCTATAACTATATCAATTTGCAGTCCTATGAACAGTGTTCTTTATTAGGTCCACTTTAGTTTTCTACCCACAGAGACCATGATGCGAATCCACAAGCTTTCTTGTACAGTATCTCTATACAGCTTGTTATAGCCTTGACTGTAGCACATTCTTCTGTTAGTTTCTAAATGATTAGCTTATCCTGCAACTAAAAAATATGCTGTCTGGTTGTTGGGGTTAAAAACCATAGCAACCAAGAAACAGACTTGATCACAGGCTTTAAAGATTTGCGCCCATATGTAATATAAGGAGCTAAGTTTGCCCAGGAGCAGTAACTCATAGCAACAAATAGGATGTTTGCATTTAAACAGGTGACCAGTAGATGTTACCTGCTGATTGGTTGGAATGGGTTACTGCCCATGGGCAAACTTAGTGCCTTTTATTACATAACCCCCTTAATGTTATTGTTATTCCTATTTTGACTGCTTGTTTTTTTTTTTTTTAATTTCTGCTGACCTTATATTTTCAGTCCCAAACGTTTGCTTTGTTGATAGGGTAATTAAGCACTAGCAAGCAGATGGCAGTTGAAATTCTAAGTTGCAAAACATAATATGGGAATATTTAAAAAACCATAAAAAGTTATGTCTTATTCTAAATTGTTTTATAATACTGTTGTCTACATCATTTAAACGAAGAATGAAATCCTGAGAAAAATCCCAACTTCCTTCACAGGCATTCCACCCCTTTCCAACAATACTACTGGTTCCCACCAAACAGCGGCTATTATGTTTCCTGGCTGAAAAATGAAGAGTAGATCAGTGGAGTTGGATATTCCATGGCTCTTTATGCCTCTCAACAGGAGCATGTGCAGCTGAAGCTGGTCCAAATCTTGATTTAACATACTTCATGCTGGCAATCAAAATGAAGGGGACCCAAAGTGATGTGAGATGGTGCTCCCCAACCCTGCTGAACTTCTCTTCTTCTCAGGTTATAGCTGCTGTTTGATAAGCTCCCATTGGAGCAATTCACTAAGGGGTTATATATGAAGGGTACTGGCAGGCCCGGATTTGTGTAGAGGCCACCTAGGCCCGGGCCTAGGGCGGCAGGATTTTAGGGGGCGGCATGCTGCCCAACCACACCCACATTGGTTCAGAAATTTAAATTTCCTGTGTGCCAATTCCCATTCCTCTGTTCTGATGATGAAAATTTGAGCAAATAAAAGGGAGGGGACAGGGGGCCTAGGGGTGCTCACTAGGTAAATCCAGCCCTGGGTACTGGGGTTCTTCTCAGTCTTTTATCCTCTTTTAAAGGGGCAGGATATCCCATTTTGCATCATAAATTATATGAATAGGGCTTCTGCTAACCATAATTTTCCCTATCATAAGATAAGTCCCCTGCATAATGGAATTCTACTAACAAAGCTGTCACAACAAAGTGTGGAGTGAAGGGGTTGTTTAATTAATCTATCTAGCCCACAAGGACCAAACATAATAGCTTCAGTTTCCCTGTTTGCCGTTTAGCTCAAGAAATAACAAACATCATATATTATGGTGTTTAAAACAATAGGCAAAGATAATGTTCAGGACATTCATTGAATTCATGTTGAACAAGAGGGTATGTTTCCCTTTTAAAGCACACTAGCACCTTAAATGGTGTCAGTATACTGCAGATATTATTAGCATAGCTTCCTTAAACAGTTTCATGGTCCCTATAATTATACAACCTCATTGTTAAAGAACAAGTAAACGTTTTTTTTTTCTATCTGTAAATTTGCTCTAAACAGCCCCTCAAATTAATGTACCTTAGTCCCTGCTGCAAGTCTGCTCTGGTTTCTGTGTTATCAGCAGCTTGTTTCACCTTCTTCCTGGTGCAGAGTGAAGCCCTGCCCCTTAGCTTTCTGAGCTGACCTTATCTCTTGGACTAGTCCCGGAGATCATTTGCATACTATGACATAGCAGAGACCAGTGTGTGTAGCACATTTTGCTTGGGGAAACTAGCTTACTAATGCACACACTGGCTCCCTCTTCCTCTCTATTGTGGAACAGCAGCAAATGGACAGCTCAGTAAACTAAGGGGCTGGGCTTCACTCTGCACCAGGAAGAAGGGAAACAAGCTGCTGATAACACAAAAACCAGAGCAGACTTGCAGCAGGGACTAAGGTACATTAATCTGGGGGGCTGTTTAGAGCAAATTTACAGAAAGAAAAAGAAAAACATTTACTTTTCCTTTAAGGAACACACTACAATACTATTAATCTTTACATATCCTAGGGTTTAGGGGGATTCAGTCTTGTTGAATTGGCATTTGATTGTTTATGATGAGAAGATTTATTAGACTTCAGTTGAGAATTGGGTCTGTATTTCCTATTGTCCATAATAATTCCCTTTCCCCAGATTTATACAGACTCTATGTGGAAAAATTCCAGTAAACATATCCAGTAACAACTCCATCTGTTATATAAACAGAGCAGCCTTAGGGGAATCCTGCTGACTTTTCTCTGACACTTCACTTCTCATTCAAGTCTTGGCACAACTGCAGACACTGAAGAATCTTGGCCACTAATCCAATGTCCCAGTCTAATGTGTTGGGTTTCTCACAACTCCATAAAGCATTCACTGAAGGGTCAGCCAATGGCACAACAGTCCGCAAATTGTTGAAGTGTTTTAAACACATAAGTGCTCAGTCACAAAACAGACAGCTGGTTGTCAGGTGTTAATTTTATAGTTTTAAATAAATGGTCACTTTTTATTCTTGTGTTTGCCTTGTTTTAATTTTGTTGTCTACAATGTTTGTACCCTTTGACACTATGGAAGAAAGTACTTTTATTACACAAGACATTTCAGGGACACACTCACCATAAGATACCTTCAGGTCAGATTTAGACCTTAAAGGAGAAGGAAAGATTAAAACTAAATACACCAGTAAACCCTCAAATTAATGCTGCTCTGAGTCCTCTTACTCAGGTATGGTAAAGAATTCTTAAGAATAAATGGTAGCTTTCTGTCTCCTTTAAGTCTGTGACGTTATTGTAGTTTATCTAGAAATATGATGTATTAATGCCGAGAAGGCCACTTTCATCTACTGTAAGTCTGCATTATTTGCAGTTAGTGCATGCTACACATTAGTAGTATAATGAAGATTCTATTAAAAATAATTATACATTATTGTATGGGATGAGTTAAAATATATGAAGACAACTGACTCTAAATAGCAAAAACTATCATTAAAGGGACGGTTCAACCTCAGGTTAGCTTTTAGTATGTTATAGAATTCTTTTCAACTGGTCTTCATTTTTTGTAGTTTTTTAACTATTTGCCTTCCTCTTTTGACCCTTTCCAGCTTTTAAATGGGGCTCACTAAGGGGCTGATTTATCAAGGGTCGAAGTTAAAATTCGAATTAAAAAAATACGAATTTCGAGCTATTAGAGAATAGTCCAATGTTGCTAAGAATTTGAAAAAGAAATTGCAATTAGAATTTCTATATTTGTGATGTACTCGACTTCGACCATTCACCATCTAAAACCTGTCGAATTGCTATTTTAGCCTATGTGGGACCTCTTAGAACCATTTGGAGTCAATTGGTGGACATTGAAAAGGGAAAAACTTTGAATCAAATTCGATCGAATGCGCTATTACTTCTATTCGAACAATTCAAATTCTACCAAAAACTGACCTATTTGAACGAAAAGAAAAGTTTTTGAAATTCGACCCTTGATAAATCTGCCCCTTAAAGTTAACTCCCAATAATACTTCATACTTCAATAATTTTTGTTTTGCAAATTTTGTATGTTCCCTCCTGGAACTGTGGGAACCTTATACTTTCCTCCCTGGCACCTACAACATTAGTGTGCTATGGTACTCTTTCGTATATCAAGGGAAACATTTGCTCTATGATACGTGTCGACGGAGTACATTGCAACTGAAAATAGGGGTGCCCTTTTATGTCAGTCCTACCCAATATCTCTATTGGAGGGGACTAAAAGCCTTAGAAAGCTAGCTACCAAGTCAGCCCCCCATGCTAAAAATCCTTCCTTTCCCCAAAGTGGTTGACTGCTAACTACTAATTCATTACAAATACCCCTCTTTCTTGAAAAGTATCAGATACATGAATTATATATATTTATGAAGTTCACAATACCCCTTTTCTTGGTAGGAATTCCTTTCCTTACAATAAAAAAGACAAACACTTTCTTATATTATTAGGAAACTTGCCTTCATCTAGTCTCAGTGCCCATGGGAAAATATAGCCCAATTTTTGTATAGGTACAGGTATAGGGCCTGTTATCCAGAATGCTCGGGACCTTGGCTTTTAAGGGGTCTTTCTGTAATTTGGATCTGCACACTTTAAGGGAGTTATTTACTAAAATCCAAAAATGTCCCATTATTTTATTAAAACCACTTCAAACAAACTCCCCTCCACATTTTTACCTTATTAATCAATTATCAACTTGAAAACCTCTGGTGTGGGAAAAGACTCGATAAAATTGTGATTGCACCCAAAAACTTTTTTTTTCAGATTATTGCTTGTAAACCACAAATTAATCAGATTATTGTACGAAACCCAGCGCAGATCATGATATGTTCCAATTGTAAAAGGGACATACCTGACCTCGACAGGTTTAAGATGGAGTACTTTTTTATTTGGACTTTTAGCAGCCTCAGGGTTAATACATCTCAAATAAAAAATTTTAACAATGAAAAAAAAATGTTCTCCCTTTAAAATCTCGACCAGAAAAAATGGACTTTAGTAAAAAAATACTTTAAACATTGAACAAAGCTATAAAATAGTTTTGTCCCCAATAATGATGTGTTATATCTTAGTTGGGATCAATTATAAGGTACTGTTTTATTATTTCAGAGAAAAATTAAATAATTGTTAAAAATTGTTAAAAATTTTTTGTTAAAAAATAGTTTTTTGTTAAAAATTGTTTTAATTATTTTATTAAAATAGGAGTCTGCAGAGTTTTGCAGGCAGGTACAAAAACTACAGGGAGAGGATGCCTAAAACAACCTCCACTGCATTAACACAGACAGGCTCAACACATGACTAGGCAGGCTCAGTTAGGAGCAGGGTTTTTCTAGAGACCTGCATGTGTGATGTAAGGCTTATTGCATCATACTAAAGTCTGATTTCTTTCTGGTTGGTGTGAGAAAAAAAAACTTTTTTTCCCCCGTCATTTATTAAACCACATTGCTGTTAAAAGTCAGAATATAAAAGTACTCCATTTCAAACCTCCTGAGGGTCATATAGAAGTCAATGGCAGATGTCCAGTTTATAATTGGAAGATATCATGGGCATCAAATCTGAAAAAAAAATCATACAATTCTTAAAATTTTATTGAGTCTTTGCTTGGCACCAGTCCAGGGGAATTTAGTCGGAGAGGTTTTAACAAAATAGTTTGAAAAATAACCCCCAAGTGTATAGCATTAGGCCCTGCACAAACCAATTTCACCAGATTCTCACGGTGGCTAAGTAATAAATCCAGTAGTATTTGTTTACTGCAGTGTCTGGAGTATATGCTCTTGTTTCCACTGAATATTTTGAGTTATTAAATATGAAACAGGCAAATAACAGTGATTAATACTGTGGTAGCATTGTTTTCCAGCCTAACGCTTTGTCCTTATACCTAATTGCATATGCTTTGTACTAGATACTACGCTTATTTTATTAGGTAACCCTGGGGCTGCTCCTTATCCAATAATTTTAGAATGTATTTTTTTCCTGTGACTCATTAGTCACTAAATATTGACAAGCGCCTGAATATGTGCCATCGTTTTCTTTGTTTATATTCAGAAGCAGCAAGTAAAATGATTTATTTATGTCTTAATTAAAACTTGTAGATGGACCAGTGAGTTTTAAAGTACCTTTTCTAATTTGCAGACTCTGGGAGAAAGAAAATCAATAACCTTATACCAGTTATGTTTTTATGGTTACCTCAGGCATTTATAATGCAGACCTGCCAGTCACCTGCTCCCTCCACACAGTTGATAACCTCCTACTCAATATAAATCTTGCAGGAATTGTATAGTTTAGTCTCTTCCATTTTCCTTTAGCTAACAGGTATGTAGTTCCTTAAATACTCTGGTCAAATCTGTTAGTAAATTGATCTGCAGCATATTAATGAAATTGCATTAATAAATAACCTCAAAAACCCAGTACGGATCTGGTTGGATTTTTTTCAGAAAATATTGAGATAAATTGAGATAAATAACCCCTTTAGTGTGTCTAGCTTGTTCATAGCAATATAAAAGGGGAAATCTTTAGAAACTAGGGATGCACTGAATCCAGGATTTGGTTCGGTATTTGGCCAGAATTCAGCAATTTTCAGCAGGATTCGGATTCGGCTGAATCCTTCAGTGCCAGGCCGAACTGAATCCGATTCCTTAAAATCATGTGACTTTTCATCACAAAACAAGGAAGTAAAATAATCTTTAGCCGCTGCTGGCTTTTGCCCTTCCTCTCACTAATTTGCATAGGGTTCAGATTCGGTTCGGAATCTTTTGCAATGGATTTGGGGGTTCGACCAAATCCAAAATAGTGGATTTGGTGCATCCCTAGTACAAACATGAAATATGAATAGAACAAGATGCCCCCATACACATACCTTACAATATTTACCTTTAGTGGAAAGTGTTCTGAAAGCTCTGTAGGGCAGTTGTTTCCAAACTGAGACATTTATTTAGTTATCTTTGGGAAGTGACTATAAGGGCAGATTTATTAAAGTTCAAGATGTTCGAGTTGTCATTTGTATTTTTGAAATTTATTTACTAGAACTTCTAATAGAATACGAGTTTTGAGAACCGGGAACTTGAAACTCAAATACGTAAATCGAAACTCAAAAGTTTTAATTCGAAGTTGACATTTATCAGATTTCTATTGATTTTTTTTTCTTTTAAGTAACCTATTTTTTCACCTGTTTTGACCTGCCGAGTTCCCTGAGAGACAACGATGATTAGAATAATCCAATTTTAAAAATTCAAAATCTTGATTTAGGCTATCTATCCTTATGGTTCAGGAAATGGTTAAAGACTGCATGGAATGCTGGGAAACACTGGGTTACCAATAAAACCCCTCACCTGATGCTATTTTAGTTTGAAAGAGAGTGTTTGGAGTTAAAATAGCTTGGGCAAGAAACCTTTGTTTGCCATAGCAATTATTTCTGGGCAGGAATGGCAGTGACAGCTAGAGGAGGAGCAGCTGCAGCAGAACAATCTGATTCCTGTAGGATCAAACAGCATTGTCACTTCAGGAGGCAAATATTTTCTCTACAAATACTATATTCTTCAGTGACAGCACTCTAACGCTATAAATAATAACACTACAGGTGTGAGACTTGTTAATCAGAATGTTTGTGTCCTGAGGCTTTCTGGACCTTTCCGTAATTTGGATCTTCATACCTTACGTCTACTAGAAACTACCATTTCACGTTTTTCAAGGGACCAGAAAATTATGTTGTAAATTCCAGGAAAATGTAAAAAACAACAATGTAAAATCAGGGAAAATTTTTAATCAGGGGATGCAAAACTGAGGTTCCACTCTAATTATATCGTAGTTTGGATTAAGTACAAGATACTGTTTTTATTATTACACAGAAAAGGGAAATCATTTCTAAACATTTGGATTATTTGGATAAAATGGAGTCTATGGGAGATGGGCTTTTGGTAATTCAGAGCTTTTCTGATAATGGGTTATGGATTTCCAGAGAATGGATCCCATGCCTGTATGACCAAATAACCATAGCATAAGTACTTTGATATATTTAAAGTTCTGAATGCGAACAAACAATATAAACATCAAACCATTTCACAAACATTTTGTGTTTCTAAGATTATAAAACTATTATAATAAAAAATTATATGTAAGTGAATAAAGTACACCCTCTTGTAAAATATAAGGATATTATAAGTTACTGAGAAGTTTCATGACCATATAAAAACAGGAGGCCGAAGGTCATGGAACTCCGAGGTAACTTCTAATATCCTCATATTCTGCAACTGGGGGTACTTTATTTAATATAAAATACAAGCTTCTGTGAGTCATGTGACAGAAATGACATCAGAACTCACCATTTATAACTGATGAGATCAGAACTCACCATTTGTAAGGATATCATTTACAAGATATTCACGGATTTAGTGTATTATATATATATATATATATATATATATATATATATAGTATATGTACATTGGATATGTATTCCTACATTATTAGTATACCCTGTATGAGAATGATCAGGTGGGACTGAGGGAAGAATAGAAGACGGTAGGTAAGAAGAAGTTACAAGGAGAATATCCGGAGAACCCCTTGCACCCCTGTGTATGTTTTTATAAGTTAATATAGTTTTGTGTTGTCATCTTTTGTCTTGCTCTTTCATAAAAACTGATTGTTTATTATCACCATTACTGCTCTGCTGGGATTTAGATGCCACAAAAATAATTTAACAGTTTTCACACTTGCACCTAGTAAAAGGCAGTAAAACAGCTAAATTTGGCTAATTTATTGACACTAAACTATCATAATGGAGGCCTTCACTGGTTTAGGCACTTAGCTAAGATGCAATATGCAGCAGTTTTTACCACATGCCAGAAAATCATGTTGACAAAAATGACAGTAATTTCTTCTAAAATGGCACATTTGTGCATGAAATCTAAACTGAATTATTGTTTTTTTACTGCCCAATTTTCTAGTGTGACAAGTTTTACAGTTAATTTGATTCATAACCCCTTAAAATACTTCTTTGAATACTGTACAAAAACAACCCCACATATGTAAATAAACTCATCTGTTCTGCAGTCACCTTTATTTACTGTTGCACTTGGAGTACTTCTTGAACTAAATGTATGTTGCAGTAATGTACAGATATTATTTTACCCGAAAACTTCACTTTACTTTGCAAAGTTTTGCAAATATTGTTTTAGGCCGATAAAGTGGAAATGTTTCTTAATACACAACAGCGCATCCAATGATTGATTTTGTAAAATAAATTATGTTTAGGGTGCTTTACTGGTTAGCCATGACTGAATGACTTGGAAAGCCATCAGTAGGGTACTGAGAGCATCACAAAGTATTCTGATTGTTCCCTGAAGTGGTTTGTGTCAATGGGTTCAGATGAACTGGTGTTCTGCCTTTTGCTTTGCTTTAAAGGAAAAGTTCAGAGTAAAAATAAAAACTGGGTAAATAAATAGGCTGTGAAAAAAAAATTCTAATATAGTTAGAATATATACAGTGTAGTTAGCCAAAAATGCAATGAATAAAGATTGTAGTGACCGGATGTCTAACAGAACAGAACACAACTTCCTGCTTTGCAGCTCTCTAACTCTGAGTTAGTCAGTGACTTGAAGGGGGGCCACATGGGACACAATTGTTCATTGAGTTTGCAATTGATCCTTAGCATTCAGCTCAGATTCAGAAGCTAGCAGTTATGACCCATGTGCCCCCCCTGATCTCTGATTGGTTACTGCCTCGTAACCAATCAGGGAAAACCAAGAGAGCAGCAAAGCAGGAAGTAGTGTTCTGGCTATTATGTTAGACATCCAGTCACCCCAGCCTTTATACATTACATATTTGTCTAGATAACTATTTTAGAAACATTTTTTCTTTATTTTGCACAGGTTATCTATTTACCTAGTTTTAATTTTTATACTGAACAATTTCTTTAAGTTGTCTACATGATGTTCTGATCTTCTTTGTACAATAAACCTGATGAACATTAAAAGCATATAATTACAAAAAAATAACAAAGATGAAAAACGACCATGTTTCATAGAAGATCAGACAACATTTGTAGGCTATATGACATGATTCAATATCCTAAGGAGCACCATTTACTATAATAGATTTTACCACCATGTGTAAAATAATGTTTCACAAAAACATTAGCCATTGGGGAAATCCAGAAATTTGCCATGAATCCATGCCTGGGGAATAAATTCACCCATCACTAGTTATCACCAGAAGCTCCTCTTATAACCATCAGTAAATACAATAAGAAATAAGAATACAATAAGAAATGTGATAATTCCATTATCTAACCTCCCTCAAACTCAATTATGAATTTCTTGCCCATGTATTTGTTCTGGAAAATTGGACTCCCAATCTTATTGCATTCCATGCATGTTTATCTATTATAGCTATGGAGCTATGTGTGCCTAATAGCATTTAATGCCTCAGTCAAAGATTGATTAACAAGCAAGAAAGGGCGACGGATGTATGTGGAATTAATAACTTTGAGTATACTGAATCTACTCACAGCCTAGTGTGTAGTTATGTTTTTTGCTTTGCAGGTATCCTTAAATGATCTGCTTTTTTGTATGTCCTTACCTATATAAATCCATCCATTTTCAACAAAAACAACTTTTTATCTAGTAAAATACTAAACCAGGTACTTTGCTGTGTCTATGACTCTGAGGGGCAGATTTATCAATGGTCGAATTCGAGGGCTAAAAAAACCCCGAATTCGACCATCGAATTTCGGTCAAATTGAAATTTGAAAATTGAAATTTTACCGCAATTCGAATAATTGAACAATGGAATAAAAAAAATTTGATCGAACGATTAAATCGTTCGAATCATTCGATTCAAATGATTTAATTGTTCGATCAAAATTTTTTTTACTTTAACCATTCGATGGAATTTTTTTTATTTGATCTAAAAATGCTGGAAAAACCCTATGGGAGCTTCCCATAGGGTTTAACAGCAATTCGGTAGGTTTAATCTGGCGAACTAGGCAATCAATTTTTTTTTTAAGTGCAAGTAGTTTGACCATCGAATGGTCGAATGATCGAATAGATTTTTATTCGAATCATTGGAATCAATCGAATATTTAGTAAATCAACCCCTATGTGCCAATATAGGCACCAATCATTTTTATAGTTAAAAATTTTGACCAACAAGTGCTCCTATACTTAAATGGGATCTAAATTCAAAAAAAAGTTTTTTGGCTGTTGCTACTGGTTTTGTAGAGACAACAAGTACACTGCATGTCGACAAAAGTTACATATCAGACAAAAACATAGTGGTTATTCCTATTTTGCACCAAATTTACTTAAACAGCTATATATATATTTACTTAAACAGCTATATATTTATGTTTTTCTTTCTCTGTTTACTTTAAATGTACATTTAAAAAACAACTGTTGTACTAAACTCAATGAGTGTCTTGACATAGTTAAGATTTTGTTGCTTCCATAGCTATGGCTCAGACAGTTCCTTTTTTTAATATGGCATAACCATTGGCCTCTCAAATTAACATTCCATACAAATATTCTTGTAAAAATCACAAGCTTCCATGGGAAAATATGCTCAGAATGCTATCTTGGGCTTAGTAGCTGTGGCTCCCAAGGGCTCTTCCACTAAGAATTATAAGTCTTTATAATTACAAACATACATATTTTTGTTGAAAATATTAGCAGACATTGACTAAAGCATTATTGTATGCTTGTGTATTCCCCTATTATAAAAATGTACTAAATATATGTATACTTAACACTCCACATAGAGCAATATTTACTGTACATATGCAGATACACAGTAAGTTTTAAGGAAGCCCTCCCCAACTAAGCTGTGATGTGTATATATATGTTCACAGTCACAGTAATGTATGCATGGTGTCATTTCCTTCTTTGCAGAAACAGTGCCTTGTTGAGAAAATGCTTTCACTCCAATTAAAATTGATGTGTAATTTTGCTGTCAATTTGGACAGATATTAGCTAGTCAATGTGTTTTTGCCAATCACCCACTCTCAGTGATACTGCCAATTATTGATGAGAATTTATTTCACATTTGTAGATCTATGTAACAGGGATCTACGTAATTGGCCATAGCAGTGCATAATTTAGGTTATGTCTTGTTTTTATCCTGCTACGAAAGAAACCAGAAGTGGATAAATTAGTTTGATGTTCTGCGTCACACTGTTTGTTCAGTGAAGAGATTAACATTTTCTTAGGCTTGTTCAGCAGAATGTTCTTTCAAAATGTTAAATAAATAGTCTGATTAATGGAATCCATTATTATATGCTACATATTGTATTTTGGAGAATGAATCAAAATAAAACAGATCACCTGGAGAGCTTGTGTTATGCTTCTTAAATCATCTTGTGTGTTTTATTGCAGAAAACAACATGTTTTCAGCGCACTCGCCTTCATCAGGTGCATATGATGAAGGCGAATGCGCTGAAACATGTTGTGCATGTTTTTCTGCAATAAAACACACAAGATGATTTAAGAAGCATAACACAAGCTCTCCAGGTGATCTGTTTTATTGTGATTTGCAACTTTGGCATCCTTACACAGGGGCTGCAACCTGTTGATAAGCAGAGATACAAGGTATTTGGAATATCTGGACAACCTATGTTTATTGACATTTTTGGAGAATGAAGACTGATGTGTGCAGTTGTAACATTGGTATGTTAGAGTAACTAGGTGTACACAATCAGTTTATATCAGTCTACAGTACTGTGACTATTTTTCCCCCATGGGGCCCTCAGACCAGTGGTTGTAGGTGTCCGGCCTGAAGACCAGTTAGGGTAAAATTTGTGTAGAATGCATATTTGTATCAGTAGGAACTCAGAGAAGACCAAGTTGCTGAGCCTGATAATTTTAGAACCATGACTGAAATAGTTCTTCTTGGGTATGTAACATTTTTATAAGCAAAGGGAAGCCCTGACCATAGTCTAAGCCTTGAGGGGGGCTTGAAATGATGTAAAAATCACAATGGCCTACAACAATATTTTGCAAGGTCTAGTCTTGTTCTGTAAACAAACTCATATTATTTAATATCTATTTTCTATTTTTATTTATACTATTTGGCTCAGCAAAACTCCCTACCATTTAGGGTATAAGCACCTGGCTTAGAGGTTGCTTTATTTACATCTCTCACAACACAGGAGCCAGGAACTATACCAGCACACATGTTATACAACACTATTTTGGGACACTGAACAATTTTGTAGCAAAATCAGCGCAGAACAACTTAAAACAGGTAGGCAGCAATCAAGTTCAGGCAGAGGTGAAAAAAACTTGCACTTATTTTTCATAAACCTCCAACAGTACCTTGCGGAATTGTTTATTAATACAGTCATTTTAAAATTTTGTGGTGTGGAGAGTTTTTAAAAATGGAATCTGCAAGATTTATCAGGCAAATCAATCTGAAAGCTTAGAGTGAAATATCCAAAACTTTTTATATTTTTTTTTTTTATTTTTTTTAATCATTGTGCAATTTTTTTAAAAGAGTCATATTTGTGAAACTTTATGAAACAATATGATTTTCATTGGGATCAAGTTTTTTCAATGACTTAATACAATACAAGTGTTTAAGTTTATTTTTGTAAATATGTTAGTGAAATAAAATCATGGAAACGACCCAAAACTGTTTGGCATGTTTTATCATCTAGTCACCCCAGCTTTGGTAATTAGTAAGTAAGAAAGTAAATATTGGGTACCTTTTTTATGGATTTTATTTAGTCAGTTTTAAATACATGAAGGAAAATTGAATAGGGAAAAAAGGAGAAGGAAACATAAAACAAAAGAAACATAAAACAAAAAAGGCATATATTATAAAAGCATGCTTTAGAAGAAAAGCAGAAAAGCAGAAACAGTAGTTACTGTAAACATGCCATAAGTCACAGTATATCATGAACATACAGTTGGACTTATTCTTATTAATGGTGGGCCCAGTGCAAATTGAACCTCTGGAAGGTATCTAATGTCTAATACAGAAGTGATAGGAATCAGCAAAAAATAACAAGTAGTACACATATAGGGCCCGTTCCTGTATGATGAATCACCTGTAGGAACAATACAAATATTCTTTTATATGATGAAAGATTTACAATTATGGCCCCTGGTGTTCCAGGATATAATTGTTATAATTTATATGCAAGTTAATGAAGATTATGAGGAGGTCTCAGGATAATGGGCCATCCCCCTAAACATATCTCATGCTGCCAAACTGCCAACATGGTGGAGGGGTACAGTGACATAAATACTAAAAACATGTTATCAAAACAACCAAACAACCATTTAGCTCATCCTGTCTACCACTCAAACTTGGGTCAGCCTATACCCATAACATTTAGCAGGTTGAAGAGCACATTTGTTGTAGTACATCTAGTCTTGATTATGGGAGGACTTCCTCTGTTCCATCTTTCTTCTTCCAGGACACTCCAATAACCCTGGCAAGCATAGGATAGAACTCTGCTCTATTGTGAGTGGAGGTGTGTTTATACAGAAGTATCTTTTGGAAAAGGTGGTCATTACACCCTTTGTGTATGTCCCTCTACCTGTAGGCTATGTCTTTGGGTAATTTAGAGGAATTTCTGGAACTTAATTAAAGTGACGCTGATTTGTCCAATTATTCAGGCCTGTAACCTAGCAGTCATACACATAAAGTAACAAAACAACATAGAATCATACACACTTAAACCAGTTTATTGCAACTAGTTTCAGCCACTTTAAGATTATTGAGGGATTAGATAGATACTGCTACCTCAACTTTAGTGGACTGCAGTTAAGTTAACTGTAGTTAACTTCTTAAAATTCTAAATCTATGGCTTTAAGGCCTGAATGGCAAAACCAAATATAACAGGTTTTATTTTTCTGTCCCATCTATGCAACCCACAAATATTTGCACCCAGGGATTTTGGTCCCATTTTAAGTAAATGGCCTTGATGTGCAGCTCCCGATTCCCCTTTGTTAGTTCTGCTCTGCATACAACCAGTAATATGAGTTAATATGTGTAAGTTATGAGTAAGTTATGTTAGAATATAACTTGAAAAAATTGATCACCATTTTTCCCAGCATCTAGTTCTAGATTAAAAAAAAAAAAAACTGGTAGCATGTCATTAAAATAAAATATAACTTTATAAATGTAATAAGTGCTCTAGGCATGTATACCTAAAGAGTGTTTTAACATTAAATATACATGCTGCTGTTAAGTAGACATTAGTAATTAACTTAAGTACCAGGATCTGTACGTTAATCATAGATAGACTATATTTTGTTTCTCTTCCCATTTGGTGCCTTAAAGTCTTCTGAGTGTGTGTGTGTGATACTAAAGGCAATTGCTAGAGATATTCAAATATATAGATATACATAATGAATAATAGGTAATGTAGACAGGTTGATAGATAGTTTGCTGTGTGTTGCATGTCTATGAAAATACATGATAGGATTGTTATAAATATATCTGATGCCTCTGTAATGAGCTCCAACTGCACTTGAATGGAAGATGCACATTTTGATGGGTTTACCGATAAAAAATATTTTAAGTAAATAACTCACAACACTTAAAATCCCACATCGAATGTCTTCTATGCTGTGCTGTTGGAGATTCTAGCAATAGATATTCCAAGCAGCTTCTGTTAGAAAACAGCATTGTGCACACGGTGTTCACATGATAAATGAATGCTTGGGATTTGTAGAGGATTTCCGATGCTCTAAAGGTCAACACATAAAGCATGTATCTTGACATGTCAATTTGTGAAAGCTTAAAATAAAAAAGTTACTTGCTGAGACTGGCAGATTTCATACTGCGAGGAATCTGAAGGTAATTTCATACTCTGAAGTTATACACTGCAGTTGAAATTTTGGGACTGTATTTTAAAGTTTCAGCAGAGACATTTTTACCTTTTGTTAAAAATAAAATGATTTTGAAATTGTCCTGCAGGAGACACATCAAGAACATCAGAATTATTCATATCAAATACTGTAAAAATCAGAGGGAAATTGCAAACCTGGGCCCAGGGCACAAAGCACAGTTGTCATTATTATGTTCCTCCTAGGGAGAACCATAACAATCAAACTACCAATCACCAATCAGCAGCCAACATTTATTCACTTTGTAAATGTGTTGATATGCTAGCACAATACTAAGAAATGAAGTCACCACTAGCCCCTTTATACTATAACAGGTTACTTTTAACATTGACATTTTAATATAAAAAAAATTGTAAGAAAATATAATTTACCGTTGTGGCAGGGACACCCGCAGCACCGCTCTCTTTCCCTGCCGGCTCCTTAGTGCGCGCGCCACCTCTCGTTTAAGTCCAGGTGGCATCTGAGTAGCTGAGGGCTCCTCCTGAAGCCAAAGGTGGTCACACTACTGGTGAAGCACAAGCCGAGACCAGGGTGCTTGGCACTTGTTCTGGTATTTGGGTACTGACCGTGACAAATATATACACAATACATTCATTACATTGCCAATTAAGTTCTCCCTTTTTCAAGTGAAGGTCACATGACTATTTCCACTTGGATACAGAATAGATTTAAAATGAACAAAAACTCACATGGCCATTCAGTTAGAATTCTTTTTTTGTTATAAATGCTTTTCCTTTTAGATTTCTTATTCCTGTTCATATTGTAAATTACCAAAGATGATGGTTCAGTGTTTTACCTGTAGTACTTGATGTCCTTTCATCCCTCTAAGCAAGAAAATTGACCCTCTTAATATTTCTAATAAAATAATATTTCTAATAAAATATTTCTAATACAAATAAATATTTCTAATAAAAAATAAAAATGTATTTCTAATAATAAGTAGGCCCTTTAGGACTGTTTGGAGTATATGCTTCCGCCTTTATTTATGATTATATACTCAATAATAGCACAGTAAAACATAATATTAGTACTGCTGTCTTCCAACCTCTGTTTAATGTTATGTCTATACTCTTTTGTGTCTCTACTTTACTAACACTATTTTTTTTTAAATAAAAATGACCCATGTGCCAAGAATCAGCATCTTTTGGTCTATGTTTTTTTCTAGTGGATTTTTCACCTGGGCAATAAAATGGGCAATAACCCATAGCAGCAGCTAATCAGCAGCAGAACAAATACAATTTACTAAAACCAAAATTGAATAGGTTAAAGAAAACATTTAATATCTCTCATGTTTTCCCCCCCTGACATCTGTTTAGAGTAGTAATATTGTTAAAATGCCATTTATAGCCATTACTTTACCAAGTTAACCTGAGTTAAACTTCTGAATATATTCAGTCTCAAAAATGATTATATTTCATATGAGAAAGTAAGACAATCATAAACGGAAGATATGAAATCCAGAATGTTTGGCAGACCATGCCGATTATGTGTAAAATATGGCAAATGGTGGGTTTCCACGCCCTTTTTTTCAGTTTTGGCCTTGTTCCATAGTACTTTGCTTGTAGTCCCATGTTTGAAAATAGAAAATATTAGAAAAATTATGTATGCAGCCATCAGATCGTTATAAGAAAGTAAGTACACATAAAATCATCTGTTATACAGAATTTTCCAAAAATAAAAAAATGAAAAGATGGAAGCAATTAAAGGGGTTGTAAACTGTAATGCTGCCCCATGGCACAGCCTAGTTTTTCTATAGAAGTTACTGAAAACCATAATTATAGATGCGAGAAAATTCACCAATGAGAATTTTCCTGATCAAAAACTTAATTATAAATGCAAAAAACTGACAAATAAGAATTCTGATTCCCAGCACCATCTTAGGCATCTTGCTGTTATCTTACATATAGAGATGATTTTGTCATTTTATTTCTTCATTTTAATACACTGGAATCAGACATGGGGACAAGGGACAGACTTGTTCAGTGCTGGGAAACTGTGCTTAAAGCTTCTAACTCCAATTACAGGACCAAAGAACAGAGATCAGATTGATACAGATCAGCTGGGATTCTCATTGGAGGATTTTTTTGCATTTTAATACAGCCATTGGGTATGAAGATCTGGGGGAAAAGTTTTGGAAAAGTTTTATTGTGCAATATTGCTTTAAGGCTCAGGCCAGAAGGGAAGATTTGGGGAGATTCGTCGCCTGGCGACTAATCGCCTGGCGACTAATCTCCCTGAACCGCTTCCCCCAGCCTTCCAGCGGTTCAATGGATAATCTTCTGCACCTATTCACACGCGGCACTGCGCTTTCCCGAAATCACTCTAAATTGCCTAAGGAGGCAAAATCGAGCGACTTTGGGAAAAGCCAGCGCCGCGTGTGAATAGGCGCAGGTGATTATTCATTAAAGCCGCTGGAAGGCTGGGGGAAGCAGTTCGGGGAGATTTGTCACCCCAAAGAAGAGGCGATTAGTCGCCAGGCGACAAATCTCCCCGAATCTTCCCGTCTGGCCTAAGCCTTAGAATACAAGGACTACAGCTCCCAGCATGCCTCATCCTTCAGTATGTTACATTATTGTTACATTATTCTGGGATTTGTAGTTCAAATATTAAAAATGATTTAAGGTACAGTTATTTTTAGCTGTGGAAGCAAATTTGATAATGTTATTGGGGGGGGGGGCAACAGTAACGGAACTACTGGGGATGGGGCCCAGATACAGGCTGCAGGGACAGGCAGGGGTATGGGCCCCTCCACCCCACCCCCTATGGAAGCTGAGATTGTGGCAGATTCACAACAGTATGAACTGCCTGGAGACCCCAAGGAGGTGTGCGCCCTGGTGCAGTTGTACCTCCTACATCCCCAGTAGTTCCACCACTTGTGGTGCATAGAGGTCCAGAAAAACATTTCTAATATGCAAAGAATATTTTTGCAATAGAGGTTTCATCTTTTTATATTTATGTGATCCTAAAAATATTTAGCAGTAGTAGAACCCAGTTACTTCCTGTTAACCACACAATGGCAAAACATACCCATGTATAGCAAAAATGTCCCCATAATAATACTCATAATTATAAACTATTTTTATACCCGTGTAAAACCATATTTTCTATGTTTTCAACTGAACATTCATATCAATGACGTGTTATTGTATCAGCATCACATCCAAGGAAATCCTAAGAACACATCCTGGAGGGGGTTTTAACCCTCTAACTTGATTTAACGTACTTGGCTACTCTTATATATATATAGGGGATGAGCTACTTGCTATAGGGTGCACTAAATTAAACACACAATAGTTGTATCTTGTCTTAGAATATCACATTGTTCCTTATACATAAGTTAATTATAAGTGAGCAGCCTTTTTAACATGAACTTAAAGGGGTCGTTCACCTGTGATGATGTAGAAAGTGAAATTCTGAGACAATTTCCAATTGGTTCTCATTTGTTATTATTTGTGTTGTTTTATTCATTTATCTTTTTATTCAGCATCTTTCCAGTCCAAATTACCCTAGCAACTATGCATTGCTTTGAATAAGAGACTGGAATATGAATAGGAGAGGTTTGAATAGAAAGACAAGTAAGAAATGTAGCAATAACAATAAATGTGCAGCCTTACGGAGCTCAAATGAGGCATGGCAAATTTGAAACCACTTTTCAATTGGTCTTTATTTTTTATTTATTTTTTATTATTTGCCTTTTTCCAGACATCTCTATTTAATAATATTACTTGGGCAACAGGTTGAAATTGATGTCTTTTGTGTTTGAATTTTCCTCCCCCGCTGCCTGAACATAATGCTGGTCCTAACTACAGTATGTAAATTATATTATATTCTAACATCTTTTTTCTACAAAGGCTTCAGTCCAAACACTGAATAAGTTCTATATTTCTTTTTAAGATATTTTATTATATACAATAAATATAAACAATGGCGAAGGAATTCCTTAGAATAATATATAATTTGGAAAGGTTTTAACAGTGAACTGATTATCTCATCACATTAAAATGTGGGTCAGAGTAGCTAGTTAAGTTCAACAGTTTAGAATATAACAGTTTCCAGAGCCAGTGCCATTTACACACAATACAGTTATACAGTCAGATGAAACCAACATATTCAGCTGCTGTATGGTAACATCTGTGGCATAGCAAATTTGAACCGTTTTAATGCACGGGGAGGACAGATGTTTCCAAAAGACGCCGCATTTTTCAGATTCAGCATATTTTATACAGCAAAATACAATGAGCTTATTTGTATTGGTACAGAAAAGTTCACTAATAACTTTCACGGACATGGAGTATAATGTTATTAAAATTATTTACCATGGTTACCATGGTTTCACGACAAAATAATAGCATTTAGGCAGTTAATATTTTTGTTGATACAAAAATAAGTGAATTCGTATTATAAATTCACTGCAACCCTTAAGTTGCCGAATACATAAGTGGTATAGCAGGATTAATGATATTGTATTGCCTTCTCCTTTTGGGCTTGTGGGTGTAGAGTGCAATAATAGGTGCAAATTATATTCCAGGTCTAGTTACTGTACCTATAACAAACCATGCTCTTTACCTTCAAACAGCAGGGCAGTATACAGTATGTTACCTGGCGACTCATTTTCACATTTCCCAGTTCATGTACATTCATGTTAAAAAATATCTCTGGGTTTTTGGGGAAGAGATTAACATTTTTTAAAAAAAATGAACCAAAAAACAAAAGTTTTCTTTTGTCCTTCTCGTACAAGGATAGGTCTTCTCTCCAACAAAATGTTGATTGTTTGTCACATTGCACCCATAAATAAGGTAAAGCCTCCTGAGTGTCTACAAATGGTCTTTGTTTTCTTTGCTTTATGCATGTGGATAGGAAGCTGTTATATGGATATGTCCAGGAACCTATCATTTTGTTTAAAAGAAGGAAAATGCAACTTGTTATGCTTCTGCACAATGACCTAAAATAGGCAGCCCTTCATGCAAGAGACATTCAAACTTTGAATGAAAATGACAGTAGAAGTCTATACCAGCAAACAAACATGGTGCAAAGTGGCACTAAACACCCTGCCTTCCTCTCTCTGTACATTGCTGCAGGTCCCTGAGCTCCATTCTGGAGCACAAACATCTGCAGCTACCCCAATGAATGCAGCACTTCCTGTGTTCAGCAGCACTGTATTCATGAGGGGCAGAAGGTGAAGGCATGTAAGTGTCTCTCCTCCTGCCCTCTACCCTCCCCTAACTTTCATTGTGATGAGCAAGTTAGGGAACGATAGAGGCCACACAATATCTCTGCATGAGCATTAGGGGTGTGCTCTTTTGCACCCTTTATTCCTTCTTCTGCCTGAGATCATAATAAATGCACCCCAGTGAGTTTTTACCTTTTAGATAAATGTATATACTTATTTGTGTTATATATAACTATACACAAAAGAAAAAAATGTTTCACGTGATATGTTTTTCACATGACATCCTAGAATGGACAGAATATTAGAGCAATCTACATTGTTTAGACTGTAGCTTCAATCCAAGCTGATGAGATGTGGAAGTAAATAGAGTAAAACTCTACAGCATATCATACATTTACAGAACTAAATCTTTCTGTGTCTGGAATTGTCTCTGTGGTATTTCAAAAACCACCACGGAAAACCTCTGTCCTACTTTGTAAGCGCAGTCTGATTTAGAAATCTAATAACACAAATGCAAGGGAAATCATTTCCATAAATATACTCACAATTCCTCTGATTGGGAAAACTTGACTGCAAAAATATCATTATATTAGGATTAGAGTAGAATAGTAGGGAAGCCTCATTTCTGGAGGCACAGGCGAGGTTCAAAACGTTTCCCCACCCCATATATAAATAAAAGGCATATGGGTGCAGTAACCCATAACAAATGGCAAAGGAAAAGTCTGCTACCTGCTACTGGTGGTTAGACCTGTTATAAACTGCATCTTTTAATACTGAAGAAGGAGCACAGAGGCTGTGCCTGACTACAAATGCACTGCTGTCAGGCATAAAGGTCTTGTAACAGCTCTGTACCTTACACCAGCTCTTTGAAAAAGGGGAACCCTTATCAAACAAATGTCATATTTTCACAGCAATGTTATTTTCTATGACATTAGTGGTTCATATTTCATATCTTAATATATTTTTGTTTGCTTTGCCTCTGATAAGTTTTCTTATCTCCTAATGAGTATGTAAAATGCATCTGAGCCTTTCAGATAAAGAGTAATGGATTCTGCTGTTTGTCTTATGAGACTCTGACACCCTGATGCATTGCAGAAGCACTTAGAGCTGCTTGCTAAAAGCAATGTCTTCTGGTAGATATACAGCAGAGAACTGTGTCCTGTGATGTATGAACGTTTTCTCTTAACATGCACTGCAATCTGATTGCGGAATATTTTCTCCATTGCACCTCAGTGTTTTTGGGCACAGGCGAATCTTCTTTATTTTGAAGATACTATGCCTTTAAGGCTCTTACATGTGGGTATTTTTGTTCTTGAGAAGCTATTTTGAGCGCTTGTAAACACAAAAAAAAATTGATTCCATTATATTCTGCCTGTTTGCTCCTTTGTGCAGTCATGTGCAGTCATCTGAATTTCATCGCGTATTTTAATGCAACATGCTTAGGGTTGTCACCTCTCCATTGTACACGATCTGCACAGGAGGTGGAGCCATGATGTCAGAGGGATGGGTCAGTGACATAGTAGGAGGAGTGAGAGCTGTTATGGGGCGAGGCTATGATGTGGCGATCAGCAAATGACAAAAGGAGATCCTGACGGTTTTCCTTATTTGTAAAAACTGGGCAGACTGTCTTGACCGAGCAGCCCTTCTTAAAACCAGGCAGTCCGGGTCAAATCCAGAAAGGTGGCAACCCCAAGCCTGCTGCATTGATGCATGTTGATAATACAGTAAAATATAGGTTCAGTCATATGAAAAGGTTTGGGAACCCCTCTCAGCCTACATAATAATTTACTAAACTTTCAACAAAAAAGGTAACAGTGGTATGTCTTTCATTTCCCAGGAACATCTAAGTACCGGCCTGCCTGCCTCTTCGCTATAGTCCCCCCACCTACCAATGGAAAATGAGTAGGCAGTGATGGTGGGAGTGATGGTGAGGCACAAAGGGGGATTAAAAAGTTTGACCATACAGTTCCTTTTTTTGTAAAATTTTTTTTGGCTGATTGGTCCTCTTTTAAAAAGCACACCAAAAACTGACACACCGGGCCAGATCCAATTTGAGGAGAAAAACTTATCTCAAGCTTCATCACATGAAAACTCCATTAAAGCCTCTATTGTTGAATTTATTTTTTATCCCAGTGAGTGACAATCAGAAATCATCCAAAGAAATCTTCTTGAGATGAGGTCCAGGGTTCCCTAAATTTGTTTTTTCCCCATGAGTCAGGAAGTAGCGCAAGCATAAAAATATTTCAGGGTGGCACAAAATAAGTGATTATTCATTTGGTAGCTCCTGTGTGTAGTGACAGCCTAAAAGAGGCTCTGTTTGGCAGAACCAGGTTTTTATGCAATTAAAGTTGCCTCCAAACCAGAAATTCAAAAAGAGCATCTACTTTGAGGCCTCTGGGAGCAACATCCAAGGGGCTGGTGAGCAACATGTTACTTCCGAGCCACTGCTTGAGGTCACTGCAGTAAGGCATGATCCTGGACATGTAGAGCCGCATCTGGGCATTTAGCACATGAACATGAATGGGGGTTATTTATGTTATTGTTAAGAGATAAAAGATCCCCTAGGTTCCCCTTTATCCATAATATATCTAATAACTAATTGGATGTCATTGGAATGTATGTGTGGTACTTATTGTTTTTTTCCATTTTATTCATTATCACACCATGAAAATAAACTTTTTTATTTGGCAAGGCAATATTTAAATACATTTAAGTGCAATGGAGACATAAACACAAATTCTAAAGCAACTAATGTGTGGGCTATAATTAATATAAATGTCAGCGACAGGCTAGTCAGAGAAATGGGAACACCATAAATCTACCTGCTGCCTCCTCACATATGCTGATGGATGTGTACCGTCAGTTTAAATATCTTGCAATCAATAATTCAAATACCTGCCCTGTTCTATTAAATTTGTCATGTTTATAAATAAGAGAGTGTGCTTGAGCCGGGGGGGAGGGGGGGGGGATGAGAGATATATTACTGGTTAAATACTCAGGCCATTTCTAGAAGTCCTTGTTAAATTAATATGCCAGACTGATACTTTCCTTAGGATGTGGACTATGAGAAATTCTTCTCTAGATTCAATAGACTCAGTATTCTAGTAGAATGCACTCAGTCGACTAAGCAGTGCACACATGAGGGAAAGACAAGGTTCCTTATCAAGCCCAGACAGTTTTGCAGATGAAATCTAACACAGCATTGAATGAAACTGTAAATTATTTACACAGAACCCTTCAAGTCCTTTGTGCCTGTAGACTATATCAGCTCTCCTGATGAAACATTAGACTTTTTCTTCTGTGCCCCTTGAGAGAATTGAAGTACTGCACATGGATGGGACTCATTGCTGTGAGTCTTGAAAAATGGACCATTTGATATTTTGTTACAAATGTATAATCCTCTAGCTGCTTGGAAGGGTCTGTGCAGTGAAAGTGTTAATACAGCTAAACAGTTAAAATACCACGGCTGCATCCTAGGCTTGACATTGCCATCTATACTTTATCTGGAAAATAATATTAAGGATCTTGCATGCAGGCTTGCAAAGGCTTTTCAGATAAGTGGATCCAGACTAATGCATGTGCTCTCACAGGCCACAAGGTGACCTTCTTATGAACATGTGAAATAAAGAATTGATCTACAAATATCAACTGCTGAACTCTAGGTGGCTTATAGGAGTATAAATGGAGTTAAGGCAACAAAAGCTTGTATTATTTAACCAAATTACCAGCAAATTTTTGCAGAATAATGTAAACAAGGCAATGTGATAAAATGCTCCAACCTTTGGACAAGGAGTCATTCTGTGTAAATAAGAAATCATTCCTCATAGAAAGGTTCCTAGCTTGGAAAAAATACAGGTTGCTGTTTATAGCAAAATATCTACTTCAAGTCAGTGCCAAGGCATTTACAGAAAATATAGACCTGTGTACCTTCTGTTAGTATGTGGCACCCAACAATCACTGGGCCAAGCCATTAAATTGGGGAGAAATAGCCCTCTTAATTGGAGTTCCTTGGTATCTCATTTGGAGGATTAACATAAGGTTAATTGCAATATCTTACAGAAATATAATGCTAATTTAAATGTATGCAAAGATGAACAGCCTCTTTACAATAACTAGGTGGACATTGTATTCAGTAGTGTTGGAAGAGAATCCCAGATAAAAGATGCAAAACACTCAGAATAAGTATTGGAGTATTATTCATGAAACAGAAATGTCTAGTCTGAGGTGATACTCTCTGATGTAGCTCTGTCATATCTCAGTATTGTTAAACAGATCTTCTATGATGTTACATGGCCTTTAGTTCCTGCTAGCTCCCCCACTGGAATTGCTTAAATGCTTAGAGATACTGACACCAGAAATTAAACTATTTTTTACATCTATCCATAATGTTGCCTTTGAAAGCTACTTATAATTTTCCATAAAGTATTTGCACTTTGCTTTTACATTACTAGTCTTGTGCTCCATGTTCCTGTATGAGGGGGCTGCCATATTTGTGCAGAAGTAGTTAGCATTGGAAACTGTAACTGACAGGCTGAGATGGGACAGTCAGGTCGGCAAAACAGTCAGACTTAGAAACTTCAACTAACAATAACAAATCGTTCAGCAAAAAAATATCAACAGACCTATAGGCAACTTTTAATGTACATTCGTATTTTAAAAAGTATTTTTTTAGTGTCAGTATCACTTTAAGGTAGGAGCTACTAAGCCTCCCTTGACAATCCCACAACCTTTTGAACCTGTGAGCAACATTCAGTAGTCAAAGGAGTTGGGGAGCAACACTAGCATGAAAAATGTTTCTTGGGGTGCCAAATAAGTGCGGTGATTGGCCATTTGGTAGCCCCTTTGTGGATTGTCAACCTAAATTGAGACTCTGTTTGGCAGTATATCTGGTTTTTATACAACCAAAACTTGCCTCCAACTTGCCTGAAATTCAAAAATAATCACCTGCTTTGAGGCCACTGGGAGCAACATCAAATGAGTTGGAGAGCAACATAATACTCACGAGCTACCGGTTGGGGATCACTGCCTTAGATAATGTAATGTTTCCTCTCTGCAGATCTCAACCTACATATTACATCTCAAACCCAAAAGTCACTTTTTGTGATGCCTGGGTGTATCATGGCTGGAGAACATACATCAATAGTGATGAGTGAAATCTTTCAGCAAGTTTCGCTGTGAAAATGATGCCCATAGACTATAATAGGTGAAATTAATTGTCGCACAATTGGTCACACGTTAAAAAAATCTTGTCATCGACTTCAATGCATTTCAGTGAATATTCACCGTTTCATGAATTTTTGGCAAATGGTTTCGCCCATCACTATACACAAATCGTGATAACTAGGAGGAGTTACATCAGTGTGGATATACTGATTTCAGTGCATTTCTTAAGGATGTGGCATAAATTACTTTCTGGAATAATTGATATACCTGGATATGGTCTTTTATAAAAACATCAGTTATTTATTTTTCTTCTAAGATTTTATGTTAAGCATTGTAATATTTTCACTCTAATTTATTAAACACATTTTATATATAAAATGCCACAATAACAAATATCTTTTGCTGGATTATAAAAGGGAATTCTCATTTTGAAATGGGACTTTTATGATTCTAAAAAGCTCAAGCATAGCATACGCTATAAATAATGCTAACAAAGGGCCCAGAACAACACGATGAAAGGTACCACATTTACATTAACCCTCTGGAGTCAAAATAATATCAAACATCAAATATCAGATTTTTCTGCATGTATTTTGAAATGTTAAGTTAAATATGTGTTGGTGATCAAATTAGGTAAAGATTCCCTCATTTGGGAACCTTGAAAAACATGTGGCTCTTATAGCATGAGCACACTTTAAAGGAGAATTCAACCGTAAATAAACAAAAACCCTACCCCCACCCTTCATAGACCCCCCTCCTCCCGCCAGCCTAGCTGCTACGCCTGGCACATGCCCCTAAACCTTAACTTACATATTCTGTCCAGTTGACCTCACAGCAGCCATCTTCCATCTTCGGTAATCTTTAGCGAGTGGCATATTGGCGCATGTGTAGTTGGAGCCATCTTCCCCTTGGCAACAACTGAGCATGCGCCAAAAGTCACAGGAATTGCCAATATGCCAATCTCATTCCGAAGATTACCGAAGAACTGGAAAATTACTCTTGTGTCCATATATTGCAATATATTTAAGCTGGGCCAACTACGTCAAAGTCATCCCATATCTGGCCAGTCCTACTCTCAATTTTCATCTGATTTATTAAGAATTCTATTGCTTCATTATACATTTTTAAAGCGTAAGGCATTTTTAGTAGCTGTATGCACAAAATGTCTCAATGTCATAAATATATTGATAATGGGTTGAGTGCAGAGAACCTCTTGTCTTTGTCTATGTATTTTTTGGTCACAGCCTCATTGCACCCCCGCCTAATGGTTTTAAAAATTAGTGGTGAGCACAAATTTTCCTTGTTTGTTATAGTTCATATTGGAGCAGTGACCAGCTCCTTGTTGTAGCCCCCACCCCTTCCAACTATAGTCAGGTGATC
>CM044438.1:66446591-66459288 GCA_024363595.1 Xenopus borealis
ATATATAGTTTCACATGAGCAAGTTAAAGCAGGAGTCTCAGAGAAATCCTGTAACACTGCTGATCACTAGTAAGCAAAATAATCATGTAAAAGTCAGTTTTGCTTGAGCTTTTCTGCACCTTGAAGAGTAAAACACAAGTGAACACAAGGCTGTGAGGTTTAAAGTTTATTCAACATATAAAAGAGAAATGGAAGAAGTCGGTATAATGTCAGGCTGAACATAAAATACACTGTTAAGCGCTATTTAATAAAGGTGAAACATCTTAAAATAATCTAGCAGAGTTTTGGATAAGGCCCTTTCCCCAGTGGAGACAATGCTTTTGGCGAGTTACTAATCACTGTGATGTCTGAGCGTGACTACAGGCCCCAGCATGACTTACTATTACATAAATCTCCGTCACAAATTTATTGGCACAATTTATCAGCTCTTGCTGCTGAACGGCCAAGTAGTTCATTTTAAAAGTGAAGTGCTGCTATTTTCATTAATGCCTTGGTGCTAACTAGCCATCAAAACTCTCTGCAATTAATAACATGTCATTGTGCGGTTTAACCAATGAATATTTTAGCATTTTTTTTTTTTTGACAGATAAAATACATTAAGCTGTGCTATTACCTTAATAATGTGTGTCTGCTTTTATAATTCCCTTATTGTCTGATGCACTTACAATTGAACAAACCACTCAATAGGGACAGCTATTTATGGTGGGATTTTATTTTATGACACTATAGGAGTCATTATCAGGCAAACCTTACACATCTGCAATAGAACTGTGAAACTTAAAGCTTTGCTTTTTAGAATGAGAATGTTCACGAGGTAATCTCAAACAAGCCAGTATTAACAATGTTATTTTTATCACAGTGCAATTACATTTTAGGTAAACTGACTTTATCATTTATCAGTTATCAATTCAGAAAGTATAAACACATATAGGGTCTAGTGCAGGGAATTTAGGCTAAACATTACTGGGAGAGCAACTATGCCACTTTATTACTGTAAGACAACTTGTACTGAGTTTATTCTGGGTATGCTGGCATGTAAGAAGACATGGTGCTACTCTATAGGGGATTTCTAGGCTGAAAAGATATAATGATCCACTATAGGGGATTGCTGAGGAGAGCGGACATGGTGCTTCTCTGTATGGGATTGGGGAAAGCAGATATGATGCTCTTTTTTGGGGGGGATTGTTAGGCAGAGAAGATACTGTATGATGCTCCATTGAAGGAGAGAAGATATGATTGGGAAATGATATGATGCTCCACTATAGAGGATTGCTGGGGAGAGAAGATATTGTGCTCCACTAAAGAAGATATAATGCTCCACTACAGGAGAGAAGATATGATGCTCCACTATAGGAGAGAAGATATAATGGGGAGAGGAGATATGATGCTCCACTTCAGGGGATTGCCTGGGAGAGAAGATATGATGCTCCACTATAGGAGAGAAGATATGATGGGGAGAGGAGTTATGATGCACACTATAGTGGATTGTTGGGGAGAGAGAAGATATGATGCTCCACTATAGGAGAGAAGATATGATGGGGAGAGGAGTTATGATGCACACTATAGTGGATTGTTAGGGAGAGAGAAGATATGATGCTCCACTATAGAAGATATGATGCTCCACTATAGGAGAGAAGATATGATGGGGAGAGGAGATATGATGCTTCCCTATAGGGAAATGCTGGGGAGAGAAGATATGATGCTCCACTATAGGAGAGAAGATATAATGGACCGTGATGGGCGAATTTATCCAGTTTCGCTTTGCCGAAAAATTCGCAAATTTCCAGCGAAATTTGCGAATTGGTGAAAAAATTAGCGAAACGAGTCGTGTCATTTTCGTCACATCGCGTCGTTTTCGACGTGCGTCGCGTCGTTTTCGTCGCGTCAAAAATGATGAGTGACTCGTTTTTTTCAGCGAAATTTCGCTGTCGTTTTGCGAATTTATTCGACAGCGGCGAATCGCAGGAATTCGCCCCTGGCGAATAAATTCGCCCATCACTAATAATGGAGAGAGGAGATATGATGCTCCACTATAGGAGAGAAGATATAATGGAGAGAGGAGAAATTATGCTCCACTATAGGGGATTGCTGGGGAGAGAAGATACAATGCTCCTCTGCTGGGGTTTGTTGGGGAGAAAAGATATAATGTTCCACTATAGGGGGTTTCTTTTTTTTTACTTCCTTGTTTTGTGATGAAAAGTCACAGGATTTTAAGGATTTGGTTAGGCCAGGCACAAGGATTTGGCCAAATCCTGCTGAAAATGGCAGAATCCTGACCCCATACTGAACCAAACCCTGGATTCAGTGCATCCCTAGATATAATGATCCACTATAGGTGAGAATGAACTAATTCAGGACAGGGGGGGGGGGTATTCACAAACATATTAAAAAAGTCACTTTCCAAAGTGTAAAAAAAGTGGTATGGTAACATTTTTTTTTAAATGACATATTCACTGCATAATTTTATGGATTTCTCATAAGTGACTGTTAAACAGTGTAATATGTGTCTAAAAAATTATTTTCTATAGTGACAAGGCAAATAATGCTGCAACTTTTTTTCTCAGCATTTTCATTGCAGCAGCAAAATTTAGGAGAATAACATAGCATGTTACAAAGGTGGGGAATATGCCAAATAACTGAATTTGACCATGATTTTATGACCTTTTTTTTACGTGAATTCCACTTTTATGAATGGGGTTAATACAGAAGCAATTTTGCATTGAATATTGTGGGTTGATTATGCTGCAAAGTGGCATAATGAGCATTAATTGAAATAAATGTTATCCCCTGTCTCTCTGCTTCCTGTGTTAATTGCGCTTTCACATATTAGACTGTAATGAACAGTGAATTGCCAACTGCACTGATCTGAAATGGTTTTTAGATTTCTATATTCAAATAATAATGTTGTATAATGGAAGTTGTTTTGTCATTCAAACACAGGTATGGGACCTGTTATCCAGAATGCTTGGGACCTGGCGGATAATGGATCTTAGCAATATGGATCTTCATACCTTAAGAAAATCATGTAAATATTAAATAAACCCAATAAGCTGATTTTGCTTCCAATAAGGCGTCATTATATCTTAGTTGGGCTCAAGTACAAGGTACTGTTTTATTATTACAGAGAAAATGAAAATCATTTTTAAAAACTTGGATTATTTGATTATAATGGAGTCTGTGGGAGACGGCCTTTTCATAATGCAGATCTTTCTGGATAACAGGTTTCCGGAATATGGATCATTTACCTGTATATGGATATGGAAACATCATGTGAAAGTGTTTTTAAACCCCGGAGCAAATCTCAGACATCAGGAAACCTTCCACCTTTTACTCTGGGAACGAATGCTTTATATAGAGGTAGGCATGGGATGTGGAAGGATAGCTTTAGGTGATGATACTGTAGCAGACAGTGGTGTAACTACCAGGGGTGCAGGGGGTGCAGTTGCCCCAAGGTCTCCACCCCCTTTGGGGCCCATTGGAGCCAAGAAAATAGTTATGGCAGGCATTAACTAGGGGGATATTTTACAGCACACATGCTATCAACACTCCTGCATGGGATTTATAGAGGTAAGGGCCTGGCAGGGGGCCCCAGGTGTCCATCATGTACCGGGGCCCACCAGGAACTAGTTACACCACTGTGTAGAGACAGTCCTTAATATGTCTGTTTCTGCTAGTTTCATTGTAAAGCTAACATATCAAAACATTAAAAAAAAAAAATCACCCTTTGCTACAACATGGTCCTTGGGTATGTGAATAAAAGAATTAGAAAAAGCTAAAATCTATTCATTTTAAAATGAGCTGAAGTCAGCCAAGGTCTGTCAGCCATATGCTAATCCAAAGTCCGGTGGAAAAAGATGGTGATTTATTCTCCGTGTCCTGTGGTGGATACAACTTTATACAGACATGTATTGTACTTGTGTTATATTAATCATTCCTTTGCGACAGTGAGTAGTCATATATTCCCATACAGTATAGTTTGGGAAACTGGAAACAAGTTATAAAGGTCAGCTGATACCATTAGGTGTTGGGAAATGGTATATGTTATTTTAAGATGCACTATACAATGCAAAGCAATCTTCTTGGTAGATTAGTATGTGTTATCAAACCCACTTTTTCCTAGACTGCTAATGCATAAGTTGTATTTTCTAGGATAATACAATTTTTATTTTGTTCATTTTCCCCATATGGAGTTGGGTTGTACCCATTACATGTATTTATAGACCATGTGACTAATTAAATTCTCCAACCATTTGATCTAATGTAAAAATGACCTGTAGTGCCTTCACTATTCCCTATTATCCCCTCTGTGTGTGCGAGTGGGGAAATAAAGGACAGAAAGCCACGTAGCATTAGCAAATTTTTTTATTTTCCTTTTTTGTTGCATAGGAAATGCAGTACTTGCTTCCAGTAATTGTATTGTAATGTGAGAAGTGGTAGCACTAATGGTTGAATACAAGTTAAACTAATCCACACCAGCTCAAAAACCTGCAGAGATTTAGTTGAATAAGAATGGATGCCCACAGTGATACTCAACCAATTACACATTTTCATAAAACACAGTAAAAGTAAAATGAAAACCATGAGGTGTAATACAGGGTACTAAAGGCACAAAGAGCCTGATTCATAAAACAGCGACTGTATTAGCACAGACACAAGGATTTTCACTTAAGATCCTAAATGGAGAAAAAGAAATCATGGAACGCTGAATTATTTTAGCACAAAAATATGAGTTTATAGGGCCAAGTGCCATGGGTTTCATGAAGAGCTTAGAGCAATGACGTTTGGGTGATGGAGGACATGCTTTTCCCAGCAATGCCAAGCGACCCACACCTAGAATCCCAGGCAGCTGCTATAGTAGCTCTGAAGTTAATCTGTAGGAAGATCTGTATACATTAAATGGCTTGTTTCATCTCATCTATAAGTTCACCTTTTTATTGCCACATGTTATTAGGGAGTTGGAAAAGGAACATGTTCTAAATGACAATACAGAGTTACTATAGCTCAGGGATGTCCAAATAATGGGAGCTGTAGTTAAACATTTGGAAGTGGGTTTATTCTTACAGACCATAGATTTGTTGGCATAAAGTGGCTTTGATTTTTCAACAGAAACACTCTGAATCCAATACAAAGTAAACTGGGCTGTGAATTTCACAAAACATAATTTCATCTAAAATACTTTATGTACATAAATGCAAATAAAAGTGCAAATTGCATTGATTTTGTGACTTATTACCCCTTTGTTTCACCATGAACTAATTTTTTTCTGTACTTGTACTGTATTGAAAATTGATCATAGTTGAGCGTGAGTGGAAGGATGAGAGTTACCAAGTCAACGTTCATGGAATCCCCACCATTAAGGAGAGAAGGGCTTATTCACGTTTTGCAACAAAGTGGTGATGCTATTACCTTCTGAGAAGATTCTGCAGGGAGCTTAGTTCCATTGCTAGCACATATTGTGACAAGTCAGTGGTAGGCATGTATAAGTGACATGAACCTAGTGTGTGGTTGAGTATTTGAGCCATCTTATAGATGTATTGGCCAAGGCTGCAGAACAGCTTGAAAGGCACAGCTCTATTTTCCTGAAATCCCCCCAGGGCTATTCCATTATCTACAGAATCCTTCCTTTACATACTGTACTTGGATTGGGAACCGGTGAATGTGTTGCTAAACTGGATTTTATGAATCAGGCCCAAGGTTGAGTTTATTCACACAAAAATATAAATGTCAATATGTAAATGTGCATGAAAAGAAATACAATTTTCAGTAATGCATATCCTTTATTATAATCATGTTTCATGTCTATGAGGATTTCTGGTGTGACTGCAGGGAAAGCACTGGCTGGTTGCTGCTTCATGATTGTGTAGAACTGACTGGTACCACATAGTCTGGATTGAACCTTGACCTCAGGAAAACCAGGGTCTTTATATCAGGGATGAACCTTAACTGGAACGACTATACATCACAGTTCTCATAGAGACACAGAATCTAACAGATCAGCTGTTCCACATTTATCATATGGAAATAAAATCTATGCTTACCCTTGTGGAAAAAAATTGTAAATAATTCTTTAAAAAAAAAAAACACACACAAGTAATACTGAATTTTATGAAAGTAATGTATATCTCCAAAATACTGAAAACACCAAAAAAAGAAGAGGGGGGAAAAAAGAGCGAGATAGAGAGATTTTTGTGTTCCTGGTGACATTTTGAAACCTGACAAGAGCAAAGTCAGAAAGAAAAAACATAAGTGTGAATAATATTCATACAAGTCACTTAGCATTATGGAATCACATGCATTATTACTGTAGGGTTATTTTACATCAGCTATATCAGAAGAATTCTGACAGACAGCAAAGGCTATTGGTGTAGAAAAGTCTTACTTCAGAAGAGCAATATAATACAGATTTCACAGGCACTACATTTTATATATCCGGTATTCTGCTGGTTTTCATATAATTCTTTCTGTCCTAAAGCTGGCATTTACAGTTACCAAGAAGGCAAGGATTGTAGAGTAAACGGAAATAGATAACAAAGTTGATCATTTCTTTTTTTAAGATTAGTGCATAGTTGTCATGCAGATAAACACTGCTATGTATTTACATTGTTGGAAAGCAGAGTGAATTGAGCCCAACGTATCCGATTATCATTTAGCCTGACTGTAATAGCACCATGTAATGGCTGTGCAATAACATGACAGTGAATTTGGAATTGGTGACATACATGTGTGAGTGGTATGGAAAAGCCTCAATGTTACCTACTGTGATTCAACATCAAGGTTCATTACACTGGTTATTAATTTGAGTAAAACTGGGATACTTAAGGGGAAATTGCGCAGCTTTGGACTTGCTGTGTAATGGAGGCACGAGCCAGATTGGAGATGGACAGAGACAACATGCATCATCTTGAAGACAACTAGAAGCATGGAGGAAGCCTGGCCAAGTGATGCAGTTGTAAAAAGGACAAGTCTGATTGGCAGACCTCAGTTACTTTGCTTAGGTGCCATTGAAGCTCTTCTTACATTATCAAGTCAGCTGTGATATGTGTGTTTTGCTCAGTGGAAGCCTTCTATTTAGATGCAAAAAAAAATAACAGACGTAAGGGTTTTAAAGAGACACAAAGTTAGATATTGACCATCGTTTTAAAAAGGAGCAAAAATGATAGCAATTATAATTAAAAGAATACACGGTTTCATTGAAAGTTTGTGTAGTATGGCATTGCAAAATCTATAGAATAAAAAGTATAAAGAGAAAGAACTGCCTTTGGGGGCCTGAACATTACTGTGCGCTTAATAAAAATGCTATTGGTGGAAAATGTTACGTGTGTCTTTTAACACTGATATTGCAAAATGGAATAACTACATTTCTCATTTAGGTGTGTAATGTATGGGGAACATTCTTATCACACAAATGTGCACAATAAATGGAAGATACTGGGTATTCTTTTTAGCCCAACATGGATATTGTCCTAATGGATAAAACTTATATGTTCTGATTGTGGAAGAAGCTTTACATCACCCACTATCTGTTTTGGATGCTGAGCATTGTTGCTGTACAGTCACAAGCTTATATCATTAAACTAATCTGTAGTGTTCCAACTATTATATCACAATTCCATGGTAGAAAAGCTTATAATCATCACAATGGCTCAGTCAAGTTAGTATTTAACAGATAATGAGATATGCAGGACCCTGGCCCTTAAATAGACAACAAGAGCTAGTAAAATCATTCTATTCATGCATCAGGGGTGTTACCCCAATTTATTATGCAGTGTTAGTAGGAAAGAATGACTGGTCTCCTCTCTTTGTACAAATTTTTCAGTTCCTAGCTCAAAGCTCTCACAAGAAGGCGCAGTTTCAGTCACAGACTATTACACTGCTACTTTGTGATCAGCATTGTAACATTGACATACCAGTTGCAATGACGTTTGTGAATAGAAATTGTACTTATTGATGCTCTAGAAGCAGAATATGGCTCAACAAGTGCTCAAATATTTATCAGATTCAAAAGATTTGCTAAATTTAAAAAAAAATTGCAAGTGCAGTTTCATGTTCTGTTGCATCTTCCAAGGCAAACAAGTTACGAAATGGTATACCATAAGGAAACAATATGTATTTAAATAGAAGCAAACACTAATTTGCAGAGCTCTTCATATATGCCCTAATGCTTGTACTGCTAGAGCTGTTTTGGATTGAATGCATAATCTCCCACATAAAAGCTCCCGGAAACAAATGGTCTGGTATCATCATAGAGATGCATTTTGTCCCATGGGCAATTAAAATTGAATGTTATCCTGATTCAGGGAGATTTACAACACTATCAATGCATCTGTACATCTTTAACTCTCTCAACCAAGAGCCATCTAAGTGCCATCTACTCCCTCTACAAGTCCGAAGCCAACTAAGTAGAGCTTTTTTACTGTGTCTGCATCGGAATATCAGGTATGTTGAGGGGCTGCTGAAAGAAGTCATGAAGGTGGAGAAAATAACTTGCTTTTTTTTACACCTGGACACCTGATGGAGGCATCATTGTCTGTACTGTAGCCTTATAGAAATGAACTACTTATATGACATCACAGCCTTCCCTCTTACAAACTTTCAGTGCATCCATTAAAACTAAATGAATGTGAACGATTTAAACTGGCAAATGCTAATGGTGGACTATATTTTCATTTATTTCTGGCCTTTATTCAATAGTTGCACTTTAATTGTATTACCTCAACAAGTTACTAGCGTTGAAAAACAGGTGATATATGCCAAAAAGGAGTTGGTGTAAATGTGGAGCAAAGTAAGTGCAAAGGAAAATTGGCTCTCATACACCCTGTTTCAAAAGATACTGTAGTGCTGTCTGGCGCTCAGTGATAATTAGAAGAAAAATATCAATGGCACACAGAGCTGATGCAAACATGGAAACACCTTGCACATTTAATGCGGAATTATTAAATGTGCAAGGTGTTTCCTTGCTTGCATCAGCTCTGTGAGCAGTGGATATTTTGCTTCTAATGAGCACCATACATACAAACGAGAAAACTCCAACAGTATATAGTTATATATATGTATATAGTTTGCGTCTATAATGATGGATTTTGCATCCACATTTCAGTCTTTTTCCACCTCATTCATGGTTTATTACAATCTTCTATATTTCCCTGAACTATGGCAACCACTGTTTCTACTAGAACTCTGCTAGGATTTAAGATACCAAACTGGTTTACCCTGATATGTAGTTTCCCATATTAGTTGTTATCAGAACCTCCTATCCTTGTTTTCAACTCTTGCAACAACAAAAAAACTTTAAATATGCACACAGACATCAACCAGTATAAATATATATATCAATGATGCTATTCTAAAATTGACTGGCTTATGTCTTCTGTCAACATGAACAACAAAGGGATATCTCAAGGGTGCATCATTTTGCATAGCTTATCCAGTGACTTGGATTGATTTTCTTTCCTTCTTTATATTTTTTTACTGCACAGTGCACTCATTCTATTTATTTAAAGTGTTTAGTGTTCTCATGATTAAGCACTGGCAAAGATTTTTGAAAACAGAATATGGCCATCACATCAAGCAATATCAGTAACAGGCCCAGAGAGGCACCTGACTATAGTACTGCTCTGTAACAACACGGTAGTGTATCTACAGGACCTTCAAAGGTCATAGTAAGGAAATGATAGCTACAGTACAACTCCATGCTGCTCCATGTGAAAGTGTATATATGTGGAATACAATGTTGATCTTTTACCATGTTAATGCCATGAAGGTCTAAATGAGGGATGAAACATTGATGTTCCCTACATATTTTATATACTGTTATGTACCTATCCAAGGTTCCTTAATCTTAGGGGCCCAGTCTAGAGGTCAGACTGTATTTTTAACACTACTGACTATTGCAGGATCAATTTAACTGTATTAATGGGAACCCTCTATAAAGAGCATCTTTAAATGTCATTACCACCTGAACGGCCATGAGACAATAACATTAAAAAAATTAAAATTTAAGAGCCTAATATTTCAGGTCTAAATATAGGCATTTAAAGAAAATGATACCCCAGGAAATGTACTGCCCTTCACTGTATACATGTTATTTTCTTTGATTTTGGGAAACTTTTCCTTTTGTTTGTTAGGGAAGAATGATACGACTTATCTCTGGTCTATCCAGGGGTGATATAAGATACTCCCATTCATTATGGCTACTCTCCAATAGGCTACAGCGGATAACCTTGAGGACATGGCACAACTTGTAATTCAAGATATTTTGGGGCAGATTTATCAGAAATCGAATGTGATTTTTTTCCACCATTTGAATTTTATCACACCCAAACTCATAAAATCAAGTTATAGTTTTGAAAACGTTAATGTCTTTGAGTTAATAAGAAAAAAATGTGGTTTTTATCCAAAAGCTCTATCAATTCAAGTTCTCGGGACATAAATACGATGGATTAGAGTTTTTTTGGGACATAAACTTGATAGTTGAGTTTTTTTCCACCATAATTTTTCATGCAAGTTTTTGACATTCAGATTTTTCCATAAACATGCAAATATTAAAAATTCAAGTTTATCCAAGATAGAAAACCCTTCACATAACCCACAAATTGAATTCTTGATAAATATGCCCCTTTAAGTGACACAAAACCATAGCCTATGTGTGTGCATGTGCCTATGTGCATGTGAAGAACCTGCCAGAACATGTGCCAGTAGTATATATATCTAGGAGCTTTTTCAGGCTACTTAAAGATATTGCACTTAAAGTGCCCAAAACCACCCTGTGTGCCACTGTGTGCAAACAATCCATAATTATGCAAAGGTGCAAAAATAGAAAGGGGTTGAGGGGGAGGGGTTGTTTGAACAAAATACTAAATAGGAACTTTAGTGTGGCAAAGAAATGAAAACAAAGGAAGATGGCACTCATCACAGAAGTTAAAGCACTGGATTCCTAATAACTACTTCTGCAAAGCATACATACTGTATGATTAATCTTAGGGGCATGTTTATTGAAAGCTGGACAGTTCACCACACTTGGCCAGAGAACGCCATACTTCCCAAAATATGATTTTCCAAAAATCTTGCCCAGTTTGGATCAGATATACCACAATCATTCTCCAGCAAGCCCCACCCCAGTACTGTTCCTCAGAAAACAGAAAGGTTGGGAGGTAAAAAAAAAAATGAAAATACCTATGCAAGTGAACAGAGCTTGGAGTTCTCATTTGGTGAACTGTTTACCTTATGATAAATATGCTGTTGGTATAAAAGAAATACCCCTTCACACTGGAGCAACATGTAGCGATAGGAGTTATAGTTTCCTGAAAGAGATTCTCTTTACCCCACTCCATTGAATGTATATCTGACCCTACTCTGAACAACCAGAGCAACTGCATGGATCTCACAGAGCATAACATCCAAACATCATTTTATTGCAGGAAGAATAACGCTTGCTATATTTTCTGCATGGCTATATGATGGAATAAAGAAAAATAAACTTTGTTTAATATGTCGCACACAGCCTTGCTTAACATGTTCCATCGCCTATCTAATGTTTTAAAGCCTTTAAAACATTTTTTTTTCTGTCTGAAGACCTGTTCAGAAGTCCCTAACCTTTGATTTAGCAAAAGTAGAGAAAGAATACACCATCAAATATATAGCATACCTGTAATGTCCATTTTAAATGGTTATTCAGTGGCCCATACTTCTCAAGTATAGGAATATGCTATAACATTTGAGAGAAGGAAAATAACTGTATTTAAATACATACAAAAAAGGAAACAGGAAAGTTTTCAACTTAAATCCAGTTCCCAAAAGAAAAAAAATATATATATATAAAAAAAGTCTAGGAACGCTGCCGTTATAACAAACAATCAGAAATCTGCTAAGCTAAATGACAGAAATTTTTCCTCATTTAAACAACATTACAAAAGTCCTGCATTATAAAATAGGGTAGAATAAATCAGTGTAATTAATAAAACTATACAACATACAAATTACATATCTGAGTGGGCAGTTTGTTCTTTCTCATTGCAGCCATGACTACATCACTCTCACAAAAAAGAAGGAAATCAAAAACAGAACAACCAAGAAATATAGAACTGCCCAAACTATTGCTTAGTTTGCTTTGTTTATAAAAGGGTGCATTTTATTGTATGTACAACCAAATTACTGGTAATGCCTTAGCATATGGCAAGGCTCTGACAAAATGTTTGTCTAGGCTTTTATCCCTTCACTGTGAAGCACTGGAAGCTGCAAGTTTAGTGCACATATGTCATTAGGTAATGCCCAGCTAAGTGCTAGAGGAAAGGCAAGGGATGCTGGCTACAGGAAGTGGATACCATTCACTAACAATCACGCAACACACCTACGCAACCACGTTTCAGACATATATATGGAAAAATCCAAAACCTTTTGTTTTTTCTCCCTAAAATAGAGAGAAGCAGTAAACAAATTTCAGAACTTGGAAGATTAAAAATGTGCATATAAAAATGGGCATTGGAATCTCTTTATGTTGAATGTGGACTGATTGCTGTCTGCTAATAAAAATGGGGTGTGGGGGTTGAAGGAAAGGAAATATTTTGTTTTTTCTTTTAAGGCTTACTTGTGATCGGAACAGTTACAACACAAAAACTGCTCAAAGCAAGGTTCAGCTTAGTGCTTCACAGTCTGACTGCTTCTCTAAGAGGCCCCTCCTGCATGTGCATTCATAGTCACA